>CM072797.1:14088539-14688539 GCA_036983795.1 Megachile lagopoda | reverse complement strand
CAGTTATTATAATATTAAATATATTTTAATTATTATTGTTTTTCACAAGTGTGTACTTATGCATGTATATAGATGTCAACCCACAAGTTGGCGTGTGAAGAGGTTGACCCAGGATGTTTAGAAGAGCTACGGCTCCAATTGATCCAAATAGAAAAATGGACGCCTAGACACACACGTGTTTTCGACGATAGGGACAATTGGTTCGAGCGGTCACGCACATCAATTAGGCCTGTTACGCTAGCGCATAACTTTAAATTAATATAGTATGGCAACGAAGCTATGTAAATAGGACCGCAGCGCGTCTGCATTCTATTGTATCAATGGTCGTAAATTAAGAGCGAAATTCAAACCATCTGAGCGTGCATTCATGTAAAATAGACAAAGCTTATGTTGTTGAAGCCACTCGACGTGGGTGTTCGTGCTAGGAAAAGATTGGGAATCCAGAGAATAAACATAGCTTCACTTCAAAATTCTTTAAGGATTAATTTATTAGGGACCGTATCAAATTCGTTGTTTTTGACTAAGTCACGTACGGTCCTTGAGAGCTTCTAAATCTTCTACGAATATCCTGTCTTTTCATGTACCCTGAGAGGGTCGTAAATTTCCTTAAGAGTCGAATTTTCACCAGTACAAGAACTTATTGTTTTCCGATTTCTCTGGGTCCCACGCTTTCTCTAAGCACATGTGCGCTGTTACGTTCCCGCGTCTTGGCGGAGCCTCCATCACCACGCGGCTGAGGGTGGACCATAGTCGGGAGAAGGGGCCCACATCGACAGGGTGGACTCCTCCACCATTGGACAAGGGATGATCCTGAGGGAGGATCCAGGATCCAGCAAGGAAGGGGCATCGATCCGCATCGCCCCGAAGATCTCCTCCGCCAAGCGCAGAAAGATCAGACGAATTTTGCCAACCATACGCTTCATTTCGCTCTCGTTACAAAACTTCATCAATTTTCTAAATAAATAGTTGGACATTGTCTTTTGAAATTAAACTCTGTTTGATTTACTTCCGCACACCGCGAGCAGAGCGCCTCAGCGCTCCACGGGTGAACTTACCCACACCTAAAATTCCCTAAACCGCGAACGGTACACGCAACAGGCTAAAAACAATGACAGTCGCAAACGTCTCCAGAGTTAGTGAGATAGTGCGAATTGCGTGATGTGGTTGTTATTGTCACTATTATTCTTATTTGCCGAAATGTAACGCTGGAAATGTTCACGGTAGGGATAGGCGCAGCGATCGAGTGGCTTCTTTTACTTTGGGTCGACCTCCTCACATACCTACTTGTGGGTTGATATCTGTACATGTTTCATTATTTGTTTCTGCAGCCTAAACCGCTGTATTGTCTTTGTTAATTTGGTTACAAATCAGTTCGTTTAAAAAAAAACACTGACTGTATGCCATTATGCAAGAAAACACACATGTATATACATACAGTATCACAATTCAAAATATTCATATGTTTCAATCAATTATCATTATTCTCTACAGTAGAGTTTCTTGTTTTTTAAATATGTGTAGTTGTAACTTGTATTATTTTTCAATTTAAAAGGTTAACAAAAAACAGTCTGTAACAGGTCGTGTTTATCATTACAAGAAACTTACAGAATTAGTAATAATAATTCATTGCAAGTATTATAAAAGATAAATATATTTTTATATTATGTTAGTAATGATATTGTAGGAGTAGTATTTTAATAAACTATCCTTTATTAGAGAACACAACAAAAACTAATTTAATAAGGTGAAACGTAAACTAATTATAACATAAGTTGAATAGAAATTATTAATGTTTTGAACTATAAATTGTAAAATGTAATTCGTAATTCCGTATCTGTACTATTCGTTCCGTGTCCCCGTTTACTCTAAATACAGCCCTTACTTTTTCCCGATCGCTAGCAACCACCTCGCAAAGCATTTCACACTTAACATTCATGACCTAATTCATACTCAACATTCATGACCTATTTCACACATTCCACACTCCTACAATATTATAAATCTGTGGTGCTCAACACGAAGATTCAATTCTTGCAAAATAGTTTGTTGTAGTTCAGTTTCACTCATTATATGATGTTCTTCGATTTTTCTTCAAATCATCCTGTACATTCTCTATTAAATTCAACAATATTTACTGTATTTACTCGGAGTCCTGCTGGAAGTAAAAATCAATTATTGGAATTTATTTATAATTCCATCAGTAAAGACAAGTTTGTAAAGTTTCAATATTGCCATATACCTTTAGACCACGAAACCACGTACATATATACAGTGGCTTACAAATTATATGGATCCATCTATGTTGGTTTTCGCCACACAAGAACTTTTCCATTTCATTTAAATATCTTCGATTTGCTTTTATTGGAAAACGTAACTTTAACTTTAAAATTACAATTCTTTGTAGTCAATTTTTTTGTGATACATTTGCAGATTTATTTTATTGATGTTTACCTTTTCTGGTGCCATGCAAGTGGAGTTTTTATTCCCTTCCAATTGTTTTCTAACAGTGCTTCCTGTGCCGGTAGAGGCAATGAGGACATACAAGGTTAGGCCCCTCTACTTTTGCAAAAGCGCGAGCTTGGATCTGTAAATATAGGAAATGATGTAGTCTAAAGCCTTAATTGAAGCGAGCAAAACTGTGGGGGGATACCGTGTCTAAAGATCGGTGTGTGCGTGTTTAGAATACCGTTAATTGAGCCGTTTATTTTGAAAATGGAGCAAGTCCATTTTCGAAAAAATGAAGACAATGATAATAGATAAAATTTAATATATTTTTATCTGCAAGCAATCTATAGTTAAAATAATTGTAATTCCCTAATATTTGAATTATGGAAGTTTGGTTGATTAACAGTATTGTTTATTTTGAAAGTGGTGCAAGTTCAGCTTAAATTAAAATTAATTTCAGCTGAATATATTACAGTACAATTTAGCTCCGGTAAATTTTAGTAATACCGACAATATTGTGAAAAACTCCAAATTGTTATTGATGACATAAGTAACCTTAAAACGAGCGAGAGTGAGCTAGGTGTCATTGCTGATTTCTATTATTAGCTTCCAAGTAAATTTTAGTTTAGTTCCTAATAAATACTCCAAAAAGTCGACATGATTGTTGCTTTAGGATCAATGTATAAAACAGTTTAACAATTTCACTGTTATTTCAAAATTAATTACGAGTTGTGGTTTATTTTATTAAAAAAAATATATACACATAATGACATGATGCATTAATCCATATATGTATGTTGTGATTTACAAAAGTTAATCACGATCCTAACTTGGGTCAGAACAATAATCTTTAATTAATTTAAGTTTCAAGAATTTCAACAAAATTATGAATTCCAGGTTTAAGAATTTTAACAATTTATATAAGAATTTATGTAAAATTTAATACGGAACAGTTACTCTGTAATTTTGGCTCTACGACTACTGGTACATTCGCCCTTTTTGTCAGAATAAGAATTGACACCCAACCCAGATCGCTTAATTGCGGAGCCCGCTTTCGCTAGCTGCTATAACCCAGCGATCAAGTATCCAAATGGCCGATACCCGCTGTCCAGTCAAGGCATAAGAATCTTTTTATGCTTTTATCGGCTGATTAAAATAATCGTATGGTAATTGTCCCGACATATGGCGCGGTCGGTAAACGAAAAAAAAAACCGATCGATAATGAAAAATACCAAGAAAAATAATGACAATAATTAAAATAATGGATTTACAATAAAATATTAAAATAAACATCGAGATTCTTCAGTGTTTATTCTCCTGGGATGTTACATGTTCAAACTCCAAAGTACAACTTACAAAATTTAGATACTTCGCAATTTGGAAATTTATAAGTTAAAAAATTTGTTAATGTACAAGCTTTAAAATTTAGAAACTTCATAAATAATAAATTTAAAAGTTTCTACACCAATATTTACTGTACTTTGAAATTTCCGAAAGTATGAAGTTTTAAATTTCTAAACTGTAAACATCCAAATTTCCAAACTCCAATACTTGTATACTTTCAAGGTTTTACATTTCTAAGCCGCAAATGTTATGTTGAACAAGACAAACAGTATGATAAACAAGAACTGTTTCTCAAGGTCACATTTTGTGAAATTTTAAGTTGATCAATGTTTCTCAAATGAGGTTACATACTTATATTATCATAAGCATGAGGTCAAGATCAATGCAATGACCTATAACATTGTGATTGTTGCGTGACCTTAAACATGATTCATTTAGAATCTAGTATGCCCGAACTAGTCGTTATACTAAAAGGAAGCAGTGTTTAGGGAGGGAAGTATAACAAAAATATTTATGTTTATCAGCTGTTACAGAATATTAGTGGATGCATAAAGTATAAAATTATTTGTAGTGTTATAGATATAATACTAACGAATATTAAACTGTATTATAGTCAAATGTCCAGAAAGATTAGCGAAATTGTATATAGCGTCAATTGTTTGGAGTTTACTGAAACATCTACAATACAGCTCTATCAAATTGCCAAATCAAAAAATAATGCGATGGGCAAGACATGGTAAAAATACTTCTAACGGTTTGATAGCAATTACCGAAAATCACTAATTGTAGCTATTTTATTATCGGTATACATTATCAAATAACTGTAAATTCTTCGTATTCAAAATCATGTGAAGGTTATACTGTTATAGATCATGCAATTATTTTTACTTACTTTACCACTATTTTGACTCTACGACTACTGGTACATTCGCCCTTTTTGCCAGAACATGAATTGACACCCAACCCAGATCGCTTATAATTGGTGAGCCTGCGTTAGCTAGCTGCTATAACCCAGCGATCAAGTATCCAAATGGCCGATACCCGCTGTCCAGTCAAGACATAAGAATCTTTTTGACTGTTACCAGCAAAAACTGTTCCGGTTATACTTCTCCTAGGAGGTCCAGCTTGTAGTACTTTGAAAATTGTTTTACTCCCTATGGGTCTTCCGCTCGCTCTTTTATACCCCGAAAATGGGCTATTTGCCTTTCACTTTTCAAGGCCACGCAGGTTACCCCCATGTTAAATGCGTACTATTTTTACATATTTTTTGATATTATTTATTTGGATATTAATTAATAAAGTAAATATTTTTATTAATTCGCCAATAATATATCCTGATTAATATTAAATATTAAATAAAACTTAAATATTTAACATAAAAATGATAGTTCAATAATAATTTGGTTCGAAATATACACTATGATCAAAAAGTTCCGGGAATTTGTATTTTAAATGGTGCAAGCTTTAGCAATTCGAAAAAATACTTTTTTTCGTGTAGGTAAACATTTTCTACACACTTCTGTTAAACGTGATCGTCATTTGTATCATTGGTTATTATTTGGCATCTGTTTATATATGTCGAGTTTTTGCACTTCGTCGCACTTGACAATGGAGAAAAATATTGAACTACGAGTTTGCTTGAAATTTTGTGTTGCCAACGATATATCTTGTGCCGATGCATTGAAAATGCTGCAAAAAGCTTACGGAGACGCTGCTCTCTCGAAAATACGAGCATACGAATGGTATTCGGCGTTCAAAAAAGGTTTCAAAGAAGTTGAAGATGCACCGCGCAGTGGACGCCCTCCGACATCGACAACCGATGATAACGTCGAAAAAATTAAGACAATCGTGCTCGAAAATCGTCATGCAAGCCTCAGAGAGATAGCTGGTGAGCTCAACGTCGGGTATGGATCAGCACAACACATTATGGTGGATATTTTGGGTATGAAACGCGTTGCAGCACGACTAGTGCCAAAAGACTTGAATTTCATGCAAAAACAGTTCCGAGAGGCAGTGGCCCAGGAGATGATTTCTCAGGTAAAAAACGATCCTACCATGATGAAACGTATAATAACTGGCGACGAAACATGGGTTTATGAATACGATGTCGAAACTAACCGACAATCATCCGAGTGGCGCTATGAAAATGAGCCAAGAGCGAAGAAAGCTCGTCAAAGTCGGTCGAAAATCAAGGTAATGCTAACAGTTTTCTTTGATTACCGTGGCGTTGTCCATTATGAGTACGTACCAGAGGGTCAAACAGTCAACAAAGAGTATTACCTGGCCGTAATCAAGCGATTGAGAGATGTTGTGCGTAGAAAACGACCGGAATTGTGGAAAAACAACACCTGGATTTTTCACCACGATAACGCTCCCTCTCACAAAGCACGCAATGTGGCCGACTATTTGACCAAACACGCAATTAATACTATACAGCAAGCACCATATTCTCCAGATATGGCACTCTGCGATTTTTTTCTATTCTCTAGACTTAAATTACCGCTTCGTGGAAAAAGATTTTCGAACATAGAGGAAATAAAAGAGAATGCGACGAAGGAATTGAAAGCTATTTCTTCATCAAACTATGAAAAGTGTATGGATAAATGGATTAAGCGTTGGCATATGTGCATCGCTTCAGATGGATGCTACTTTGAAGGCGATAAAATAAATATACCCGAAAATTAACATAAAATCTGTTTTATTTACCAATCCCCGGAACTTTTTTATCATAGTGTATAATATATTGCGTAAGCGCCATATTTAGGAAGATCCCACAAATCGTTGCAATGGCGGCCATATTAGTAGAAAAGAAAAAAATACACCAGTCGATCTCGAGTGTGCTCTGCGATTTTTGCGATGCAAAGTACTGTCGAGCAAAGAATTTGCCTTAAATTTTGCGTTTCTAATGAAATTTCTTGTGCCGAAGCGTTAAAAATGTTACAGAAAACCTATTATAAGTAGTGCCTATCAAAAACGCGAACATACGAATGGTACAAGGCATTTAAAGAGGGCCAAGAAGAAGTGCAAGATTTGCTGCGTGCCAGCCGACCGTCAATGGTTTTGATTGACGAAAACATCGAAAAGATTAAAAAAATGGTCATCGATAATCGTCGCTTGAGTGTTAGAGATGTGACTCATGAAGTGGAAATGTCTCACATGTCCGTGCATAACATTTTAACTAAAGTTTTAGGCATGAGACGCGTCGCTGCACGACTTGTTCCGAAGGAGCTGAATTTTCTGCAGAAAGAACATCAAAAAGCAATTGCTGAAGACATTTCATGAGCTTCTGGTGACTTTACCTTCATGAGACGCATCATAACCGGTGAGGAAACATGGGTTTATGAGTACGATATGCAAATAAGTCATCAATATTCGGAATATCGCTTAGAACATGAACCAAACCCTAAAAAACCGCGTCAAAGTCGCTCGAAAATTAAGGTCATGCTTACTGTTTTCTTCAATTATCGTAGTGTTGTTCATTCGGAATTCCTTCCAGATGGACAAACTGTAAATAAAGAATATTATTTGAGCGCCATGAGACGCTTGAGTGAAAATATTCGTCGGAAACGGCCAGATGTGTGGAAAAACAATTCGTGGATCCTAGACCACGATAATGCTCCGCCGCAAACATCGATCTTGGTACGCGAATTTTTAGCTAAGAACTCAACAAATGTGATCGAACAAGCACCGTATTCACCGTATGACTTTTTCTTATTTCCGAAACTCAAATTACCGCTTCAGGGCAAGCGTTTTGAGTCGATAGAGGCCATAAAAGAAAATTCGCAGGAGCTGAAGGCGCTACCTTCTTCAGCGTTTAAAAAGTGTTTTGAACACCGGGAGAAGCGTTGACGTATGTACAGGATGTAACAAAATGTTTTGTCATGGTTTCACCAGCTGATTCTACAGCTTTTGATCAGTGAAGATTTGTAAAAAAAAGTTGCCGCAAAATTGACCTTGGTGGAGAAATTCAAGGTCAATCTTTTTTTATTGCATCGTATAGTACTCACTCGGTAAAACGAAAGTCTTAAAGGCACCATAGGTCGCAAATGAATCCTGCACTTGAAAAACAGTGTTGAAAGTTGCACCGTTATTTCAACGAATATTTCTTACGGTATCACATTATTATATCTGTAGTAGGGCATATTTGGATACAAAATTTGACTTTCAGAAAGTTGTAACATGTTGTGACGCTTAGATATGCTCACATGAATGTCAATAATCACAGTTGTTCCCAATCTCTTGTGTAGTGAATTTCGAGTAGTGAGTTATGGATAGAAGAAGAAATAGAAGAAATTATTTCTATCGGTATAATGTTCGTCAAATGCTTCGTGCTATTGATGAAGCATTTGGGAATTATTCCTTAGCTCGTAATATATATCGCAGTTATTTAGTTAATACTGGACAGGAAAATCCTACAAATATTCCTGATAGACGCGATTTTCAAAGACTTGAGGAACGCTTTCAAGACTTGGAAGTCACTATCAATCGTGGATATGGAAGGGCCGGTCTACCCCGCGTTCACTGGAGGAAAGAGGAGCGCGTTATTGCACTTGCATATGCTCATCCCGTTATGGGTTTACGCAATATTGCACGTCGGGTTGGTGTTTCGCACATGACTGTTCGTCGTATTATTCGTGATGAAGGACTACGTCCATATCGTGTTCGGACAGTGCAAGCACTTCAATGCCAAGATTACTCCATGAGACGCAAATTTTGTCGTTGGATGTTGAGAAAATTAGATCGCGATCCGCAATTTCTTCAGAATGTGTGTTTCACAGACGGAAGTAACTTTTCCAACACAAGTTATAAAAATTCACAGAACACCAGAATCTGGGCACGTAGAAATCCACACGCGATGATTCAAACATTTAATCAAGGCCGTTTCTCAATTAATGTGTGGGGAGGAATCATTGGGAACTATACTATCGGTCCAATTTTTTTCCATAACTTCTTAACCGGAGCACGTTACCTTAATTTTCTTCGCACGCGATTCATAACACAGTTGAGGCAAGTTATACCACATCATAGACGTCATCAAATTTATTTTATGCATGATGGTGCCCCGCCACATTTTATTAAACCAGTACGTGAATTTTTATCAGAGATGTTTGGAAGTAGGTGGCTAGGTCGTAGACCAGCACCTCATTTGTGGCCGCCTCGCTCTCCTGATCTTACACCTATGGATTTTTTCTTTCGGGGAGCAGTAAAGAATTTTGTTTACCGGTCAGGTCAACAAATTACAAGTGTAAAACAATTGAAATTGCGAATAGAAAACGTTTTTCGTCGTGTAGAGCAAATGCCCAATATTTACGAAAAAGTTCGCAATAATTTAAAGGAAAGATTAAGGATGTGTTTACGCAACAATGGTGGGCATGTCGAAGCCGGTAATCAAGCACGATTGTTAAGGTGCATAAATGTCGATGGTTCTATACTGTGGCAACGAAGAAACCGCTCAAGACACAGAGGACAACGCTAGAAATGGTTAACCTCATTTTCCAAGTGCAGGATCCATTTGCGACCTATGGTGCCTTTAACCCTTTGCACTCCGTAGGCGCCGCTATTGCGCCATATGCTGTCATTGCACTAACTCCGTCGACGCCGCTATTGCGCCAGTTGCTTTCAGGGCAGTCAGAGAAACCAGTGTAGTTTGCGTTCAATGACTCCCAGATTCTGTGTTCAAAGTTGCTGTGCATTATTTCTTAGCGAATTTTGAATTTTATTTTATATTAGATAGATTTACCCTTGAGAAAACATGGAAGAAGGAGATTATTGGGAAAGTTTTGAGATCAGTGAGAACGGAAGTGAAAATGAAATTGATATTGAATTTTGTGTAGACAATTTAGTTGAAAATAATACCCAACAAAGTGAATATACTGATACTGATAGCAGTGATGATAGCGACGTAATAGTACAAAAAAAAACGGAAAGTATGTGTTATTTGAGAGTGATACTGATGACATTGGTAGTTATTCTGAAGAAATAGATGAAGATGATGACAATTGGCAAGATATTACAGAGAGTGATGAAGTTCCAGCAGGCAGAATAGATTTTACAGTAGCACCGAATGTTGTGGGACCACAAGTTTCTTCAAGTGTTATAGAACCTCTACAGTTTTTCAAATTGTTTTTCACAGACAAGTTAGTTGATGAAATCATAAAAGAAACCAACAGCTATGCCCAAAAAAAATTGAATTCGAAAACAATAACCAAAAACTCTATGTGGCAAACGTGGAAAGATGTGGAACGAGATGAATTCTGAGCATTTATTGGGGTTATTATGAATATGGGAACAATGCCAATTTCAAACATGCAGGAATATTGGTCGACAAATGACAATAGTAGAATTCCTTTCTTCCCAGCCATTTTTACAAGAAGTAGATTCAACCAAATATATTGGATGCTGCACCTCAAAACATCTGATCTAGCAAACAAGGACCTAAGAACTCGAATACAAAAAATAAGCAATTTTATGGTATACATAAATTCGAAATTTTCGGAATATTTTATACTTGGAAAAAACATTTGTGTGGACGAGTCTGTAGTGAAATTCAAAAGGGAAATTCAAAAACTGTTGTTAAAAAGTGTTGTTACCAATGCCTGGCATATGGAACACCAAATTTAATTGCCGAAGCACAACCAGGTGTGTATCGTGTAGTTCATCTGATCATTCTTCAGATGAATGCAATGAAGTCTAATAACTAGACAGAATTTCTTCGGCAGTTGCCGTTACTATGGTTATACGGTGGAAATGCAAAAACGGCAAGTACCACATTCGCATTGGATAATCGCGGTTGATCCACCGTATAATTCACGGGATCCAAACTACATTGATCGTATCATTTGCGCCGAAATACCGGACCCAGAAGTGGATCCGGTATTATACGAAATAGTATGCAATAATTACTTACACCTGTGTACGGAAATCGGTTTGCCCGACAGTACCTCAACCTGTAAGAAGAATTTCCCGAAGTCCTTTCAACAACAGACCACAGTGCAAGCTAACGGATATCCTCTTTATACAACGGCCGGCATGTTACGAAAAGGCGCGGGTACATACAAGTTCGTTTGGACAACCGTTACGTCGTACCATACAACCCTTATCTGGCGAAGATGTTCGGTTGCCATATTAATGTGGAACATCTTTCGGGCATTCGCGGCATCAAACATATCTTCAATTATATAAATAAGGGTCACGATGTCGCACACGTTGCCGAGATTATTAGATCTGAGACTGGCAATGAAATAAAAAGATACCGTACGGTACGTTACATGGGTTCATCCGAGGCTCATTGGCATCTGATAAAGTACAACATGTACGGCCTTTCGCATAACGTCGAGCGGCTTACGGTGCACACGAGGGACGATCGTACCGTATACTTTGCCGATGGTCAAGCAGGTGTCGCGGCCGAGACAGCAGCCAACCGCGATACGCAGTTAACAGCGTTCTTCCGATTAAATGCAACAAACCCTACAGCTAGAAAATAGAAAATCGTGATCTTCCACAAGGATTTGTTTGGAACAAAAGCAAAAACACCTGGACCGCCAGTATCCGACAAACAAATCGGATCGGTCGTGTCTTTCAAGTGCCGCCGAACAAGCAAGAGTTAGTTGCCACGCGTCTTTTGCTGCAACATGTCAAGGGCCCGCGCTCCTGGGACGAGCTCTTCACGTATGAAGGAAGAGTGTACGCCTCCGCTACTGAAGCTTGCCATGCCCGCTGTCTGATCAATAGCGGTACTGCGTTTGACGAAACTCTACACGAAGTCGCACAATGCCAACATCCACGGGCTTTCCGTATCCTTTTCGGACAATTACTTGCTATTATCCGTCCACCAAATGGTTGTACGATGTGGGAACTGCATAAAGATGATCTTACTCACGATCTGACACGTATATACGGCAACAATGACGATCTCCCGTTTCGCACACGGACTTCGTGATATAAGATCCATTGCCGAGGCCAACATGGTAAATTGGAGAAATTTAAACTTTCCACAACCGCCGAGCTCCGTTTGTGGCCAATTGGCTTCATTCGATGCATATATTGTATCAAACGAGGATTACCGTGGCCGGCTCAATCAATATCAGGAACATGCGTACAATATTATCATACAAACTCTCGAACAATCGTACACAGGTCCTACATGTTTCTATCAATTACTATCTTAAGCGTAATTTTAAAAAGATAAGATATCCCCGATCATCCCGAACCCTACTTCCGGTGACGGCATGGGCCACTAGCCCAGACTTATGGTTACTAAAGAACATTTCCCATTTCTGAAGCAGACATCCATTCAAAAATCATTGCAGCTGAAAAGGATAGGAGGCGACCATGACTATCAAGCTATCAAACTCGCTACCTGAGATAAAAATGGTCTAAAAGTCTCTGGCAGAAGCCAATCAAACAGCGAAGTCAATTCTGTATTGATCCAACCCAAGCATCAGAGCAGGACTGATGACTCTACTGAAATGAAGCTTAAACTATACTCATCAAGTGCGATTGGTTAAGTTATTTGTTTAAACTTTTATTTAAGCGTTCTCCGTTCTATATCCATATCGAAGTTTAATTAATACCTGGTATGTACACTTATACGTGCAAGTATATTTTTTCATGCAATTTGTGAGTTGTGAATATTATTTAACCTCAATAACTTAAGATATAGATATCAAAATGTCTGAAAATTCCTCCGAACTAACTGCGGGGCCGTCTGGAGTTGAAATAATGACTCCAAGACAGTTACTTAATATAATTCAGGAACAGAGAAACGAAAATATTAATCAGAAGTTAGAACACTTAGAATAGTTCTATCTGACTGAACAAAATATTCCGAAGAAGAATATGATGCGTTCAAACATAAAATATCTTGTATTAAGTCAGAATTTAAACTCAGATGGACGCGTGCAACTCACAACAAAAATTGGCATTTAAAACAAAATGAAAAATGGCTTCAAGGAACGATTGAAATTCCTAAACCGCAAATGCATTCGAATCGTACAAGAAAATCATTTTTAGATTTGTCAGAACGCAGCAAGCAAAGAAAGGCGGAATGTCTTCGAAAAAATATAAGTACAGAGGAGTTGACATTTGCTGCTCAGTCGAAATTAAGTTCTGAAGGCCTAGGAGATGCTTCACATCTATCAAAAGAAGTTACAAGATCGCTTACGCATGCAACAAAACCTAGAAAAATTTATTCAAGTAACAAGACTGCAGAAAAAAGAAAAGATTATCAAATCTGCAAGCTCTTGCTGTATTTGTGTCACGTAAAAAATCATTTCCATGCTATAGTATTGTTTAGAATGCGAAAACGAATTGCTATCCTGTTAAAGAAGCATATATTGGGTCATATAAAAAGTCTCCGCGGTTTATTGGTACATTTATGAACAAAAATTTTCTTTGTAGAAAATCAATTTTATTCAAGTACATATTGGCCATTATTATCTACAACCTTTTGTCATTTTTCGTGTAATTTCATAATTCCATCAGTGTAGAACTTTTGTGGTTTATCATTGAAAAACTTGGCCAAGTGATTCTCAGCGGCGCTTCGATCGGCCAATTTTTTACCACTTAGAGAATTTTGCAGGGACCGAAACAAATGGTAGTCACATGGTGCAAGATCTGGGCTATACGGTGGATGGATCAAAACTTCCCAACCAAGTTCTGTTAATTTGTTCCGAGTCATCAAAGATGTGTGTGGCCGCGCATTGTCATGGTGGAACACAACTCCCTTTCTGTTGGCTAATTCTGGTCGCTCTTTCTGGATTGCTTCGTTCAAACGGTCCAGTTGTGAACAGTACATGACCGAATTGATGGTGTCACCAGGTTGCAGCAGCTCATAATGGACAATTCCCTTCCAATCCCACCAAACACTCAACATAACCTTCTTTGCCGACAATCCAGGCTTTGAAATCGTTTGTGGAGGGTCACCAGCCTTTGACCATGATCGCTTGCGGTTGATATTTTCGTACTTCACCCATTTTTCATCGCCTGTAATGATTCGCTTCAAAAATGATTCGATTTCGTTGCGTTTCAGCAGCATTTCACTGATGGTAATTCGGTCAATCAAGTTTCTTTGCGTTAATTCATGTGGCACCCAAACATCGAGCTTCTTTTTGTACCCTGCTCTTTTCAAATGATTCCAAACTGTCATGTGGTTAATGTTTAGTGCTTCCGCTATTTCCTGACAGCTTGTGTGCCGGTCTTGCTCCATTAGTTGCAAAATTTCATCGACTTTTTCAGTAGCTGGCCGACCAGAGCGAGGCATATCTGTGACATCGAAATTTCCAGAACGGAATCGTGCAAACCACTCCTGGGTCCTTCGTTCGCTCACAACATTCTCACCGTATACTTCACAAATCTTTCGGCATGTTTTTGCAGCGCTTTTACCGTTTTTATAGTAAAAAAGCATCACATAGCGTATTTCTTCAGATATTTCACTCATTTTCAAATCAATATAACTTTTTACACGAGCAACGAATTAGAAACCTGTCTGCACAAAAATGAAGGCTGAAATGCCACCTTTTAAGCACGTGTTCATTTCAAACAATTGAGTAAGTGTTGCCCGATATACAAGTATTAACACCATCTAGTGACAAAAAACAGCGAAGACTTTTTATATGACCCAATACAATCACTGAAACCTGCAGAGAAATAAATTTACAAGATTTGTCGAATCACACAGTTATCCGGTTATTATCATATATAGAGGAAGTTATAAACAATTTGAATGAAGATGAAAGTTCCTTAAATTTAATAAGTAAATGGAGATGCGATGGATCACAGGAAACGCAATACAAACAAACATTTGTAGAAAATTGCGATTTAGACGCCAATATATTTCAAACATTATCTGCTTTCAAAAACTAAAAATATAATTTGGCAAAATCCAACGCCATCGTCTTCGCGGTACTGCAGACCAATTAGAATTAGATTTATTAAGGAAACGGATGATATAACCAATAAAGAAATAAAGTAAAGGGTGTCCCAAAATTAACGCAAGATTTGAATTTACCGCCATTTTTGCAATAAATTGTTGGCAACTCTGAAAAAAGTATAAATTGACAGTTGAGAGTTTAGGGTTAGAAAAAATGGAGCGTTATACGATACAACAACGTGTTTTCATTATTGAACAATATTTAAAAAATAATGAAAGTTTGGCGGCGGCAGTTCGAAAATCTTATACAAAATATGGTCAAAATAGTGTTTTAACCTCGTCAACTGTGAAGAGATTAATTGAAAAATTCAGGAAAACTGGATCATTTGGAGATGCTAAACACACCGGTCGTCCAAAAACAATCCGTTCAAATGTCAATATCGAAGCAGTGCGTGAGAGTGTTGGTGAAAACCCAGGAACATCAATTCCGCATCGTGGACAAGAATTGCAAATTTCAAGAAACTCTCTACAGCGTATACTCACAAAAGATCTGTCTCCATGCTTACAAAATTCAATTAACACAACAATTGAAGCCTAATGACCATGAACAGCGAAGAGAATTCGTGGAACGGATTATTGAACATCAACAAGTGGATGCTGATTTTTCGAGCAAAATCATCCTAAGCGATGAAGCACATTTTCACCTTGGTGGCTTTGTTAATCGCCAAAATTGCCGTGTTTGGGGTTCGGAAAACCCACATGTGATTGTCGAACAACAAATGCACTCACAACGTGTCACTGTTTGGTGCGGATTTTGGGCTGGAGGCATCATTGGACCATACTTTTTTGAAAATGAGGCTGGTAAAGCAGTAACTGTTACTGGTGCTCGATATCGCGACATGATAACACAGTTCTTTTTGCCGAAATTGGGTGCTATTGATGTGGCCAATATGTGGTTTCAACAAGACGGTGCCACATGCCATACAGCCAGTGAAACAATTCAATTACTGCATGAGACATTTCCTGGTCGTGTACTCTCTCCTTTCGGTGATCAGAATTGGCCCCCTAGATCTTGTGATTTATCACCATTAGATTTCTTCTTATGGGGTTATTTGAAGTCAAAGGTCTATGTCAACAAGCCCACAACCACCCGTGCATTACAAGAGGAAATTAAACGCTGCATCAACGAAATTCAGCCACAATTATGCAGAAAGGTCATGAAAAATTTCGACGAAAGAGTGCGTATGTGCCAGCAAAGCCGTGGAGGCCATTTGCCCGATGTGCTATTCCATAAATAACCCTATCCTATGTACTTTACGATTCAATAAAAAAATAACAATTTAAGGAAAAAAAAACTATGTTTTTTATTTAATTCGAATCTTGCGTTAATTTTGGGACACCCTTTATAATGCACTTTACAATGGTAGACAATAAAATTTGCAATGCCCTTACGAATACAAAATCAGCAATGCGTTGTTATATTTGTAACGCTAAGCCAACCGAGATCAATGATTTAGATTTGATAAAATCGAAAGAGTGCAATTTTACCAATTATTCATTTCTTCTACTCTCCATGCATGGATCAGATGTTTTGAATGCCTTTTACACATTTTATATAATTTACCCTTCCAACAATGGGCTGTATATTCATCAGACTTAAAACAAATTCGAGAAGATAGAAAAAAACAAATTCAACAACAATTTCGAGAAAAAATAGGATTATTGGTCGACATGCTAAAACAAGGGTAGGGTTCATCGAATGATGGAAATACCGCAAGAACATTTTTTGCAAATCCAGAACTTTCGACCAATATAACAGGAACAGATGAAACATTAATTAAAAAATTTCACATCATATTACAAGTCATTTCATCTCCTTACAAAATAAATCTACAGAAGTTTGAAGAATATGCTTACGATACAGCGAAATATTTTATAAATCATTATGGCTGGTATCATATGCCGGCTTCTGTACATAAAATATTAATTCACGGGAAAGAAATCATCGAACATGCATTACTACCGATTGGTCAATTATCTGAGGAGGCTCTAGAGAGTAGACATAAAGATTTTAAAAACTACAGATGTAAAAATAGTCGAAAAATTTCACGGATTGCTACCAACAAAAATACATTTCATAAATTACTACTAACTTCCGATCTATATATATGATCTTCGCGGATAAAATCTCACAATAAGAAACCTAAAACTCTGGACCCAGAAGCTGAAGAACTAATAATTAAGTAAAAACTAGTAACTGAAATGGTAAGAATAAATAATTTACCTTCATAGATTAAAAAATTCATGCGTCATTTAATTCTAGACTGATCATAAATTAAATCCAAAGGACCAAAAATGGGCGTTCGAAGTGCAACTAAATACCTGCATAAGTCGCAGAAGTTCGTTAACAAGTGGGTACAACGATATGAAGACACTAAATGTGTGGACGACCTTCCAGATCGAGGTTCAAAACGCACAACTACAGCGAGGGAAGATATGGCGATTTTTCGACTTTTTTCAAAAAGTCCACAGCTTTCGCTACGTAAAGGCCAAGCTGTCTTGGCAAGAAGAAGCATAAATATTGATATAATGACATTAAGACGTCGATTAAAGAAAATAACATTGCACGGCGTAGTACGATGGCGAAACGTCTGCTTTCAAGCATGTCGAAAATCGGTTGGCGTGGGCTCATTCAAATATTGATCGCAATTGGAGTGATATTGTTTTTAGCGATGAATTTTCCTTTTGGGCTTGGTCTCCCATCAAACATGCCCGGTCAATTCGTAGCAATCCAGTAATCCAAAGGACTGTAAAACATCCATTAAAGGTGCATGTGTGGGGATGTTTTAATACACGTGGTTTCGGGACTTTGTGCGTTTTTACAGGCAATTTAAACGCTCAAAGAATGACAAAATTATACAAGAGGGGACTATTGCCATCAACAAAACGGTGGTTTAATCAACCTGGTGATAGATGGCTTCTGCAAGAAGACCACGATCCAAAACATCGGAGCCGCGTGTGTACCGAATGGAAGGCGAGAAACGACATCATAATGCTGACTTGGCCGTCTCAGTCCCCTGACATGACCGTCTCAAACCCGATCGAAAATGTTTGGGCTATTATAAAGCAGAAGCTTCAAGGAAGACGCAGTGCAACATTGAAAGCGCTAGTGGACCGAATTAGAAAAATATGGAGGTCGCTGCCTGTCTCGTATGCAGAAAAATTAGTCGAAAACATGCCGAGACGTTGCGAAGCTATAATCGCAAATGGGGGAGATTGGACCCACTACTAAGTAAGAGCATATTTTTTGCAGTTCGACAAAGTGTATAGTATTCATTCGATAGAGCTCTTTCTGCTCTACAAAACTGTGCTAATCGTCTTTTTGAGTAATTTAATTTTGTATTACTTTTGAGGCTTAGAAATGAAATATCCGGGAGGTAAATAGCAACATTTTCGACACCTGCTCTTCTTCGCTTTTCATCAAGGCCAAAAAGCTGCTAAAGCAGCCCGGGACATTTGCAACGTATACGGATAAGGTGTCATAGGCGAGTCTACAGCACGGTTTGCAAAGTTCAAAAATGGCGATTTTGACGTCAACAACACGCCCCGCAGCGGAAGACCTGAATTCGACGAAGAGCGTCTCAAAGCACTTTTGAAGGAGACGGTTACCAAACAAGTCGTGAATTGGCCGAAAAAATGAACTGCGATCATAAAACGATTCTCAATCATCTTCATTCAATGGGATATGCCGAAAAATTGGAAGCCAGGGTGCCACACGAGCTTAACGAAAACAACAAAGAAAATAGCCTTCAAATTGCTTCTCAACATCTCGTCCGCCATCGAGTAACACGCGGTCATAAGCAGAGTTTTTTGTACCGAATCGTCACAGCAGATGAGAAATGGTGCCTATACATGAATATGAAGCAAAGAAAGGAGTGGGTGGCTCCAGGAGATACGCCAAAGCCGAGAGTCAAGCTTGACCTCCATCCAAAGAAGACCATGATCTGCGTTTGGTGGGACTGGGAAGGCATGCTGCACTGGGAAACGCTCGAAAGGAATGCCACGGTCAACAAGGAGCTCTACATAGCCCAGCTACACCGCGTGAAAGAGGCTATTCGACTGAAAAGACCCCATCGACAAGGCCAAACCATACTCCTTCACGACAACGTCAGGCCCCATGCTGCACAAATCGTCAAATCCGTACTCCAAGAGCTCGAATGGGAGGTCCTTCAGCATCCGCCGTAGTCTCCGGACCTTGCACCGACGAATTACCATCTTTTTCGCTCCCTGTCGAACCATATGAGGGGCGTTACCTTCGACAATGAAGAGGACCTTAAAAACTGGCTCAACAACTTCTTCGATATCAGACCGGGCGATTTTTGGCGGAACGGCATCGACAAATTGGTCGAGAAGTGGGAGGAGGCCGTAAACAGCAACGGCGAATACATAATTGATTAATTTATTGTCATAACTATTGAGTTTTGTTTAAATAAAAGTCTTCGATAAAAACGCTACGAACTTATTCCCCAACCTAATAGAAGCAAGCGAAGGTTTTATCCATCCACAGTGGATATTATAACCACAGAATACAGTGCAGAGGTAAAACTACAGCGTTACTAGATCAAACAGTACAGCGCATTTTATTAGTTCAAAATAACGTGACTGAAAACTTAGCGCCATCAGAAGTAAATTATACTTTGATCAGCAAGTGGGGTTGTGATGAAAGCTCCAATCAAAGTATGTATAAACAAATATTTAAAATTGATGGAAAAACTGATTCCGAAATTTTTTTAATATCATTTGTACCACTGTAACTAATATCTGAAAAAGGAATTATTGTGTGGAAAAATACAAAGTCGCCATCCCTTCGTTTTTGTAGGCCCATAAAAATTCAGTTTCTTCATGAAACCACAGAAACCACGACAAAGGAAACAACATGCATTGAAAAACAAATACATCAACTTGTTCCCTTCAGTACAGTTATAGATGGGAAAGAAATTTCAATTTCCTACAAACTTGCTTTAACGATGAGTGTAAAATGGCAGGAAAAAAGAATTTGAGTGAATTGACCGTGGCAGAACTCAAGGAACAGTCATTCAATCAATCAATCAATCACAAATAATAATATTTGTTATTATTAACAAATAATAGTTTAAAAAAGGAAGTTCATTATCATCTACGCCACCTAGTCAAGATGAACACCTGCGATGCTATATTAGATATTTTTCAAACCTTCTCCAAACTCAAAGAAAGTGATGTACCTAAGGAATTATACATTAAATTTTCAAAATTGGCTTGTGATCCACTCTGTCGGGAATTTGGCATTCCAGAACAGGTTTTGAAAGATAGAGCGGAAGAATGGAAGAAAAATACAAAAATTTCCAATGTTTCAACTAGAGGTACAGTCAGTTTGTCCAAGATCCTCTTCCCATCAACAGGGGATCCTCAATATCTCGCTACGGACCCCATGTCGTGGAAAGTTGAAAAAGAACAAAAGGATATGTCTTGTATAGAAGAGGTGGCCTATCTTCTCCCTCGAACTCAAGGTGAGGACATCAGCTCCATCATCATAAGGGTAGTAAACAACCGCATTGAATCAAGGAGGTGCAAAGTTCAAAGGTAGCCTGCACAAGAACCGGACAATCAAGGTTCTAGAGAGGTTGTAATTGATGACGGAGCAGATGGAGATGATGACCGATGAATCAAAGTTTTCGGTTTTAAGCATCGTGTATTTGTTCGTCGGAAAACCACTGAAAAGTTAAATGACAATTGTGTTCTGCACACAGTGAAACATGGAGGTCGTACTGTCATGATATAGGGATGTTTTGGGAACAATGTGACCGGAGATTTGGTAAAAATAAACGGTATAAGAAAAGAAGGCTATTCTCTGGGAAAATGCAATTCTCCCACTATAAGCTACCGAAACACACGAGTTTTTGTTTTGACTATACAGACGAGGATACAGTTAGTCTTCTGTCAATTGTTTTACGTGGTGCATGTTACGTTCAACATGTAATGCTTTGGGAATTTAAACAAGGCAATATTCGCTAAGGCGACAGCTGAAAAAATATGCAGCATATACGGTGAAGGACTGATAACTGATCGGATAGTGAGAAATTGGTTTGTAAAATTCCGTTCTGGAGATGCGACCTTAAAAGACGAACCGAAGGCGGGACGTCCTTCCGACTTTGACGACAACCTTTTACAGGCAATTCTGGAGCAAAATCCACGCCATCTAATTAGCAAATCACGGTCTCTTATGCATCAGCCTCACAGCCTAATTCGTTAGGCGCACAGTAACGCAATGTAAACAATTTCGGACTAGGCCCACTATGGTTTCCTCCGAGAGCGGCAAGTTACGACACTCTTCGACGTACAATCGCGAGGTGCGTGTCAGGGGTCCGTGAAGTGGTTTAGAGACGTGTTTGTCATTAATTTTGTTAAAGTTACAAGTTAGGGCAAAGACTCTATCTTCACGTATTTTTCCAAGTTCAATTTCAATTTACTATTTTGTTTATTATATTTAGTTCATTTTTATTTCTAATTCTATAGTTCATTTTGTTTAATTTCATAATAGTTCAGTTTTTTTTTAAAGGTTCTAACTGGTGGATTGGTTAACTGTGTTTCTTCCTTCATTGCAGAATATTCGGGCTATATATATATATATATATATATATATCTCTAAATTTAACCTAACACATATATTTGGGTGAGTTATTTGTCCTTTACTCTTCCAGTTTATTTTTATGAATATTTTCGGCAAGTATCTCCAGTAGTTAGCAATTAACTGTGGGATTTCCATCACTGGAATTTCTTAAATTTTGTTCTTTGAAAATTGCTTATCCCTCGAACTCCAGAATTGCATATCTCCAATATCAACATAACCAATATTTTCTTTTGTTCAAAATTTAACCATTGTGAATCATATTTGTTAGTGTGATACATCTGTATTCAGTTGTTTTCGTGTCGTTGTGGTGGGAGTAGGAGAGAGCGCGAGCCCACTCGGCTACGGAAACGCGGCGAGGCTGCACCACGTGTTATTGAGATATAGTATCCTTCAAGATTAGTTATTTAAATACATATATTTAAACATTTGAGTGATGCATTTATTGTAACCTTCACAATATTATATTGTATACACTATCCTTTGCAACATTTATTTTATAAAAATACAGGGTGTCTCACAACTAGTGTAGGTCCCGGAAATGGGGGGTAGCTGACGTTATTCTGAACAAGATTTTCCTTTGCAAAAAAGGGGTTTGAAGCTTCGTTTTTGAGTTATTAAGGAAAAACACTGACCAATCAGAGCGCGAGAATAGCGCGCGGTCAGACGCGAGAGCGACAGCTTCGAGTATGACGGTCGATCGTGATCGTGAACAAGCATATCGATAACGCGTCGGTATAACAGGAAACTATTAGGTGAAAGTTGCATCGAATAACGAATAAAAACATCTGGATTATTGTTGAATTATCATTCATTAATGGATAAGAAATAAAGAAATTAGTCCTCACTCACGTAATCAGAATAAATCAAATTTATTCGATACGTTTATTCGTTATCGCAAAGAAATAATAGATAAAATATGGAAAATTATTCTTGTTAGATATTGTGATGATGAAAAAGAACAAATTCTCATTTTTGCAAAATTAAATAACTTTTCCATTCAACAAATAAAAATTTAAATAAAAAAATTAACAAATTTCAATGTAACTTACCCATCGAACCGTAAATAGTCACGATGAGAATACATCTCTGTCACTGGGACTATCCACCGATCCTTACCGTTAGAAAAAATAAATCACCACACAGAAACTCTCAATTTACTTCATTGTCACCAATCACTGTCATCTTTCATTATTAGCTTTCATTATCACATTTCCCTGTCACTTTTCACTAATTGGTCACTGCGAGCCCGAGACGTAAATAGGCCGAATGAAAACACGTGAACGAATATTCATAAATAATTTTAACTACATTGTCTTGAAAGCAAGAAAGCGGAATTTTCGATTAAAAACTACGATACATTTTATTTCGGCTGGTTTCTTTCCACAATAAACAATGACTGTCTCGATCGACGCCGTATTCGATCAACAGATCACCGTTGCATAGCAACCGTGTGCGACGTACGCCTCGCGATCGAGAACGAAACCGAGATCCGTGGCCCGTTCAACAATGTCTTCTATTAAAATATAATTTAATATCGATTTCTCAATTCGGATACCTTATAATGAGAATACAGTGTATCGTTAAACATACGTATCTATGAATAATCGTTCACGCGTTTTCATTCGGTCCGTTTACCGGTCGTGCTTATGTTGTGCGATTATTAGAAAGAGACAGTGAAATAAATTGAGAGTTCATTGACCCTGCCAGGACATCAGCTGTTGATGCTCTGATCGGTGGATCTACCCGGTGACACAAATATTTTTTATCTAAGCTAGTTTTTTCATGGATCAATGGGTAAGTTTTATTTAAGTTGTTTGTGAATTTTTACAATTAAACGTACGCAGGAATTGATTTATTTCACTTCAGTGAGTTACTGCATTAGATATTTCATTCCAGTTCTATCTCATTTCATAGACAAGATACTCATTCGTTTTGAAACGTATTGAAATTTATTCGTTTGCTTCATTAGAATAGTTGAGAAAATTAATTTTCGAAAATTTATTCTTTATTCCTTTTCGAAGGCATAAAAAAAATATAATATACTTGGTCTGGATAAACAATAACTAATTGGTTTATCTCCTATTTAAGAATAATGAAGAACTTAATATTATTCTTAACTTCTTAATTTGTTATTCGATTTAATTTTCACCTAATAGTTTCCTGTTATACCGACGCGGTATCGATACGCTTGTTCACGATCACGATCGACCGTCATACTCGAAGCTATCGCTCTCGCGTCTGGCCGCGCGCTATTCTCGCGCTCTGATTGGTCAGTGTTTTTCCTTAATAACTCAAAAACGAAGCTTCAAACCGCATTTTTGCAAAGGGAAATCTTGTTCAGAATAACGTCAGCTACCCCCCATTTCCGGGACCTACACTAGTTGTGAGACACCCTGTATAATCTTTTATATGCTTTAAATTATTTGTGTATTATAACTTTTCCTTTATTGCCTTCTGATTATTCCATAGAATTTGCGATCTAATGAAATGGCCCGCATGAGACTAGCGTATCTCCGAATCCACACAACATTAAGGCCCGGTTACAATTGATCTTGTTAGGGCAAATATTTTTCTGGCTTTATACGCGCGCACGCCGCACGTAACAATTACATTAAAAAAGATTGGACACCACGATAACACCTAATCCCTGGCGAAAAGAATATAAAACACAATAACCTCATTGACGCGCAAAATGTTTATTTACCACCATTACATATAAAATTAGGGATAATGAAAAATTTCGTCAAGGCAATGGACAAATCAGGATCCGAATTTGAATACTTAAAAACAAAATTTCCATCTATATCCGAGAGAAAAATAAAAGAGGGAATATTCGTTGGTCCTCAGAGAAGTCTCGTGAATGATAAGAATAAATCCAAAATTAAACAATTTGGAAAAGGCAGTGTAGCTTGCGTTTAAAAAAACAATTTTTTTCGGAAACTACAGAGCAACAAATTATATTTCTATAATTAATAAACTCCTAAAAGCATATAAAGAACTTAGCTGTAATATGTCTTTAAAAATACATTTTCTACATTCTCATTTGGACTTCTTTCCGCAAAATTTCGGTGACGTGAGTGACGAACATGGAGAACGTTTTCATCAAGACATTTATAGAATGGAAAAACGGTATCAAGAAAAACAATCATGTGCAATACTAGCAGATTATTGCTGGACACTAATGAAGGACAACAAAGATGCGACATACAAACGTCAAGCAAGACGAGAACACTTCTTGCATTTTATTTATGGTTTTTGTAATGGAAATGCCCGCACTGCTATAAGGGAATATCAGCGGAGATTCCCTCAAAGAGGAATACCACATCGGTCAGTGTTTATGAGAATTCATCAACAATTAGGTGACACCGGTTCATTTCGTCAGGAAAGTGAAGAAAACTAATGAAGCAACATATTGTTCATAAATGAATCGAGATTCAGCCTCCGCGGAAACGATCGACGTCCTCAAGTTTGGCGTTCTGATGAAGAGCGAAATCATTAGATTCGCAATCTGCCACTAGCAGCATATAACGGTGGTTCTGTGATGGTTTCAGCAGTTGTTTAGCGGTTTCAACTGGTAATCATACGTGGTAGATTGAATGCCACCGGTATATCAATGAAATTTTAAGACCGCATATCTTGCCTATTCGTGAATACACCGGAAACCGATTTAGGTTAGTCCACGATAATGCTCGTTCACATACAGCGAACGCTACGAGACAGTTCGTGACGCAACAACAGATTACGCTACCGCGTCCAACAATGAGTCCAGCTCTCAATCCAATTGAACAGGTTTGCCATATGATAGGGCGTCGATTGCAGCAGCCAGATCTTCAACGTCACGACGATATCCACCACCAACGCCGTGGAATGCGACATTTCCAGTATCAACCCTATCGTTGAATCCAAGGAGATACAACTACAACACAGCGAATTCAACACCGCAACAGTAAAACAATACAAAATAAAAGTCGACCGGACCGTTCATTATTGTGGTATACATTCCCATACCTCAGTCGTCCTCAATGGCCGCCAGCAGTACCTCTTCGAAACTTCCAAGGACACTTCCAGTACATTGCATGCCACGGGACCAATTTCGATATCACCTTCCACTCAAATTACGGGATATACTATGACAACTTACAGTTTCACTTGGGCCGGATCACTCGACACAAGTGGACGTTCCGGTACCACCTATGCCGGCATCTATGGAACCTGGGATAACGTAATTAACAAATCGTCCTACGATCAGTCCACCACTTTGATCTGTAAGATGAAAAATGCCTAGATTCCGAAAAAGGTTATACTTTTTGGGAAACTGCACCTACAGATTTTTGCCACTTCAACGAATACGACGTCCTTTATGAAGGAAAAGGGGAAAAGATTTCACCAAAAATGCCTCAAAAGACCAACGATATACGCCGTCATCTCACAGGATCTAACATTAGCGTTAACAGCTACCAAATTATTGGGTTGTTTAAAAAGTAATTTCGTTTTTTCACGACAGAGGATTTAATTGTATTTTTTTGCGCCCAACTTCACACTTAAGCCGCATAATCATTATATGTTTTGAGAGCTGATATAGCAAGGCTTGTGTGTGAAAAAGTCCAATTGATTCTACGCAGTAGTTTTTGGTTGGTGACCTATTAAATATGGAGAGGAATAAGCAGCATTTTCGTCATATTTTACTTTTTTACTATAGAAAAGGTAAAAATGCTGTTCCAGCCAGAAAGAAATTAACCGATGTGTATGGAGAAGACGTGTTGACAGTACGCCAGTGCCAGAACCGGTTTGCAAAATTTCGATCCGGCAATTTTGATGTCGAGGATGCACCACGTTCTGGAAGGCCGGTTGAAGCTGATGAAGACACGATAAAGGCATTAGTTGATGCAAACCGGCGAATAACAACACGTGGGATCGGTGAGAGGTTAAATTTATCAAATTCAACTGTTTATGACCACTTGAAAGGCCTGGGTTTAACCTCGAAGCTCCATATATGGATTCCCCATATTCTCACGGAGAGAAATTTGTGTCGTCGCGTTGACGTCTGTGATTCGCTTCTCAAACGTCACGAAAATGATCCATTTTTGAAGCGCATCATTACTCGGGACGAAAAATGGGTTGTATATAACAATGTCAAACGCAAGAAATCATGGAGCAAATAAATGACCGGCTCAAAGCATTTCCAAAGCCAATATCCATCAAAAAAAGGTGATGCTGTCTGTTTGGTGGGATTTTAAAGGAATCTTTTTTTTTGAGCTTTTACAACACAACAATTAATTTGGAAGTCTACTGTCATCAGCTAGACAAACTGAATGATGCATTTCAACAGAAAAGGCCAGAATCAACAGAAAAGGTGTAGTGTTCCACCAAGATAATACAAGTTTGTATTATCCTCATACAAGTTTGGTCACTCGCCAAAAACTTTTACAGCTTGAATGGGACGTACTGCAACATCCACCATATTCTCCAGATCTGGCGCCTTCCGACTACTATTTGTTCCGGTCCCTGCAAAATTTTTTGGATGGCAAAACCTTTACCTCAAATGAAGATGTCAAAAACCACCTGAACCAGTTTTTTGCCAGCAAGGACCAAAACTTTTATGAGAGGGGAATTATGTTACTGCCAGAAAGATGGCAAAAGGTGTTGGACCAGAATGGCCAATATATAATTTAATAAAATATTTATTCATTATACGAAAACTGTCTTTCATGTTCCCCAAAAAAAACGAAATGACTTTCCGAACAACCCAATATTTCTAAATGGTAATGTGATTGTATTGTAATAATGTTAACACACTCTCGACCGCTGAATTCACGCCATTTTAAATTCTATTCCTGGTTGCTGCTGACATGAATTCACGTCCTGCAATTTTTGTTCAGAAAAATAATGAATAAACTCCAAAAATAATATGTATTACTATTTCATTATGATTTTTATTATTATTTTATTATTATTATTTAAATTATTATGTATTTCGTATTTATTATTATGTATTTGTGGACAGCAGCGCAGACTGCGCCCACGGAACAAAAACAACAACAGCAGCAAGAAATAGACGTTGTCGCGGCAGCGCGCCTGGCGGGAGTAAGTGTATTCTTCAATTATATGTACAATAGATCTGTCAGAGAGTACGGAATTTTTTATTATTTCGTCATGCTATTCTGTAAATAATAAATATTTTTTTTTGTATTCCAGATCCAAAGACGCCGCCGTAAACGACGGCACAATATGCAGAGCTTGTGGGAAGAACTGGGCGAAGTAAAACGGAAGTGGAGGAGGGCGGCCGAGCAATACGTGGGTGCAGCCCCCCCCCCCCCCCCGCTGCTCGTTCAACCTATCTTGAGCTACGGATGCTCAATATGGTTCAACATCAGCGCTGGAACCATGGAAAAGCTACGAACCTTTGAAAGGAAATGTTTGCGAGCCTGCCTTTTTTTTTTCTGTTCCAGAAGAGGGAAATGCTTTATACACACCTGAGAAGAGAGCCCAGGTAGTGTGGGACTCCTGCCTCCCGAATGCGCAACGCGGCCATCATCGCCCCCGTTCCCCAACCCCACCCTCACCCTTAATCCCACACTCATGCCCAGCATCATCCATACAGCCGTCCAACCTCACCGATGGCATCATATGGACAGCAGCCTGCCTGAGTAAATACAGAACACCGGAATCTAATTACACCAAACTCATCAGTAACCAGAAGCTATACGAAGAAGCCAAGATCATTCGCATAGACCTATTTTTACTTGAACTTACACGCAACCACTGGGCCAACACTGTCAAAATAACATCCAATAGTCTTATATATCATTCACCATACCCAAATCCGCTATATTTCACAAAAGCTCTAAAAACCGGATATACTCCACCAGAATCATTCATCTTCCTTGATAGTGAAGGATATATATGTCGGAAACGGAGCGCGCCCAATAATAATAACAACTCGGCGTTAATCTATTCAAGCCGGATTATACGCGATAAGCGAAAGGAGAGCGAGTCAGAGCAGGACGACACTCAGTCGAGGTTTACCTCTCAATCGCGAAGGAGTAACTCAGGCTAGACATTCTGTGAAGTTTCTAGTAGTGAAATAAAGAGAAAAGAAAAGAATTTGTGTGTAACATGTCTAAACCTACTCCTCCTCCTCCGACATATACAAAAACCTGAAAACATCCCAATTATATACCACGCATTTAGGAAAACCGGCGACAAGACAATCACATACAATAAAAGCATCCAATTTAATGACCCCAACATGCTTTTTAACTACAGACTGTCCAGCATAGATAGGAAAGACAAACACAGAGACAAAAACTGCAGAGAGAAATGATGAATCTTTCACCAGCACATCGGCAAAAAAACTCAAAAGCCAAGAAGAAAAACACGTGCCAGAGGACGGTACTCTTCAATATGCAATTATAGACTTTTTCCTAGTTTTTTCTACACTATCTACTTTTGTGAAGTGTTCTAATATAATAAATGAAAATGGAGAGGACAAAGTTTGTAATGGTGGAGTGGATTTTAAACAGTGTGTAAAATTTGGTCTCGGTTTCAAAATTCTGGTGGAGTGTGAAAAATGTCAGCCCAGATACATTTCATCGTGTCCAAAAATTGGTAACTCGTAGGAAATAAATCGCAGGTTTATTTTTGTAATGCGAATATTAGACTTAGGACTTGCAGGATGTAAAAAAATTCTGTGGCTTAATGGATATAAGTTGTTCTTTTTTAAATAAATCAACGTACGATTTCTATGTTGATAAAATACGTGAATGTATCAAGACGGTTGCCGAAGCACCTTTTTTTCTCGACTGCAAAAGAAGAAAAACAATCAACGTGTGATGAAAACGATGTTGAAGATACGAAAGACGTTACTGTATCAGGTGATGGCACTTGGAAAAGCGCGGGTATTCATCGTTATACGGTGTGTCTACGTTAATTGGTTACTATTCCGGAAAATTTTAGATGTTTTTGTAAAATACTCGTATTGTAAATTTTGTGAAGCTTGGAAAAAAAACTCAACACAGCAGAGTTTGAAGAATGGCAGGAGGATCATTTTGAAAAAAACGAATGTAGCGCCTAATCACCAGCTGGTAATATGGAAATCTCATCAATCGTTGCAATGTTTCAACGCTCTTTTGACAAATACGGCCTAAGGTATACAAATTATATTGGTGACGGGGACTCTAAAACATATTCCGGAATTCTCAATGCGGAACCTTATGTTGAAAATTTTTTAATAAACAAAAAAGAATGCGTAGGACACGTAAAGAGGATGGGCACCCGCTTACGCGATTTGGTCAATAAAACTGTTGAAGAAAAAAAAACCAAGGCCGGTAAACGATTAGAAAAAAAAACTCTTTCTGGCAAAGGCAAACTTACTGGCAAATTGATCGATAAATTAACAGTTTATTATGGCCTGGCTGTAAGAAGAAATTGTGATTCGGTACAAAATATGAAAGACGCTACATGGGCAACTTATTATCATTATAACTCCACAGACAAAAATCCACAGCACGATAAATGTCCAAACGACCCTGCACTTGGCAGCGTTCTTCGGCTATGAACACTCTTTCATCACTCAAACACGATTACGATCCATTATCAAGTGACGTTTCTTCAGCTATCAATCGATGATTCTATGTAAGTTTAAAAAAAAATTTTTCTGCATGTTATTTCAACTTAAAACTACAATCGTGTTTTTCTCGAAACTATTTTTGAAGTAGGCGGACATGATTTCTCAAAAAGTTATGAACTGATCTTGTTCAAATTTTGCACACTTCTTCAAAATAACATTATCTAGTACTTGAATGAAGGATTTTTTTTGTCACAACTTATTTTACGAGGCAATACATGGTGAAAATTTGACCAAAAAATGGAACTTTTTGTTCATAACTCCGCCAAAAATTCTAATTTCAATTCTTTTTTCCTTCGTTCAAGTACGAGCTTTATACATCTGCTAACGGAAAATATTTGGTTTTTTAATTTCAGATGAACCAGTCATGAGTTATCCTGACCACGCCGAGAGAACTTTTTTTTGAGAGGTCAACGGAAATGAGGTCCTCATGGCTGAATTTTCAAAATTTTTAAATAAAAATTTCACAAAGTACTTGTTAAATATGTATCTTTGATTTGCTAAATTGTTCGAAATAAATATTTCATTTGATATATTAAAAAAACCCACCTAAGCCCTTAAACAGAAAAGGCCAGAATTCATGACTAGAGAAGATGTACTGTTTCACCAAGATATTGCGAGACCTCATACAAGTTTAGTAATTCGTCAAAAGCTTTTGCAGCTTGGATGGGACATACTGCCACACTCATTATATTCTCAAGATCTGGCACCTAATTATTATTTGTTCTGATGTCTACAAATCTTTTTAGACGATAAAACTGTTACTTCAAATGAGGAGAACAAAAATCACCTAGATCAGTTTTTTGCCAGCAAAGAACAAAAATTTTATGAGCGTGGAATCATGCTACTGCTAGAATGATGACAAAAGGTGTTGGACTAGAATGGACAATATATTATAATTCAATGAAATATTTATTCGCTATAAAAAAATCGTCCTTTAAAGTAACGAAATTACTTTCCGAACAACCTTATAAAGCATTTGTAGCAACCCTCAGTTTGAACCCTTACAGTGATGAACATAAAGTCATAAAAAGTCGTAAAATATCATCACATGATATTCACAAATGAGAATCCTCGACACGAGAATTTGTACATAGTTTTTATGATTTTTATTTTATTTTTAAACATAAGTAATCCCTTAAAATGAATAATTGTAGTAAAAAAAAAAGTGAAAAGAAAGACAATTGCATTAAAAACAAAAATTACAATAATAAATAAACTAGCATATGGTGAAGGATACATAGCTGTTGCTAATGAATTTAAATTAGGTGAGTCCACTATAAGAGCTATACACAAACGTGCGAGTAAAATAAATGAATCCATTAATAGTGCGACAAACGAAAGCAGTAAAAGAGCATCATATTCAAGAAATATTGTAATAGAGAAAACGGAAGGAGCTCTCGTATTTTGGATTAAGGATTTAACTAAAAAACGAATCCCCATTCGCGGAGATTTAATTAAAGAAGAAGCTAAACAGTATTTGAACTAGCTGAAGGATTTAGAACCATCTAGTTCCTCATTCTGTTTTGAAACCCTGAAATTTTCTGCGAGCAATGCCTGGTTAACTGGATGAAACCGGATTATTTTGGAAAAAGATGCCCAGTCGAAATATAGTGGACAGTGATTGTTGTGTTGTAGACATGGACAAAGTTAAAATTGATGCGACACATTTGGAACCAATAAGACTCACAAACATAGATTTATCCGATTTTAAATACGCGAACAAAAAATTAACTGAGTTCGATCAAATTCTAACTCAAAGTCTGAACGAACCATTCATTGTTACTCACACTCGGTGGTACACAATCACACTGGGAATAATAGCTGCCATATTAGTAACTACAATTTGTATAAACTGTTGTTGCTGGTGTGGCTGTTTAAGGTTATTAAAAAGATTTTTCTGTTTCACGAAAAATCCAAACGATGGGAGAACTGTACCCCCCATGATAAAAAACTTTATTAATTGTAACTTCGACTCAGACATTCGTAGCGAATACCAGGAGACATCAAGGGATGTCGTTACATATAGTAATAGAAGACGGACTGTTGGAATTGGCGGTACCAGCTCAACCGATGATCAGGAAAGCGATGAGAACCAAACACCAATATATTTCATTTTAAAGTAACAATTGTATTTTATTATTTAAAAAAACTTAAACCTGCTTCCCATATACCAATAGATCGAATTACATTCTTTCTTTGCAGTAATGCATCTGGTGCAAGAATGTTAAAACCACTTATTAGGGGCGCCCAAAAGTAATCAAAATGTCTTCGACTACCATTCACAGCTAGTTTGCGTTGGCGACACGGTCCCGTAAACACGGAACTTTTGTTATTACGTTCAGGCTCGGTTGTAAATTTTATTTTTCGGTTAAAAAATGTTTGTTCTACCAAGGAGGGAAGATGTCAAGGCCAACAATAGAAGCACTCTTACGTCATTGTATGTTACTTTTGTTCAATCAAAGAATGAAAGCAAACGAAGCAGTGAAAAAAATTACCCATACTTACGGGGATGTTCCGAAACTAAGCAAGTGTCATAGATGGTTTAAAAATGGAAATAGGAGTCTCAAAAATGCCGTACGAAAAGGACGACCCCAAAAATTAGAAATTATATATTTTTATAGTATTATAATTAAAGATATATGTAAGGCGTAATATCGGTGGTCAACGCATGACAGCTCACGAGAAGATATCGAGATATATTCCAGAAGACATATCAACGGCGTTACACTACGCCGTTGTGAGTATTATAGAATATGATGAGCGGACACGACGTTAAATAAGTCATCTTATTTAGTTGGCCACCCCTGGCCGTAATAAATTGATGACAGCGGAGGGACTAACTCAACATCGCACAGTGGAGTATTTGCACCGAAAAAACGGACATTGGACAATTTTAAAAATTTTGCATTAACTGTAAAATTTCTTGTGCTTGAGTTAGTTAAATATATGAGAAACAATGTATCAACATCCTTTTCTTAATTTATGCAATCATAAAGCGATGATCTTTAATGGAAATGAAGGATTTCATGACGCACTTTCCTTCCCTAATAATTGGCCAAAACGCGACGCTTACATATTAAAGATTTTTCAATATTTTGAAAAAAATTGTATACATTGTTACTATATGCAAACTTTTCAGACAAGTATAACCTTCACTTTCCAACAGGTTTTACTTTGTTATCATACATATTTGTATAATAATTAATGTTTGAATATGATCGATAATTTAGTCATCTTTTTTTACGATTTTAAAACTTAGCTCTAAACTTTAGCTCCGACCCCGTCCGACTGCAGATTTTAAAGCAATTTGAAACTTTATTGTCACCGCGTTTTACTGGTTGGCTTGTACACCCGCGTTCATCGATCATCCATGAAACGATCAGACATTCTTCGAAGGAATTGTTTAGATTATCGACGATTAAGGGTCCAAGAGATGTTTATACTATGGTACAAATAAGACGCTGTTCTCTATTTTCTAAATGCATTCAGTTGAAAGCGATACTTTTTACATATATTCGTCATTACACTGTTAATGTATCTTTTCTTCTAAACTTTTCTAACTTTCTCTTTTGTCTAAGTATTTCTAAGCACTTTCATATGTTATAAATAAACATTTTTGCGATTACAGATAATCGACTTTTACATATTTGCCGCAGTCTATGGCCAATGAAATTTATAGCAAAAAGAATTTAGTATGTTATTAATTTGACTAGGACTTAGGACCATTATTTATAGTATTTATTTATTTATTCATAGACACTAAACAAAAATTTGTTATAATTATATAGTATGTACTATTTTCCTCAACTGCAAATATTTTTGTTAACAAACATTTTTTTTTCTATGGCGATTAACTTATTTGAATGTAAATGACAATACTATGTAATAATATGTTTAAAAATTGCAAGAAAAATATCTGCAGTTCATAGTATTTGACAAATGTCGAGGAATTTATGCAAGTGAAAGTACTCTTACTTATATCCCGTTTCTTCCTTTTTCGTACTAACTGTGATAAAAATAGTTAAAAATCTAAAGAATAGGGAGTTCAAGCTTTAAAATAGTCTTTATTTCACTAATTTTGGACGAATTTTGACGAAGTTATAGAAGTTTAAAGAGCGTGTCAATTTTAAAATACTTATGTCCGCTTTTTCGGTGCAAATACTTCATTGTGCATCGTGGTGAAATAGCCGTCTATTGGCATTCCGAAGTTCAAGATTACGCATCGTGGGACTGCACGTGTCGAACGAAAGGTTCACACGCTGCGGCGCATTCCAGGGGTATCGCCGAGTGCGACGACTTCCAGACCTTCGGCTCAGTCGCATCTGCGAAATACAGGTTGTCTCATAACTAGTGTAGGTCCCGGAAATGGGGGGTAGCTGACGTTATTCTGAACAAGATTTCCCTTTGCAAAAATGGGGTTTGAAGCTTCGTTTTTGAGTTATTAAGGAAAAACACTGACCAATCAGAGCGCGAGAATAGCGCGCGGCCAGACGCGAGAGCGATAGTTTCGAGTATGACGGTCGATCGTGATCGTGAACAAGCGTATCGATACCGCGTCGGTATAACAGGAAACTATTAGGTGAAAATTAAATCGAATAACAAATTAAGAAGTTAAGAATAATATTAAGTTCTTCATTATTCTTAAATAGGAGATAAACCAATTAGTTATTGTTTATCCAGACCAAGTATATTATATTTTTGTTATGCCTTCGAAAAGGAATAAAGAATAAATTTTTGAAAATTAATTTTCTCAACTATTCTAATGAAGCAAACGAATAAATTTCAATACGTTTCAAAACGAATGAGTATCTTGTCTATGAAATGAGATAGAACTGGAATGAAATAACTAATGCAGTAACTCACTGAAGTGAAATAAATCAATTCCTGCGTACGTTTAATTGTAAAAATTCACAAACAACTTAAATAAAACTTACCCATTGATCCATGAAAAAACTAGCTCAGGTAAAAAATATTTGTGTCACCGGGTAGATCCACCGATCAGAGCATCAACAGCTGATGTACTGGCAGGGTCAATGAACTCTCAATTTATTTCACTGTCTCTTTCTAATAATTGCACAACATAAGCACGACCGGTAAACGAACCGAATGAAAACACGTGAACGATTATTCGTAGATATGTATGTTTAACGATATTCTATATTCTCATTATAAGGTATCCGAATTGAGGAATCGATATTAAATTATATTTTAATAGAAGACATCGTTGAACGGGCCACGGATCTCGGTTTCGTTCTCGATCGCGAGGCGTACGTCGCACACGGTTGCTATGCAACGGTGATCTGTTAATCGAATACGGCGTCGATCGAGACAGTCATTGTTTATCGTGGAAAGAAACCAGCCGAAATAAAATGTATCGTAGTTTTTAATCGAAAATTCCGCTTTCTTGCTTTCAAGACAATGTAGTTAAAATTATTTATGAATATTCGTTCACGTGTTTCCATTCGGCCTATTTACGTCTCGGGCTTGCAGTGACCAATTAGTGAAAAGTGACACGGAAATGTGATAATGAAAGCTAATAATGAAAGATGACAGTGATTGGTGACAATGAAGTAAATTGAGAGTTTCTGTGTGGTGATTAATTTTTCTAACGGTAAGGATCGGTGGATCGTCCCGGTGACAGAGATGCATTCTCATCGTGACTATTTACAGTTCAATGGGTAAGTTACATTGAAATTTGTTAATTTTTTTATTTAAATTTTTATTTGTTGAATGGAAAAGTTATTTAATTTTTCAAAAATGAGAATTTGTTCTTTTTCATCATCACAATATCTAACGAGAATAATTTTCCATATTTTATCTATTATTTCTTTGCGACAACGAATAAACGTATCGAATAAATTCGATTTATTCTGATTACCTGAGTAAGGACTAATTTCTTTATTTCATATCCATTAATGAATGATAATTGAACAATAATCCAGTTTTTTTTTATTCGTTATTCGATGTAACTGCTATCTAACAGCTTCCTATTGTACCGACGCGGTATCGATATGCTTGTTCACGATCACGCGTGACCGTAATACTCGAAGCTATCGCTCTCGCGTCTGGTCGCACGCTATTCTCGCGCTCTGATTGGTCAGTGTTTTTCCTTAATAACTCAAAAACGAAGCTTCAAACCCCATTTTTGCACAGGGAAATCTTGTTCAGAATAACGTCAGCTACCCCCCATTTCCGGGACCTACACTAGTTGTGAGACACCCTGTATAAGGGTGCAGTATTCCTTAGCGCGCCGGCTCCCACGCTAGCGCTCCCCCACCACGCGTCACGGTGGACGCGCATGGCGCGAAGTCTGCGGTCCGCTCATTCGGTCGTGATCCGAGCTACCGAACAGACGTCTCTGTGAGCTAATAAGTGTACCTCAAGGCGGAACTCTAATTTTTCGATTTGGCAAGTGGTGTCGAGCGCCAATAACGTCGAACGTCACCCCTTGTGGAAAGAAATATTAGCGGACTTCGTATACATTCAGCATTTTCCAGACACATTGTGGAGTTACTTGCGCTGCTTTGGCGAAGGTGAATTCACCTTGTTGAAAGGAATTGCGGAAGTTTGTAGCGTCAGTGACAGCTTCGGTGACGGACCGCTTTTTTATTCGCCTATTTCCGGCCAACTGAAACTGTGGTGTGCGAGACTTGGCGCAATAATTTGCTACTAATTGCGTAGCACTTGCAGACATGGCGGTAAGCTATTGAGTCTGAGTACATTATTTTTAATCGACAAAATTTTGCAAGTTATTTTTTCTCTATGTAAAGGGTAAGCGGAAGCGTGGCTGCCGTGCGGGCAGAAGAGTACAGGCGGGGAAACTACGCTTCATTGAGGAGAAATTCCTCGAACAAGTCTTCGGCCCGAAGGTGACCACCATAGACAGTGATTCGGTCACAAAAAGTGCCTCGCGAGTGATACCGTTATTAAACTACGATATATTGGACACAAATAGTGCCGTAAAAGTGAATAACCACCGTGAAATCCCGGACAAAGTGTTGCGCGAATTATTAAGAACTTTCGCAAAGACTCAGTGTTCCTCCCCTCCTGTGTTCGAGAAATCTTGCCCGAACGATGCCATCTCAACTGGCTGGAACCCAGAAGTCGACGATCATGGAGCTCCGACCGAAGAAGGGACGGAGACGTTAAATGAGGATGAGCTGATCAAACGATTTGCTTCCGTTCCGACGACTGCACTGTGCGAGGAAGCGAGTCGAACAGGTATGAATATTGATTGATTTATTGTTTTTCTTCTATTGCGACAAAGCATTCAAGGTTTGCGTCCCTTTTAGCCGACACCGTTTGCTGGTCGCCCAAGAGGTAAACGACCTAATAAGAAAACACGACGCTGTGGTGGAAAACAAACCAGTTTCCCTTCCTGTATTACATAGGTTAAGTCTAGAATAATTATATATACATATAAGACATTATATACCCATAGTACGTAAGGTCTATATACTCTATTATTCATAGTACGTAAGATCTGTATACTCATATCATCTCGGTTCTTTCCCTTATCTCCCATAAACATCCTTCTCAATATCTCACCCAAAAATCATCCGCTCAATTATCTATCATAAACACCCTCTTGACTCTTTCCCAGTAATCTCCCATAAATATTTCATTGAATACCTTGGTCCAAACATCCTCTTAATAATCTTACAATAACATCCCTTTGATAATCTTACCATAACATCCTTTCGACAATCTCACAATATGACAATCCTAGTCTAAACATTCTCTTGCATCAGTCAGATCATTTTCGAACAATATCCCTTTGTCCCAACACATTATAAATACTCCTACTCCAGTTGCCTCAACACAGTGTCATCTCGAGTTCCATAAGCTGACACAACGGCGTACTCAGGATCAAATCCTCCCTGGGCCCGTCATCTGGCATTCATCTCCGGCTATCCATTCCCGACATTTATTCTCTGGCGATACTCTGGCGATACTCTGGCGAATCTCATGAGCAATAATATATATATATATATAAATTGTATAAACCATTGTGAACCACATACATCAACTTTCCTACCTCAACAATAAATGAGATATTCATTTGACAACATCTTAATGGTTATTATGCGGAATACCTATCCTTGTAATCCAGGATAATAAGTCAAGCGTACTCCGGTATTCTCACGAGTACATACTCAAGAAGGAAAGATAAAGCAGTATCCCGGCAACCTGTGGAAAGAAGGCAGACTCGAACAGGATCAGCAAGGTCCACGGTTCCCAGGGCGTTCGAGAACACGAGAAGCGTTCTGTCCCTGAAAGCTGAGAATAAAGACATTGCAGTCAGCCAGTGCAACGATAAATCACCCATCTTATTCGTTAGAGCACCCCTGGCCGTAACAAATTGGTGACAGCGGTGGGATAGACTCAGCACCGTGGTGAGTAAGCCATCTGGTTAATCTCTCGAGCGAAAATGCGACACCATGGGACGACAAGAGGACCTCACGCGTCGCCGAGGCTCAAGCACCGTGGGACAACGGAAGAACCTCACGTTCCGAACATTTCAGCGTTATCTTCAAGTGCGGGTGACCGGTCGCATTCCGGAGCTCGCCGGCTCCCACGCCATCGCTACCCCCCATGGGCGTCTCGCCCATTTCATCGCGCTCCTTGGTCCAGTACAGACATCTCTTCGGTCTAAAGTCAGTGCAGTGATCTCGAACAGAACTACGATATTTTTGCGAGTGGTTCTGTGTGCTTAAGGGGGGCAATACCTTTAGATAAATGAAAATAAACTGATATTTGTGAATTTTTTTGTATAGGATATCTTTGTCTTGTATTTTCGAAATTTCAGGTATAATTTATTATAACTATTGCCTATTACAACATATTTTCTTTTTTTTTTAATATTTAAAAATGGCGGAATTATGATAGTCTTTCTTGGAAATGTTTCGGCGCGTCTCATGAAACGGCGTGACTTCTAGCTTTAGTTACATTCGTCTGAAACAAGTTTGCAAACAATGTTTTGATTATTAACATTCACAGTTAGTAGATGAACCTAAGAAATGTGAAAAATATAGAAAATTGAAGTGATGGCGCGCTTCTAAAGAGAAACTTTGAATTTTACTGAAAACTTTCGCAATATTTTGCAATAAAAAAGGACTTTAATGTTAAATTTATTTCGTACATTTAGGTTCATATATTAGATGGTATTGTCATGGATATTTGCAAAAAATTTGAGCGCGATTGGTAAAGTAGTTTTTGAGTTATCAGTCACGCCAATTTTAAAAACGTAGTTTTGAGAAAAATGCGTTTAAAGTTTCGATAAGTAAAACCTGAATAATTTCAATGATTTACCAACTAATCTGCAATTCCTGCGCCATATAATAATCCTTCGGCTTACTCGTAAAGTTGATTTTTCTCCATAAGCTCATTCTCCGTAAAAATACAAAATTTCAAACACAGCAATGGCATGATAATAACAAATCTGCTACATAGCCCTCCGCACCGAGCGCGTGAATATCTGCGGCGCGATACCAGACATAAGTCACGATAATCGGCCATAACATCAAAAGGACTCCGTATTACGCTTTAAAATTTTGACACTATATTTTTGAGATGTTGCACTAACATTTTATAGAAAAAAAAAATTTTTCAATTTTTGTAAGATTCTAAAGGTATTGCTCCCCTTAACGAGCGCGCTCAGCTCCTCGTTTAGGCGAATATTATTCGTTCTGTGCGAATTTATAATTTTTACGGTAGTATCGAAAGTGACAGTTTCAACGACTAACCAGTTTCCTGTCGTTGCAAAGCGGACGGATCTGTGAAATTGCGGAAAGTAGCGCAGTAGTTACCGCTATTTACGTAATATTTGCAGAAAGGGCGGTAAGACGTTGAACCTGATTACATTTATTTTTATTTTAGCGAACGAATTTTGCAAATTATTTTTAAATAAAGCGTAAAAGGGAGCGTGGCTGCCGCACGGGTAGGCGATTTCAGGCGAAACGATTACCCAGGAAGAAATATATCTCCGGCAGATATTCGCGCCGGAAGTGATTGACATTGATTGCGAATCGGACACAGAAGTGAATAGTGAACCGCGAGTGGATCCGAGATACGATATTTTGGACACAAATAGTGCATTAACTAATTCAAAATAATTATATTCCCTCTGTCATTTACCAATGGTGCCAAGAAGTGCATACTGTATACAACGGTCCTCAATAAATTATTGTTAATAGTTAAATCTTGCATTTACTCTTACCTTTTCTTATTACTTCCTTTTCCAACCTCTTAAGTAGTGTGTCTAAATTTATCTCATGTACGCTCAATGGGGGAAATTTCCACCACTCCCTAGTTTCCGGACGTGAGTAGCAAACTGAACAAAATTTTATATAGAGGTATCTGAGATAGTAATAAATACTATGAGCCATTTTATTTTGAAAGTGGCTTAAGTCAATTTGTCAATTATTTTCGGTTTCCCGTAGTTACATGTACAACTTGAAGTTATCTATCAATAAAGCATTAGAAGTTAATTATATTCCGAGTAATTACGATAATTTTTGACACATAAGTTTGTAGAGTTAGTTCAATAATTAAAACCATCATTTTGAAGGTGGCCTAAGTCCAATCAATCGAGCCGTTTATTTTAAAAGAGGCCTAAGTCTATACTTAAATTGAGATATTTACTATTGATAATGTCCGAAGACAGTGATGAAGGTAATTTTAATTAATTAATATTTAACAAGTTAACCTCAGTTTTTGGACAATTGCTTTAGTTGAATAATCAGTACGTTTAATTATTGCAGTTAAAAAAAATTTACGGAATACACATACTTATAATTAAATATAAAACTTATAATTTAATATTAAATTTTAGAAATTGTTTCACCCGTGGGGAAGAATAAAAGGACAAGACCATTCAGTTCAGATAGTGAAGACGAATTAGTAACTAATTTCAAGGAAAATCGAAAAAGAAAGAGAATTATAAAACAATATTCGTCGTCAGGGGATGAAGATACAGATAACAATGCAGAAAAGAATGATGAAACATACATGCAAAAAGTGCGAAAAATTCAACGGAATTCAGGAAAAAGATATTATACTCAAACCGGAAACATTGTACCCTCAAAAGTTTTCCAAAACAAAGATTACCGTTGTCGAAAAGCTTGGGGGTTGTGACGATATATCTTACGTTCCGATATTACGAGGATTCGAATCGGGTGCCGCAGTAGCAACCATGCTCGTGTGGGGTCAGTAAAGTATTCGCGGACGAGGCGGAGTGGCGGGAATTTAACGAAGACGTATTTCCGCGTACCGCGCGTGGCATGTTAAAGGAGACATTAGCCAAAATTTCCAAGGACCTGGAAGGGGAAAAGGCGAAGAACTTGAGGATCACGGGAAAATCCCTGCAGAATACAATGGAAGTAGACGAGCTCCCTTCGAGTGCTTCCAACGCAGGTAGCAAAGAGAAAGTTCCGATTGTAAGCATAGCGGAGGAGACGAAGGCGAAAAGGCCAAGATCAGCATGTAGGAAGCGACCCAGGTAACTAGCTGGGCACAAGCACGGCGAAACCTAGAATGGAAGCCCCAACCCAGTACCAGGAGGATTGAGAGACCGATTCCCATCCCGTTACCTCAGACGAACAATAGAGGGAAGGATAATAAGCTTCCTACGATAATTGTACCCGAAACGGAGCAAAAGGTAACATACCGGATGCTCAAAGACTCTCTAAATTTAAATAAGTTTAATACGAGGGTGGATCAAACATAAACGGGATTTTTGTTCCTGCACATCGGACGTTATCAAGAAAGTTCTCGCGCTTCTAGCATAGAGTTGGGGGAGGGGGTCCTTAAGAGTGGGGAGAGCCAGCCACTATGTGTTTCTACATGCTGTGTCATTCACAATCACGATATCGGAGCAGCAGGTTCACTCTTCCGTTGCGCAACGCAAAATTATCGAATTTCTTGCGTACGAAGGTGTTACAGCGACGAAAATTTTCGACAGGTTGACTACTCAGTTCGGCGGACACTGTCAAGGACCCGGGTGTTTCCCTAGCATAAAGAATTTAAGGAAGGAAGAGAAAGCGTCGAAAATCAGCAACACGCTCGGCGTTCTCAAACCAGCGAGACAGACGAAAACATTCTCGCTGTTCAAGCCATACTTGAAAAAAATCGTAGGGCGACAGTTACAGATATTGCACAACAGGTTGGAATAAGCTATGGGAGCTACCAATCCATCATCATCGACAACCTGGAACTTCGGAAAGTGTGTGCCAGGTGGGTACCTCGCCTTTTGAACGCAAACCAGAAGTTTGGAGGTCTGTCAAAGGCTTTGTCGAGTCGAATCCCAAGAAAAGGAAAACACGTAGCCCGATATTGCGTCACATAAACAGTGTTATTGATCGAGAATACGTGCGTTTCGGATAGCTACGTCTATAGCTTGAATCCGGTTTATACCGGAAAATTCGAGAAACGACAGGTTTGAGCTTGACCGTTACGAGTCGCGAATTGACAGGTTCGTTTTGGTTCGGGGACCTTCGTGACCGTTAGGGCTACTCTGCTGAGGCGCGGGGTGGTCACGCGGAAAAAGAAGGCGGTACGGCACGCGCCGGAGAAGTTAGTTGCTCTTAGGCAATCGACACATCAATAGCTCGCAAAAATTCGCTAACACGTATCGTCGTCCGTAACGGATTCGTTTGTCTTAAGTGCGATTATCATTTAGTACTCATTAAGGACGAAATTTGCTATAAGAGAATTAAATACGGGGAACTAATGGAAAGTCGCGAATTTGATGTTGAGCAAGACATTTTTCTATTCCATTGTCCTGATCACGGGAGCTCCATAGGGCCAACAACACTTCTCCTATGTACATTGAATATCTATCAATCTAGATTTTCATTATACTTATACTGCCTATTCGCCGACATAGATATAAAATACAAATACAGCATGTTAGACTCCTTGACTCTGATCATTTGAAAAGAAACGAAGTTCTCTGGGGGTCAACTTTTATAAGTTTGTTGGGACTTGGGAGCCTCTGGTGTTAGGAAAAATAATCGCATCTGACCGAGACTTGGGTTTTGAAGACCTCTTTAACACCTCCCTGAACACGTTGCAAGAAATTGACAAGGAGCTAGATGTTGAAGAATTAGAAAGGACGTTGTACCCATTCAAGTTGAAGAAAGGAAGTGAAAAGATGTACGTAGAACTGATAGGTATGATAAAACACTTTGGTCATCCTTGTCTAAATTCTACAGATGGGTTCAATGAAGTTAGAAGGATAGGAGCGAATCCAGTGGCAGTTGACCAAAAGGTGGCGAAGATTGCATCATCTATTCTAAGAAGAGATTTTACAAAAGAATACAGCAGTAAAAACAAGAAATGGCCTCCTCTAACAAACTGTCCTACCGAATTAAAGTCTTCCTTCAAGGCACACGAATATCTCTCTAGATCATTTGATAAGGATTATGATGTTTGGAGTCAGGTTAAGTTTAATAAAGTATTTGATTTTGATTTCAAACCAAATACAACAGAACTACTTAAAGACTCAGCTGGTGCTCAGATAATGAAATTTTGGTTTCAACCTTATGATCCATGCGCTTTCAAAATATTGTACAACAAACAAAAACCTCCTTATGAGAGTAAACCACCACCAACTAGAATAATAGAACGGTATTTAAAAGAAGACGAATTAGAAACACAAGAGAAAATTCAAGAGTTGGAGTATTGCCAGTTCTCATATGACGACAGTGCAGCAGTGTTGTGTAGAAAGGAACAAGAACTAAAAGAGAAGGGAAGACTATTTGTCAAGCAAACTTATAGACAGCGATTAGGACAAACATGTCTTGAAAGTGAAATAGTCAAAGTCTTGAGATACATACCTGAGCAAACAATAACAGACACTGTTACCGCAGCGGAAAGTGTCTCTTGGGGACAAGAGACCAGAACAACGAGGGAGATGTAACGTCCCCAGTCTGCAAGGAAGAACATCCGTGTAGATAAGTAGAGTAATCCTAATACATGTACCTTTATTTTTGATTGTCGACCGCGAATTACCGACCGCACCATAAAAATTCGCGCGGTAATGGTCAAGGGTAGATCACGCGTGCAACATTGTTAAATTGGATCACCGATCGATGGCGCGCGCGTTAGATAGAAAGAGATGCCAAATATACATCGAGAAAAAATTATTATAAATCATCATTTAAACATTTCTATTATTGTTTATTTATTTACTATAAAACAAAATATATTTTTAGTTATTGTTCTATGTATTATTTGCAATTAATTATTTTCTTATTAAAATACTTGTAATATCCCGCTAATTTGCGTACATAAAAATCCATTAAAACTACGATTTAGCGAGTTAGCTTGTGAAATCTTAATTGATGATAAATCAAAGCGTATTTTTCTTAATCAAATTAATATATTTTCTTTACTAAATAAATTGTAATAAAATGATATCAAAAAAATATGTTAAAATACTACGCATTAAACATGAGGGTAGCCTGCATGGCCTTGAAAAGTGAAAGGCAAATTGGCCGTTTTCGGGGTATAAAAGGGCTAGCGAAAAACCCATAGGGTGCAGAACAATCTTTGAAGCAGTACGTGACGGACCTCTTAGGAGAAGTATTAAGCGACAAATTGGAGCAGTTTTATCTGGTAAAAGCCTACAAGATTCTTAGTTTTGACTGGACAGCGGGTATCAGCCATTTGGATACCTGATCGTTGGATCGTTTAGTAGCCAGCTAACGCAGGCTCCCCATTCAAACGGTCTTGTCTCTGAAACTCCGGAAGGAGAGTGCTATACTCAGCCCCAGAAGGGACTAAGACATCAAACAAGAGCTCTTCAGCCACTCCGACGAATTTATTATTTTTGCCGAGTTACTGACTCGTCATCGGATTCTCGGAGTTCGCTCTGGGTTGTTTAATAGCCAGCTAACGCAGGCTCCCCATTTCGAGCGGCTTGGTCTCTGAATCCCGTGTCTTTTGGGTAGCGTTTCAGTAACTCCGATTAATAAAGTCGAGTCATTCTAATTTGCAACCCTGTTGGGCATACGTTGTTCATCTAACTCCTGTATCGTTGGGTCGTTTAGTAGCCAGCTAACGCAGGCTCCCCAATTAAGCGATCAGGTTTTGGGTGTCAATTGTGCTCCGACAAAAAGGGCAATTGAACTAATAGATTTAGAGTCAAGCAAAGAGTAGCTGTTCTATGTCCAACTGTTTTTTACATAAAGTTTCGAATCTCGATATTATAGTGAAACCAAACATTGTTCTGTCACCAGTTAGGATCTAGATCCACTATAAAACCCGCGTTTCTTACGTTTTCGTCATAATAAGCGATTAAATAATTAATTAACAATACGTACATTATAAAACCGCGTTTCTTGTGTCTGCGTCGACCACATAATTAACTAACTATACGTACCTTGTTGAAAACCGCGTAACCGAAGTAGTTAGCTACCGATTTGCATTTTCGTTACTTTTAATACGATATCAGACATACATTTTTCGAAGTAATGGGGACCTCAACCCCATTGGAAAGTTATGGGATGAATTGGACAGGAAAGTGCGTGAAAAGTGCCCACAATCACAAAAGGACTTGTGGAAGTACTTACAAGAAGCATGGAAAGAAATTTCAACAGAAACAATGAGGAAACTTGTAGAAAGATTGTCGAGATTAGTGCAAGCGGTAATATCTAACCGCGATGTATACGTTGATGAATCTCGTATTTAATTTTAGCGTAGTATTGGTAAGTTCCACATACGTAATTTCTAATTTCAAACGTTAGACATTCCATAAGCAACAAATAAAAATCGATTTTAGTCACTGTTGTAGATACTTTTGAGCGATAGTGTATATATATACACACACACATATACACTATGATCAATAAGTTCCGGGAATTTGTATTTTAAATGATGCAAGCTTTACCGATTCGAAAAAATATTTTTTTCTCACGTTGGTAAACCTTTCTCACACATTTCTGTCAAACGTGATCGTCATTTGTATCATTAGTATTATTGGCATCATTAATAGTTATTAGTAGTTATTTGGCGTCTGTTTATACAGGGTGCGGCACCAAAATCCGGACATTATTTGGCAAGCAAGTAACTTGACATATGTACTAAACAGTCATAACCTCAGAACAATCGCAATGTCGAAACCAAGTACGGAATATAACCGAAGAGCCGCGATTATTGAAAGTGTTCGTGCTGCGTGTACAGCTACAGAAATCATTCGTTTCTTCGGGTACCTGAGATCGACTGTGTATGATGTCATCGCGAAGTATGAGTCAAAGAAGTGAAACGAAGGTTTTGCAACACGAAGTGTATTTTGGTAGTGTATATTCCCTCAAAACGAAACAGATTTGGAATAAAATCATTCATTTTATGTGATACCAAATCTGGATTTATACAAGATTTTATAATTTATAGTGAAGCATTAACGATAAGTAACGAAAATGAAATTATTGGGAAATCGGGCTCTATTGTCATGGAACTATTGAAACTATATTTAAATAAAGGCCACACTTTTGTATGTGTATAACTGCTACACAAGTCCGGCCCTTTTTATTCTTTTAAATCAAAATGGAACAAATGCTTACGGACTAGTTCGAAAACGAAGAAAAGAAATGCTAATTATACAAAATAAATTAAAAAAAGGTGAAGCAAGTTTCCGCTCCTGTGATATTCTATTGGCTATGAAATAGTGTGACAAGAGGGAAGTGTATGTTGTCCACTTTTCACAATGAAGTATTTGTCGACACGAAACGGCATTATCGCACACACGAAATGATAATGAAACCAAAGTGTGTTGTCGATTATAATCGATTAATGGGAAGCGTTGACAAAACGGACATGGTTATTAGCACAATTCATGCACAGCGAAAAAATATGAAGTGGTATAAAAAATATTTTTTCCATTTAATAGATATATGCGTATGGAACGCTTACTGCTTATACAAATTTAAAACTGGTAAAGATATGATAGCGATTTGCTGAATTATATCGTGTATAATTTATTTGTAACATTTCCATTCATAAGTAGTCTAAATGTACTTGCTTATGGATACCCGAGTAATCTGATTGTGTAACAAGAATATATACAAGTTTGAAGCTTAATTATTTTAAATGCACTATATCTTTTTTCCCAAAATATGAATTGATGCAGAAGAGTTCAAAGAATAGGGATCCAGAGCGACTTTGTGATATTTTGTCAAGACCATAAAAAAATAGTACAGGAAATACAGAAATGGGTACCTGGGTACCCAGTTATACACACAAGGGTTAAGATTACCTTTGTAAATCCTTAATGCGTCCTTACGAAAAAAAACTTCTGACACCAGAATATGCCCAACTCGATACCATTTAAGTCCTCTATGAAACATTTCTCTTGCTATGTGCGACAATAGTGAGAAAATGAAAATGTCAGAATTGGCTGAGACATTTATATACGTGTATAATCAGTAACATTATTAAGTGCTACAAACAATTAATCTGGCATAGTTCAACATATTAAAATTACAGTTGCTTTAATTTTCTAAATGCACATGTATAACGTGATGCAGAATATTAAGTAAGAATTTAACTCAACAAAAAAAGTCCTTTAGACATACACGTAAAATCTTAGCAATGCCGGATAATCCTGCTAATACATATAGTATTTTATTAATATGTTTTTTAATCTTAACTTAATTTTGTAAAAATCTGATAAAACACCTAGGACATAATTGCTTCACAGACTGTACTGAAATATTAGTGAAAATATCGATGAGTAGCACCTTCAGGAATTTTGACGATCATAAAATGTTGAAGACAACACTCCAAGTAACTTTTCGCTACACGAAAACTTTTTTGTTATTCGTAAAAAAAACCTTAAATAAATTTGCATTACGATTTGCATATTCTACTACAATATGTATTATATATCCATTATGTCACCGCACAATGAACTAATTTCTCCATCTAACTGTTCAAAATCATTTCTGCTGTTTAATGGAATTAAAATAGGCGAATACCTATTAATGTACACTATTTTATAACAGTTAAAATGATTTTTACAAAACTTTTCTTAATTATTTCAATAATTTTAATTTTAAAAGATGCTGTAGTTATTTATATAGGTAATCGAATAAATATTAAATATTAAATTGCCAAACCGGTTAAATGATCGCCTTACAAGTTTCTTATTTTAAATTATAAAATATATTAAAATGTTTTCCTTCAAACGTATGCTCATTAAAAGAAAAATTTGACTTTATACTATTTTATCAGTAACTTATTAGCCTTCTTTTTTATTTCCAGTTTCAAAAGAAGTTCGTCGGTAAGTTTAGTGTTAAAACTACTAAGCGCATACGCGTGAATTTCGCTCGTATCGCAATCTGATGTATTAACATCCTAACAGTATAAGCGAATGAAAATCGCTATACACTAGCATTATAATGGTATCAGGTGTATAAAATACGTAACGCATGTATATTTAAAACCTTCATATTCTTTAAATAAATATTTCGAAATAACGTTGTATATAAAATATATGAGCAATTGTTAACTGTATATAATCGTTATTCACTGTAAAAATCTGTGATCGAGTTCGGTGTAGTTCATGGACCAACTCAACGATATGTTTTAAATTTCAAATAATTATTTATCCACGTGTGTTAGTGCAAGCCATTCCAGTACAGTAATTTACAATAGAATATAATAGTATTTCTCGGTACTCAAATTATAAGTTATACTGAAATTTACGCAAGTCCATGTTATAATGAAGCACATAATTCATGCTATATATTTTTCTTTTACGTTTAGTACATATATGTACTAGTTATATATTCCGTTCAACGAGTCGAGTCAGTAACGGCATACAAAATATTCAAGCCCTAATGCACGAGAAAAAGACAGAAATCAATAGCTATTTAACGTATGTTATTGAACGCTAGTCAACTGCTGGTGTAAAGAACGAACTCATTCCATAAACGTAACCATATTCATTGTTTTCTGTAACTAAAAACTATGAGTCTTAACTGAAGTCATTCTTTTTACAATTGTTGCCTCGATTCATTTAACGAGATATAAATCCCGCTCTTTTTCTTTCTATCATACTCTCACAGCTAACCAAGAATGCTATTATTTCTAAAATCGAAGAAAAGACGAAATGAAATTCAGTTATAAATTATAACTTTTCTTTTCGTTTTTCCTATCACAACACATCGTGCGGCAGAGAGTAAAGAATTCGCTTATATTCCAATTCATAATTGTGTGAATGCGTCTCAGCAAACTATCAAAATTACATTGGTGTTGCAACATGACCGAGTGGTAGTCTGGCTAGGTATTACAAAATACAATATTACAAAAACCCATGGATGAGGTCTACAATTTTGATTTTTCCTTCTTGCATTTGTAGTTACTCAGTTTCTGTCCATTTTGTACTGCGGAACATAGGTCGCTATGAAAGGTATGGAACATAGCCATACTTTATATGATCTTCTGAAATAGTATCAACAGCATTCAATGCATTTCGGTTATCGAAGGCTTTATCTCTTCTTGACCTTCCAAAAGCTTATCGTCGCTAAAGAAATGCTTTCCTCTGAACTGTTCTTTCAGTTTCGGTACAAGCGAAAATCACAGACAGATATAGAATCAGCTAAGATTTTTAAATCTCGTCTCTTTTATATCTCGTTTTCCAAACAACACCGCGTTCTTCATTTGTGGATTGAGATTTTCCACTGGATTATCCGCATCTTTAAACAATCCAGTCTTGCTGTATGATTTCATTGACATGTAAAGTCAGGTTTCAGTAATGACTTCAGGTTCCGAGACTAATTTACTGTTGGAATTTTTTCGACAACTTGACACGTTGGATCTTCTTGTCTTCGGTTATGAGTATCTAGCAGATACAAATCATCCTAACTATGTAAGACGTCTCATTATGTGTTTCTCCATCCTAACGATATTTTCGAACGTTTGCTTCCATAAACTTGAACGCACGTTGTCCTTGACGATAGACTCTTCTCTCTGAAACTGCATATACCACCAGAAAATAGTCTTCCGACATGGACAATTATCTCCCAAAACACCTCTTCAAAAAAATGGTCTATATCCAAGCTTTTTGAAAAATCGTAGGGTACTCCTCTTCCGTAAAACGACGCTTCAAATTCTCCATGCTGCTTGTATGAAATATATTAAAGAGCTGGAACGTGTAGTGTTCTTTCTCCACAAAATGTTTGAATTCTTGACGACTTAAAAATCATCTTCGCGTACGGAAAATATGCATTGTGAAACATTCTTAGCAACCTATGGATAATTCGATATTGGTTTGATCCCCGAGTTTTACCACACAAGATACAGAAAAAATCCTGGATTTTACATCCACCGAAAGTAACCCCATTTCTTCGATTATGTAAATACAGTAACAGTTACCGTCGAGATGCTAGCCAGACTACAAAGCGAATCACCGAAGACGTACATCGTTGTAGAGCCAGTAATCTCTTAACCCTTTGTACTTGAAGGTGACTCACATTCAGTTTTATACAATTTGAAATAAATATTTTTTAACTAAATCAACATTGTACATATGATGTATAAACATAGTGTAACAGACAATAGTAATTAATAATAGAGAAATAATAATCTCAATTCAGCAAACTTTTTATTTAAAAGATTTTAAGGTTAACTGGCAACTGCAAAAATACCTTCGAGTGGTAAGGTTTAATGTATTATGTTACAAGTGTGAAACGATTGAGTCTTTATACGTTTTCGCTGTATCTCTCTCTTTCTCGTCTCTGTGCTATTGTAAGGTAAAATCAAGATGTACCTTCGTGCTTTAAGGAGAAATTACAGTAAATCGCGATATCCAAAAATAAAGCTGTCATTAATTCGAATTTAACATAACTAAAACGTAACACTTTGCAGTCGTGATATTTAAGAGAATTTGACGTAAACTTAATTCGGAAATAATATTCACAGTTCTTTATCGCACTTCATTATTCTTTGTTCATTCTGTTTTTATTTGATTTTGTACTAGTTACATCTAAGAAATGTGATAAACCTATCCAAGTTGTAAGACACTCATGATAACTTTCATACATAATTCTCATGGTATAAATAATGTCTATTTCATACTTGAGATACCACTTCTGATAATCGTCCGAGTAAGTGCTGTATAACATTTGGACAATCAGAATCCTGCACAGATATGATGTAGTGATTCTTGTAAATGTTCTTTCTCAGAAATGATTGTCAGACGATATGTTTCTCCATTTGAATAATAGTACATTTTTATAAATCGTAATCCTGTACAGCGCCTTCTGTATGGTTCTTAATAATATATTGTTACTTGAAGACATCAGGTTCAATGAACATTGATACTGCTCGCAGGTGTGACATTTATGCCATCTTTTTGTAAGTCATTAGTATACTGGAAATTTCTTTAGGCACTTGAAAAGCATCTATCCTATAATACACAGCTTCACTTCTGCAGCAACTCTTCTCTGCCAATAGTATATCATAAAGTTCCTCAGTTTTTCGCCTTCTTCATTCGTTCGATTCTCCAAACATCTCTGATGATCATCCTGGTACTATTCTTGAGGTTGAAATTTCAAATGTCAGCCAATTCTTTTTTAGAAAAATGTTTTTTACATTCCTTGATTCATAGTTTTAATATACTAGACTATAACATCTGCGTGAATTGGCTGGCATGTTTTATTCTTCTACATATTCCCAAGGTTTAGTAATGTATAATCTTCTACAAAGTGCAATTTTTTGTTTACACTTTCTTCGGTTACATAATATCCACTCTTTTTGGTGTAGTGTATAATACATTCAAGAATATATGGTATGTGTGGTTTGATATAACTATTAAGCAGTAAATGATCAGAAAAAAATGTTAGGCAACTTTTATCTTCATTTTTTACATAGAATATGTAAGGCACTGTTTACAAGAAGAAATTGTTTACCTTGTTTGCTAGGATATACTGAAGTAATAAGCACAGACTCAGTAATTATATCAAACTTTGTGTCAAATAATTATATCATCTTTCTGTGGAACGCCTAGTGTCTCAATATATCGTTGTTACAATTTGTTTGCTGCTGTACAAACTCAGTTAAATATTAGAATGATAATATCTGTGATATATCGGATATATGATAGTAGAATATGTCAGGCAGATTCTTAGCACCATAACTTCAGCAACGTATTTCAAGGTTACGCATTTTCAAGGGTATGTTAAGTGTGCCTTTTTGTCAATAATTGCAGCGCCAAAAATATTTTTGCATATAGTTTTGAAACTAAGGCCTAGCAGTTGTTCTACATATATGAATAGCAAAAAGTTACACAGAATGCTATTGGTGACAACATATTTCAAGTTCAGTAACATCGGTGAAGTGTGCTATAATGTATATATTCACCACGTTTATTGGCAAAATTCACTATAATTATAATAATCCAGTAGCAAGCTATTTTCATTTTCCTCGTGTCTACACATTTTAGCAAACTTATTTCGTAGAGTGACGAAATCCAACTGTGCAAAAAAATTATGCTTTTTCATCACAAAAATGCAATTACTGAATGCATATGCATCATTTCTACAAGGTTCTATTATTTAAATTACTATACCAGTCGTTTACTTTGAAATTGGGGCAAGACCATTCTTTGTTACTGCAAGATATTTAAGGGCTTGCATTTTCATAAATTCAAAAATATTGGTAAGCACTAATAGACAAATTTGTTGTATTTTGTATTTTTGTATTTTATGGTGTTTCTAGTCTTCTTCTACAAATTAAAAATTGTAATGAGTTAGAACAGACAAATTTAGCTCACCAATACAACAAAACTGCAGAAAATAACGCGACTAGAACATTTTTAACTGGGTTAAGACCAGAAATTTATAGTCGATTGCGTGCACCAAATGCATGCTGAGAATAAATGAACACGACGGCGAAGATAACGAGGCGTATCAGGCGGGTATCCTGATAGGAACCCCCAAATATTATCGTGGAGCTAAGGGAGCTCCACGCCTAGACACACAAATGCTTAACACATTAGTGCAAATGTATATATGTATATATATGGAAGGAATTATTTTTTTTTAAATAAAATTCTATTATTACCTTTAAAAATATAATTATCGTTTAGTCACACCACTAATAATAATAAGGAATACAAAAAACAATCACACAAATTTTAAAATTTCACGGCATACTGCTAACAATAAGACAACACGCTACGTCGCCATATTAAGTGAACAGATATGACGAGCGCGCCGGAAAGAAGGTACTGCTCCGAAAACTAAAGTTAAACATGAAAAGGAGATTAAAAAAGGTAACGAACTATCAAATATATATAAAGACAGGAAGAGTTCATTTATTAAGCTGCAAAATTAGGAGAAACCCACTAATAATGAGTGGAAATTGATCGAGATGGATACACCTGAACCGGAAGATGTATCAAACTTGACGAAAAATAAATACTTTACCAAAAACCCAGCTTTGTTCATTGTGATTTAACTACATAATGGCAGCGGTGGGATACTGTCTGTGGACTTCAACCAATAGAATCTTGTAGTTGAACAAGATATCCTCCGACGAGGAATCGTTGGAGTATCCCGAAAGAACCCAGAGAATCTCAAGCCACGCACAAGCTGAACGACAAGTGGACTTATTGGCGATACAGCAGAATCAATGTAAGTCTCTCAGGCGATACTCTGTCCAACCTTTTTATCGACTACTGCTCCGTCCAATACAATGTCAAAAGCGCAAAGTCCAAATCGTCTTCAAGTAGACATGAATCTATTAGCCGAAAAACTGTTGCAAGTTTCCGATAGACTTAAAGCATTAGAAGAATCTAGGCCAATTGCACAAACATCAGCAAGCGTTCAACCACCTCCTTTTAATGAAATGTCTGGAAACTACACTATTGATGATTCCGGATTTCGATGGAAACCACACAGAGATGTTTATTAACACCGTAATCAGTCTCCTCCATGCGGCATCCAGAGCAGAATGCGTTACTGTTGTTGGCAATCATATCGCAAAAATTAAAAGGACACGCAGCCTCGACGATACGGCCAGATACTATTACGACCATATCAAAGCTAATAGAAAAAATTCGCTTCGTGTATGGAAAAACAGTAGATACATCGACATTAAAGACTAAGTGTGATACATGTAAGCAAAAACTGAACTGAACTAAATTTCTTTCTATTAACAGGTTTAAACAAATTTTATAAATTCATTTGTAATTATGACTAATTTCGAGCTTGTTGGTGCAAAACCCACTGCCTTGCTATCTCATGGGATAGCTAAGGAATATACAATGGCAGGATTTAGTCCAAAAGACTTTATTGATGCTCATACAAGCATGGAATTTAACTATAAAGAACTTCAAAGAGATTTTAAAAAACATTGTCATGACTACATGACAGATCTAACAATGGACACTAAATCTCTGGCTGTTGAATTCACTTCTAAGATTATATATGAAGTTGGGCCTGAAAGCAGGAAAGTTAGAAAAGGTACAGGTGACAAAGTATGCAAATTTATATTTCCTAACTTTGATAAAACAAAGAAACACACAGTTTTTGTTGCGACTTACAAATAGGAGAATTCTAGCTTTACAGAGGTAAGCATTGAGAACATATTGGTTTTAACTCTGAAGCAAGCCTCATTATTAACTCACGAAACATTATCAAGATTAGCTTAGGCATGAATGAAAACAAGAGGATACTAACACCTTTAGCAGGAGCTTGCTTTAGCAAAGATGATTTAGACGACATGGCTGGTGAATTAAATATGACTGTTGCTAATCTAATAATAACAATAAATCAAAATACTCAAGGCGAAGGAACAAAATTTACACCGCACGAGTCGATATTCGGTAGAAAGGCAAGACAGCCATCCAGTTTTGTAATAGAAGAAAACATCAACACTTATCCGGATTACGTTGACAACCTAATCACCACATTGCGCAATCTTCGAAATACAGCCAGGAACAATTTACAACAGTCAAAATACCGACAAAAATTTTATGACAGAAAAATACGGCCCGTACATTACCAAACCGACGAAAATGTTTTCCAACTCAATTCACCACGAAAAAACAAATTAGAGAAAGAATACTCTGGTCCACACATAATATCTAGGAACATTGGCAAAAACAACGTAGAACTGCAAATTAGAGGGAAAAAACAAAAAAGGATAGTACACAAGGATCGTGTCAAGAGGGCCTTTGTACCAATCAAGGATCCAGAATCAATAACCAAATGAATACAGCCTTTAAGAACGCAAGGATTCGAATTAATTGCGCATGCGCAACAACAAAGTGACAAAGAAACGTAATAAGAAGCCCATTGTAGGATCGACCACTGTGCAGGTCAGTTGAAAGGAAAAAAAAAAAAGAAAAATCAAGAAGAATATTTTACAAAATGGACCAGAGAGCGGAAAACATCCTGGCAGAGATTTGCGTAAAGGACTACTGAATGTCCTTTCACAACAAGTACACGATGGACCTGAAGCGTACATGCATTGACTGCGAAATGAGGGCAGTCCCCGACGCTAAAACACAGTGGTGGTACATAGGCAAGTAATTTCATTTTCTGCAAATACAAATAAAAAAAAAAGGGGAAGAAATAGATATCGATATACAATACATACACGAGTATTGGAATATATGTACGTATAAATATAGGATAACGTGGATAACTCCGACGTTGACATAGATTTAAGACACATATATAATCACTAGAATATAAGGGTATGTAACCATAGCACGTAAGACATATTGTATTCACACCGCAGAGCGATTAGACTTAAGACATATTATACTCAATGCGATCATAGTTTATAAGACCGTAGCGGATAAGATTGTACACTCGACATTTCTTTCTCAGGCGATAATTCCTTTCTACGAATCCAATCCTTATAAACATCCTGTCCTAATCAACATTCCATTCAGTTATAAACATACTCCAGTCACTTCTTACAAAGCACCCTTATCGATATCTAACAATAACATCCTCTCGAACCGTTCCTCATAAACACATTCCTCATTTATCTAACCATAACATCCTTTCGCACCGTTGACCATAAACACATTCCTTACTTATCTAACCATAACTTCCTCTTACATCAGCCGAATATTCCAGAACAAATATCCTTTGTCTCCGATCACTATATAAACCCCTTCTCGAATCGCAACCAGAGCTCAGTCTCCGCACCGGTAACCTCGGAGATAGGTAATCCTACTCCAGGCCCGTCCATCTACAATCCAATCTACAGTTAAAGTTCAACAAGCAGTCAGATCAACTTAGGTTGATCCAGGGTGGTCGTAATCGTCCCCCATTTCCTACGTTTCCGTCGAGTGAGTAAAATAAGTGAGCATTATAATCAACCATTGTATTCAAAAGAGCATTATGTGGCGTCGATATGCGGCCGCCACGTCCCTGCCATAGTTATAATTATTTAGTCTAGGTTTAAGATTGTTGGTGTGAATGAAATGGGTAAATGAGTTGTTTGCCTGAACGAGTCCAAGTGAATGCTGAGTAGTGTTTGCGAGAGGATGTTTGGATGATCGGTTCGAGTGTCGCGTTGGGTGTCCGAGTTCGAGGAGTGCCTGAGAAATACGCGTGTATCGTTGAATGATTAGTTTAGAGTGAAAGCGATTCGGTTTGGAAGAAAATAGAATGATTCTGAGTTTGAATGCGTTTGGGTGCGTGGGGGTGAGAGTTCATGGAATGAAAGTTTAGTTAGTTAGTCGCTGCATGTCGAGGAGATCGGTCGAAGACCATCTCCGGGTTCAATAAATCCGGAATTGCAGCAGTAGTATATTCGAGTGTTTTACTCCTTATCTTATACGCGTGACACCCCATCCTATAATTATATTCAACCATTGCATTAATCAACGATATTAATATATATATTTAAATGCTGAGTGATATTAATATTGAGATACCTGAGCGACACGATTCATCCCAACAATCTTCCAAGTACTTGTGATAATTGCACAAGCATAGCTATATACGCTACGGAACGGAGTTGGAAATATTCGAGGACTTTACATCGGCAAACCATCACGGACCCAGGGCGACAACGTATGCGAAGAGCTACGCTACCCCAAAAGCTGAGAAAATAGAGAAGAAACAGCTGGAGCGGTGAACGGAATAATAAATTATTCCGTCAGGCACCCCTGGCCGTAACAAAATTGGTGACAGCGGTGGGACCTGCTCAGCACCGTGGACAAGCGAAGACGTGGCTGTCGCGCGGGGAGAAGAGTGCAGACGGGAAAACGTCGTATTCGCGAAGAAAAGTTTCTCGAACAAGTGTTCGGACCGGAAATCGTGACACTTGATAGTGACTCGGACACCGAAATATCCTCGCGAGCAGTGCCTCTATTGATCTACATTTTAGACACTAACAGTGCAATTAAAGTGCGGAATCACCGAGATATACCGGACAAAGTGCTTCGTGATTTTCTCCGTGCAAGACTGAAAGAACAGTAATTGTGTCCGCCATCGGTGAGTGAATTCTGTGAAAGTCATGCCGTCACAACCGGGTGGTATCCCGAAGGCCACGACGATGGAGCTTCGTTCGAGGCAAACGGAGTCCCTGACTGAGGAGGAGCTCGCCGTAATACCAGAGGCCGGGAGGGTCAAAATACGAGAACGGTACACGCGATCGCAACCGAACCGTCAGAATTAATTGCATCGACGGGCGAGGAACAATAATTCCGCAGATAAATGTAAAAGCGCCAGAACTCGAAACACAATCAACCTTCATGATTGATACAGGAGCTGAACCGAATTTAATTAAGTTAGGCGCGCTCAAGCGAGACATGTTGGTCGACGAAAACGATCGACTAGCAATATCCGGAATTTCCGCACAGACTATGTTAACCATCGGCTCGGTGTACATGACACTTTTCGGATAAGAGTTTAAATTTTATATTGTACGTGACTCGTTCCCGATTCCCACTCACGGGATACTGGGAAACCCATTTCTCAAAGACGCGGAAATTTCAATGAGAGATCAGTGCGTTAGATGGAAAGACCTGGTGTTGCCATTCGACAATGTGAAAATGATTAGAATAGAGCCGTGAATGATTATGAACGTCGAGTTTCGCGCGACCGGGCCAGACACGGGATATGTTCCTCGACAGGAGATAGCGCCGAATGTTATAATCGGGGATGCCTTGGTGAATGTTAGATACGGAAGAACAATTGTACAGATCGCGAACTTTTCGGATGAAGAACTCGAAATAGAAGCATCATGCTTACGAGTAGAGGAAGTCGAAGAAATTGCACGGGCCCCGGAGCAGCCGGAGAAAACCGCGATTGTTAATACTGTTATCTCTCAGCCGGAACTGAGTCGCGAACGTGCCGAGAAAATTTTGAGTCTGATCGATCTGACGCATTTGAACGCGGAAGAACAAGATCACGTTAAAGAACTGATTTACGAGCACCAGGATATTTTTCATCTTGAGGGAGAGTACTTGGGGAAAACTAACGTATTAGAACACAAAATTCCTACCACAGATAATCTCCCCTTTCATGTGAAACAATATCGATACCCTCCTATACACAAGGAGGAAATTGATAAGCAAATGCGCGAACTCCTGGCCAATGATATCGTGCGACCCTCGACATCTCCGTACAATTCACCGTTGTGGATAGTGCCAAAGAAACCTGACGCGCAGGGAAACAAACGGTGGCGAATGGTTATTGATTTCCGGGGATTAAACGAAAAATCCGTCGCAGACGCTCACCCCATTCCGAACATTGTAGAGATATTAGATCAGTTAGGAAGCGCCAAATATTTCAGCGTCTTTCATTGTAAGAGCGGATTTCACCAAATAGGAATGGCCAAGGAAGACGCGGAGAAAACGGCTTTCTCCACACCGTTCGGTCACTATGAATTTTGTCGAATGCCTTTTGGCTTAAAGAACGCACCCGCAACGTTCCAACGTCTTATGAATGTAGTACTCACGGGCTTACAAGGGTCCGAATTGTTCGTATACGTAGATGATATCGTAAATTATGCTAGCTCGCTTCACGAGCACCGGAACAAGTTCGACAAATTGGCCAAACGGCTTTATTGTAATAAAGTTTTAAAATAATATCAGGATTTAATAATTTTGAAATACCCGATCAGTACGCACTCCTTTCATTTCTGACGTTCATCCCTACGTCCCCAATCGCTTATCATTTCCCTCACTCTGTCTTTCTTTCACTCATTCTTAAATAAAAATAACTTAAGCAACGACGCCGAAACGAACGATGGGAAAGGAGAAGACGATGTGGCATTTCGTTACGATAATACTTTCACAGTGATATTAGGTATACAAATAATTTTCCGCCATTCAACAGAACTTGGTGCTGTTACGTTCCGAACAGAAATATTTTCAAAATTTCCTTTGTAGTTTTCACCGACCGGATGCGTATCGATAATGCATACTGCATTCTGGGAACACCCTAATCGTACGCAGTAACGGTTTTTAATGTTTATTAGATAGGCTATCTTCTGGCGACTAAACTAAGATTGTTTAATATAGCACATTCCTTCCTTGGAATTAACGTGGTCCCACGGTCCAAATCTTAGATCAATCTACTTCTTCGAAGCGCTCAATATAAACAAAAGCGCGCTCGTGTGGTCCGATAACGCCAAGCGTTCTGGAATGTTCCTCGTGGATCCACGATGCAACATTAAATTACAATAGAAATTGTTCATAGATCTGCATTGTACTGATATTGTAAGTACTTATACGCCAGTCAGTCCTACAATAGTTAAGGTACCGAGCGAAATTAATCCACATAATTGTAAAGATTATTCAATAGTTAATAAGACATCAGTCCATGGCTCGAGAGTAAAGGAAGGAACTATACAGGGTGTCTCACAACTAGTGTAGGTCCCGGAAATGGGGGGTAGCTGACGTTATTCTGAACAAGATTTCCCTTTGCAAAAATGGGGTTTGAAGCTTCGTTTTTGAGTTATTAAGGAAAAACACTGACCAATCAGAGCGCGAGAATAGCGCGCGGCCAGACGCGAGAGCGATAGCTTCGAGTATGACGGTCGATCGTGATCGTGAACAAGCGTATCGATACCGCGTCGGTATAACAGGAAACTATTAGGTGAAAATTAAATCGAATAACAAATTAAGAAGTTAAGAATAATATTAAGTTCTTCATTATTCTTAAATAAGAGATAAAGCAATTAGTTATTGTTTATCCAGACCAAGTATATTATATTTTTTTTATGCCTTCGAAAAGGAATAAAGAATAAATTTTCGAAAATTAATTTTCTCAACTATTCTAATGAAGCAAACGAATAAATTTCAATACGTTTCAAAACGAATGAGTATCTTGTCTATGAAATGAGATAGAACTGGAATGAAATATCTAATGCAGTAACTCACTGAAGTGAAATAAATCAATTCCTGCGTACGTTTAATTGTACAAATTCACAAACAACTTAAATAAAACTTACCCATTGATCCATGAAAAAACTAGCTTAGATAAAAAATATTTGTGTCACCGGGTAGATCCACCGATCAGAGCATCAACAGCTGATGTCCTGGCAGGGTCAATGAACTCCCAATTTATTTCACTGTCCCTTTCTAATAATTGCACAACATAAGCACGACCGGTAAACGGACCGAATGAAAACGCGTGAACGATTATTCATAGATACGTATGTTTAACGATACACTGTATTCTCATTATAAGGTATCCGAATTGAGAAATCGATATTAAATTATATTTTAATAGAAGACATTGTTGAACGGGCTACGGATCTCGGTTTCGTTCTCGATCGCGAGGCGTACGTCGCACACGGTTGCTATGCAACGGTGATCTGTTGATCGAATACGGCGTCGATCGAGACAGTCATTGTTTATTGTGGAAAGAAACCAGCCGAAATAAAATGTATCGTAGTTTTTAATCGAAAATTCCGCTTTCTTGCTTTCAAGACAATGTAGTTAAAATTATTTATGAATATTCGTTCACGTGTTTTCATTCGGCCTATTTACGTCTCGGGCTCGCAGTGACCAATTAGTGAAAAGTGATAGGGAAATGTGATAATGAAAGCTAATAATGAAAGATGACAGTGATTGGTGACAATGAAGTAAATTGAGAGTTTCTGTGTGGTGATTTATTTTTTCTAACGGTAAGGATCGGTGGATAGTCCCAGTGACAGAGATGTATTCTCATCGTGACTATTTACGGTTCGATGGGTAAGTTACATTGAAATTTGTTAATTTTTTTATTTAAATTTTTATTTGTTGAATGGAAAAGTTATTTAATTTTGCAAAAATGAGAATTTGTTCTTTTTCATCATCACAATATCTAACAAGAATAATTTTCCATATTTTATCTATTATTTCTTTGCGATATCGAATAAACGTATCGAATAAATTTGATTTATTCTGATTACGTGAATAAGGACTAATTTCTTTATTTCTTATCCATTAATGAATGATAATTCAACAATAATCCAGATGTTTTTATTCGTTATTCGATGCAACTTTCACCTAATAGTTTCCTGTTATACCGACGCGTTATCGATATGCTTGTTCACGATCACGATCGACCGTCATACTCGAAGCTATCGCTCTCGCGTCTGGCCGCGCGCTATTCTCGCGCTCTGATTGGTCAGTGTTTTTCCTTAATAACTCAAAAACGAAGCTTCAAACCCCATTTTTGCAAAGGGAAATCTTGTTCAGAATAACGTCAGCTACCCCCCATTTCCGGGACCTACACTAGTTGTGAGACACCCTGTATAGAAAGAGAGGAAGATAAGCACTGAACAAGGGAGGAACGCACATGCACCCACCACCACCTAATTAACGAATCACGGTCCCTTACGCATTGGCCTCGCAGCCTAATTCGTTAGGCGCATATCAACGCAATGTAAACAATTTCGGACTAGGCTCTTCCTGGTCTTCTCCGAGAGGTACAAGTTGCAACACTCTTCGATGTACAATCGCGAGGTGCGTGTCGGGGGTCCGTGAAGTGGTTTAGAGACGAGTTTGTCATTAATTTTGTTAGAGTTACAAATTAGGGCAAAGACTCTATCTTCACGAATTATTTTTCCAATTTCAATTTCAATTTATTTTATTTTGTTTATTATATTTGTTTCATTTTTATTTCTAATTCTATAGTTCATTTTGTTTAATTTCATAATAGTCCAGTTTTCTTTAAGGTTCTAACTGGTGGATTGGTTAACTGTGTGTGTGTTTCTTCCTTCAGGAATCCAGGCATTGCAGAATATTTGGGCTATATATATATATATATACATATATAATTTCTAAATTTAGCCTAACACATATATTTGGGTGAGTTATTTTTCCTTTACTCTTCCAGCTAGTTTGTGTGAATATTTTCGGCAAGTAGTTTCCAGTAGTTAACAACTAACTGTGGGATTTCTCTAACTGGAAATTCTTAAATTTGTTGTTATTTGAAAATTGTTTATCCTTCCAAATCCGGAATTGCGTCACATTAATGTCAACATAGCCAATATTTTCTTTTGTTTAAAATTTAACCATTTGTGAATAGCAATATATTGTATACACAACCTTTGAAACATTTCTTTTATAAAATTTAATCTTTTATATGCCTTAAGTTATTTGTTCATTACAACTTTCCCTTTATTGCTTCCTGACTATTCCATAAATTTGCGATCTAATGAAAGGGCCCGTATGGGACTAGCGTATCTCCGAATCCACGCAACATAAAGACCCGGTTACAATTGATTTTGTTAGGGCAAATATTTTTCCGGCTTTACACGCGCGCACGCCGCACGTAACAGTGCCACCAGTAATTTATGATTAAAATTGTCAAATGTAAAACATCATTATCGTAAGGTTGGACATCTGTCAACAACATAACCGTAAAATATTAGAAAATTTTTATCAGTATAATATAGTATTTTGTGTGCGAAAATGTCGAGTTTCGAGCCGAATAATCGTCATTTGCGGGAACTTTTGATTTACTTCTTCGATTTAAAGAAATCTGCAACAGAGGCGCATCGATTGCTTGTAGAAGCATAAGGTGAGGCTACCTTGAGTGAGAAAAGCTGTCATGAGTGGTTTCAAAAGTTTGATCAAGATTCGTGCCAAATTCAAAAAGAACTTGCATGTACATTAAGCGTGACTCAATAAGCAATTTCACATTCGTTGAAATCATTGAAAATGATTCAAAAGCAAGGAAATCAGGTTCCATATGAGCTGACGCCGAGAAACATTGAACGCCGATTTTCCACGTGCAAAATGGTACTCGCCAGGTATAAACGAAATGCCTTTCTGCACCGTACAGTCATTGGTGATGAAAAATGTATTCACTATGATAATCCACAAAGGAAGAAATCATGGGGCCACCTGGCCATGATTCCACATCTACAGCAAAGACAACAATACATGGAAAAAGACTCTTGTGTATTTGGTGGGATCAACTTGGTGTCGTGTATTATGAGTTGCTCAAACCGAATGAAACCATTACTGGAGCTATCTACAGAACACAATTAATGAGATTGAGCCGGGCATTGCAGGAAAAACGGCCACTATACGCGTAGAGATACAACAAAGTTATTCTCCTACATGATAATGCTCATCCTCATGTTGCGCTACCGGTCAAAACATATTTGGGTACACTGAAATGGGAAGTTTTATCTCATCCGCCGTATTCATAGACAATGACCCTTCAGACTACTACTTGTTCCGATCTATGGCACATGGCCTGGCTGAGCAACACTTTACATCATATGAAGATACCAAAAGTTGGGTCAATTCGTGTTCGAATGACCCAAAATTCGAACAATCGGAGTTCAAATAAGAACATTCGAGTTCTTATATGAACTCCATTCTCGCGATTCCAATGACAATCTTCATTTCACCTAACAAAAATAAGACAACGCCGTAGAGTAAATTCAAGTTTGAGGAGGCTCGCAGAATTGAGCCTTTTAACTTTTCTTTTACAAAAAAATGTAAAAATGCCACACAAACGGCAAAAAAGATTGTAACGAGGCATTTTTTTTTGCCTCGTTACGAGTGGCCAACAGGCCCGCCGGCCTCCCTCCTCCGCCCAGGCGACATCCTCGCCGCCGGAGCGAATGGAGGGATGAGTGTGTTTTTTTTTATTTATTGTTTTCTTTTGGACAACGCGTTCCCCCCCCATGCCACCCCTTTCGCTGAAGACGGCCGCCGAGAGCCGCGATCGCAGGGAGCCGCGTCCCCGGTCGCGAGGAACCTCCACCCGAGCGATGGAAGCGCGGGATGGGCCCACCGGAAAGCCGCCAGCCGCCTGCTGACCGGTCGGCCAGCCACCCCCGTCATCCTCCGCGGGGGCGACCGGCAGCTAAGAAAGGGGATGCCAGGCCTGGGGACCAGCCACCCCAGCCACCACCTGAAGGGGTCCCAGGACCTGGCCACCAGAGGAGCGCGGTGGCCCATCTCCGACGCCGAAATCCTCGGGGAAGGGGAACCCCGCGCACCGGGCGAAGGGAGCCGAGAAGACGACAAGAAGCAAGCGAGCTGCGATACGCGAAATACATACGTTGCGAGCGCCCCTCAAGCCTCTTAAGAGTCCGATACAGTTTTCTTTTGTTTTCCCTGTCCCCCTTATATTTTCTTTTTTTTTCTTTACCTTCTTTCCGTCCCCTCCGTTTCTTTTTTTTTGAGTATTTAGTTTCTTTTGTTTTTCTTGTAAGTGCTCTTGTGCTTTTGTGAGTGTGGAAGGATTGGACGCGTCCGCTTGGTTGTACCGTGCCGAAAAAAAAGGTAAGATACTTTTCTTGCCTTTAGGCGATTTACGCCTTTTTCGTTGCGAGTGTGTTTGCGTGTGTGTGTGCGGGTGGTACCTGAACGCAGGACCACCCCCCCGGCGACGAGGACCCGAGAGGCCGCGTACCGTTTTTTGTCGATTTTTGCGCCTCCGCGTTGTTACGCGTCGGTACCGCGCTAATCACACATTTCTTTTTTTTTGCTTTTGCTATATTCCCGAGTTTAGGACCAGCGTCCCCCTTCTGTCCACACCACCGAAAGGGTGTGCTCCCGTGCGTGCGTTCGCGTTCGCTTTACCGTCGCGCTTCTTCTTTCTTTCGTTTTGCTCTTTCTATTGTATCGTGAGCCCCCGCGCCGCGAAACCCCCTTCGCGTTTGGCGAGTGCGGACCTTTTTCCCGGCCGTAATTTGTACCGCGAGGGGCTCTTTTTGGTTCCGGTGGATTGGCCTATTTCGGCCTCCATTAAAAGTCATTCTTTCCATATTACTCGCGGGTCGCCTAATTATTTCTTGACCTCCCCTGATTTCCGCTCCCGTCCGAGCAGCCGGAAGGGCGAAGATCCCGGACGAGTGCCTTCGCACTGGCGCCCGGAAATAAAATCGTCCGTGGTCGTGCACGTTGGTAGCAGGAGGGCCACTTTCCCTGGTTGCCCTCCCCCGCAGGGGACTTATTCATTGTCCCCCGGACCGATACGTCACAAGATATGCGATATTTATGGCGAAAGTGCTACATTTGAAAGAACTGTGCAGAAGTGGTTTGTTAGGTTTAAAGATGGTGATTTCGACCTTCAGGATCAAGAACGTTCAGGCAGGCCCTCTACCATAGATGAAGGTCAGATTAAAGCACTAATAGCATATGATCCACGCAGTACGATACGTGCATTGGCGGAAACGTTAAACATATCAAAATCTACCATCCATGAGCACATTCTGAAACTTGGCTACATAAATTGTTTAGACGTATGGGTTCCCCACGATTTAACACAAAAAAATCTAATCGCAAACAGCGACCGTGTTATTTTCTTTCCATCCTTTTGTACGTTCAGCAAAACATCTGTAAGGCATCGGGAAAAATATTCCTACAAGGCAAACGACGTAGGATTGCCGGCAGGGTCCTGAGCATTGTCTGTCGTCACCCTCACCTTTTGATGTTGGAAATTCGGACGATGCTGTAGGGACAGCGGAAGGGACAGGGCAGAACCTTTCCGAACGTAGTACGAGTCTCTTCAAATAAAGCAATTTCGAATTATTAAACGCGAGTTATCATTGTTATCCTGTTTTCATTCGCTCGTTATTTTGTTTCTTTATCTAACACATCAATCAATGTAGGACCTGTACGATATACGGAAAACTTCAGACTCGAAAGATTTGCGTATGTCGAATGATTACTGTATTTGTTTACTCGTTATTCACTTATTCACAAAAGCTAACGTGAAAACGTGCAAAATGGAATGCAAAGGAAAAGAAACTATTGTTGCTGGGCGAAAAATTATTTTATATTGTAATAATCTGAAACTATAAACCTAATAGTTATTATCAATAAAAAGAATTAACCTAATTCTGTGGTTTTCCTTGATTTATATGCGTTTCTATAATGAGGAGCCAGGTGTGGCAATATTTTTGTTTCTAACTGTAAGTATTGGAATATACAAAAATCGATCTCACGTTCTTTCTTATATCTTATTTAGACGCAAGGATAAACATCCTGTCCAATTAAGAGTTCGACGAACTACGTCGTCAAAGATAGTCCTCCTAACGTAAGCATTCTAAGATATACAAAAGTATCGATGCAAAATGAGACCTGTCGAGCACGAGGACAAAGAGCCTGAGGGCTAGTCTATACTACATTATACTATGTATTGTATAAAACGTTTCATCAGAGAACACCTAAAGACAAATTGGTTCACTTTCAAAAATAATATTCTTGTATGTTTTATTAAACTAAATTGTTTAAACCTGCTTCCCATAATCCCAATAATAAGTTTCATCAAAATCGGAAATTATCACTTTAGGATAGTCCCTTTTTAGAAACAGTACTGCAAGCACTTGAGATACCGCTGGATTCTCTTTAAATGTCAATAAATGTGAAATTTTCCAAAAGACGACTGAATATTTGGGTAGAGAAGTTTCTACGGAAAGTATCAGGCCAGAAAAAGACAAAGTCCGCATTTTAATAAGTCGCCAGTCCCATACAACGTAAAACAAGTTAGGCAATTTATGGGCTTAGCTATCTATTTTTGAAAATTTGTCCCTGAATTCGCAGTACGAACAGCATGTATTACAAAACTGACTAAGAAAAATGAGTGAATGGGGCGAAGAACGAGAAAACAGCTTTACACGACACCCAAAATTCATGATGAAAATTATCCAAAAGCCGATACTTATTCCAGTGATCAGCAACGGACGAATTGCAATGTTTAAATTCAATAGTTCCATGAGCTTATACAACACGTTGATAATAATAACTATGATTAAAAACCTTTACTCTTTCCAAAAACGCAGCACCATCCTCTTTCACAATATATGCATATTAAAACTGATTTTGTCGAACGACAATTCTGAACATTTACGTGCAACATACCGTAAAAATAAGTTCTACATATACCCAATATCTCATAAAAACAAAATAACTCAATAAAATTGATGTATATATAAAAATGAAAATTTACAAATTATTTCGATAAATCCTGCTGTTCAGCAATAGAAAGTCCATATGCCAGTTGATAGCATATAAAAAAAAAAACACCTCACTTCAAGTTTCAATCCCGTATCTCATCCGTGGGGTTAGTAAAAGGAAAAAATTGAAATTCCGGTTTTTGGCCCATTTTTTCCTATTTAATTTCATGCAAAAATGTTGAAACATTAAGGTCCATATAGCGCATATTATAGCATATTATAAAGCCGCAAAATAGTCAGCAATATACAAAAAAACAGTTGCAAAAAAATAAAATACTGTTGAGAATATAACAAATTATCGTACGTAAACTCGATACATTAATCGATTGACAAAAGACTGTACTCTGTCATTACTTTAAATAACGTGAACACCGTCCTACAATACTGCTTATTGTATTATAATATTATTTTAATAAATCTTAGAATTGTGTTCAGCTTAACATCTTCTAACAAATACTTTGACTCACGTTTTTAATAACAACGCTTATTAACTTTCTTTCAAACACAAAATTTCTCAAAATTACATGCTGCAGGTTGTTCTAAAGAAGTACATTCAATACTCTCATTCAATGGAAACTGACTACTATGATACCGAATACAGCCCCTAGATATCCAATGGGCCTCAGTATCTTATGAAAATATTATTCCAACACAGGAAATATAATTAATTTCAAGCCAAGTAGATGGGAAATTACCATGTTAAAGAAAATTTTCATTCTAAATAATTAAGTAATTCAGTAATCATAATGAAGAATTAACCCCTTGCCATACTTTGACGAGTCTGACTTGTGATGCACTCATAGTTCAAATGTAACAAACCTTATTCCAATTTTCAATATGCTTTACTCTGAGGTTTAAATCCAATTATTATTTATATAGTTAAGGATCATTGAATACAAAATTGGCATAACACTTTAACTTTCTTTATTTGCTTTAAAAGTATAGTAGTGAAGAATTAGTGCTAACTAACGCATTTGGCAAATAAATCGTACGACAAGATGTTAATACATATAAGCAATAAACTTATTTTCTCAAAAATGTATATATTAGTGGGAAATCTTTGTATCAATTTTCATAAATCGTGATATACTCCATGTAGTATTTGATACATGCATAACATTTGCGGTTTAGTGACTTACCTTGTATCAGTTGGTATTCATACCTCAGTAGACAAAATGAAGCTTATCATATCTAGCGGCACAAACAATCCAGTTTATTGAAGATCCATTACAATCAGAAAGATCATCATCCTTCATTTATCAGTAATAAGTGATGTCAAGTCAATACTGTTACCTACGCATCTTCGACACAATGGGATATATTCTGAAACAACCAATCTACATCAATACTACATCTTAAGATTTTTATAAAAAATATAAGAAATACATACCCATTTGCATCTCCATTAGAACAGCATTATTTTGTTTCTAAGTCAAGAGAATAGAACTGCACACTATCAAAAACCAAATTTTGGTTTTTGCAGGTGAATACCTGCCATTAAACAGGATCCCAAATATAATTAGAAACCATTTTGACACTGCCTTTGTTAGTTGTAACCATTCATCAACTTATATCAATGCATTGCAAAATTCTTGCAACCATTATGCTCACAAATATAAAGGTATCTGCGCAAAAATCGAGATCGTCAACCACGCCATTCGCATACTGCACAAACCTAAATTTATTCGAGTATCAGCAAGGAAAAACTGTTTGAAAACAAAAAAATTGATAAAATTCGTAAACAAGCTGTTTTAATACCTGACGACTCCTACTGCTTGTTTTCTGATAGCTTCCGCGTTGTTTATAGAAAATGGACATGGTACGACAATGAAATGGCTCTGTAAAAAAAGCACACAAAAAATAAGCAATGTCAACTGAAATAGGTTATTTAATTTATTTACAAACCTCATTATGGTTTGATTAATTCCAAATCTACGAAATATTATTTCGTAAATATGCCGTACTCTTTCAAATCACTATAAATCTCACTGAATTTCTGTTTAAAATTAAATAAATAAATAAATCGATATATTACTGCGGAATTATGAAACATAAACTCAACGACACTTTATGGCAACTTTCGCGCCATGCTTGACAAACGCAAATGAAAAAGTTCAAAGCAGCAGACTATGCCGGTTCGTGAAACTCGCCTAACTTCAATATATTCCCCACCACTTAGTGTTGTCGGCTATATACACGGTGGCTATAATATACGAATCTGAAGAAAAAAATAGAATAGACATGATCAAAGATATTTAAATATTTAAAATATTTAGAAATTTGCATATTTGAAAAACTAAAAATTTGAGAACATGGAAATTTACGAATCTGGAGATTTGGATATATGATAACTTGCAAATTTGGAAACTTGGGAATTTATGAATGTAGGCTGCTGTAAATTTGGGTCTTTTCATATTTGAGAATTTATAAATTTTCAAATTTGTAAGTTTATAAATTTAGAAATAGAAATAGAATAAATTTAAAACTTCTGAGAATTTGAAAATTTGAAAATGGGAGAATTAAAAATTTTGAACTGAAGAATTGAGAGGTTAAAATATTTGGGGACTTCAACTAGAGTTTGGAAATTGAAAACTAAGTGAATCTGAAAATTTAAGAAACTGTACACTATGAACTTAACAATTAAAAAATTTTTAATTTAGTTGAATTTACAAATTTAATAATTTAGTAATTCTGGAAGTTAAGAAATTGTGAATTTAGAAATTTAGAAGTTTAAGTATTTGAAAGTATGAGAATTTAGAAGAGCATTTTAGAAATTCCTCAATTAGAAAATATTGATCACTGAGTATGTATACACATTTAGCGCGAAGAATATTCTAAGCCCGCGCGCGCGAATGATGTTCATTGGCTGGTGCTCGAACCAATTAGAGTTGATATACGCATAACTCGTTATACTGTAAATACGAATAACATTTGTTGAACAGAAATTTGAAAATTTTAGCTTTTTGATTGGTTAGTTTCCTGAGAATTACAACAAATCACAGACGTAGTTAATTGCGCGCAAATCTAAATGCATTTTTAAATATTATTCATAATAAATGTAGTTGTATTGTAATATTATTCATAGTAAATAAATTTCACATCTCCGAAGCGCCTCCACATGGAGAAAAATTATTGCCATATAATAGACCCCTCATAATAGACCTCAAGTTCGGCTTCTAGAAGGATCACTTCTCGATCCTTCTCGATTCGTAATCTAGATTACGAAACGGCAACGAAGCACCCGGGAATCGGGATCCGCGAATATCCTGGGTAAGGGCCCCCGGGTTTACCCTACTAAAAACTATTTACATACTACGCGATCAAAAGCCTATACTCGTTATTACATTTTGCAGATGCTGACCGGTAATTGTCCAATCAGTGAACGAAAACCCTCGGTACGATAGTCCCGGTTTCGTGATCTTACAAGAACTCAACAAAAGGGGACTTACCGAGATGTCCTTTGTCGTCGGCCGGCACAAGAAATTCGGGAAGGTCGATACAATTACTTTCGAACCGCACCAGGCAATTGCCAAAAACGGAATAATGAAACACGAGCCCTTGTGCCGGTATGAGGACACCTCGTGATCGTCCCCCACTCTTCGCCGACATCTCCTTCCGGCGATGTCTTCTGGCAGGACCTCCTCCTGCCCCGCAGCCCCATCCTGGTCTATCTTAGGGTCGCAGCGGGGTAGCGGCAGGGTAGGGGCACGTTCTCGCGGCGTACGTCGTTCCCTCGACGTTGGTGACGCCACTCCACGGCGGTATAGTGTCCACGCTTAAGTGTAACAGCGCGATATTTCATGAACTATTAATGATACGAAAAAGTGTTTATATGGAAATTGCAGGGTAAAAGGAGCTCTATGTTTTGGCACAAACGAATTTTTTATAATGTTATTAATGTAAAAGATATGATGGTGAAGTTTCGTTTCTTAAATGGAACTATATATTTTTTTTTCGATCATGCGATAGTGCTTTTCGAGACGAATTCATTAAGATTTTATGTATCTACCCGATTTTTAATAGTTTTCGAGATATAAAGCTTAGAAATTTACTGATTTTCAGCAGAGACGTCACGATTTGAGTAGTAAGTCATAAAAACGGTCTTATTGTTGCGGTAAGTGCCGGATTTTTGACTCTGCCTACCGAAACTGATAGCCGCAGGTCTACGGTCGGAACGGCAAGCCCGAAGAGTAAGCAACGTAGAAAGAATTGTCCATTACGGTCTAAGTTTTCCGCATTAAGGATGATGGACAATTCTTTCCACGTTGTTTACTCTTCGGACTTGCCGTTCCGATCGTAGACTCGCGGCTATCGGTTTCGGCAGGCAGAGTCAAAAATCCGGCACTTACCGCAACAATAAGACCGTTTTTACGACTTACTACTCAAATCGAGACGTCTCTGCTGAAAATCAGTAAATTTCTAAGCTTTATATCTCGAAAACTATTAAAAATCGGGTAGATACATTAAATCTTAATGAATTCGTCTTGAAAAGCACTATCGCGTGATTGAAAAAAAAATATATAGTTCCATTTAAAAAACGAAACTTCACCATCATATCTTTTACATTAATAACATTATAAAAAATTCGTTTAGGCCATAACATAGAGCCCCTTTTACCCTGCAATTTCCATATAAACACTTTTTCGTGTCATAAATAGTTCATGAAATATCGCGCTGTCACACTTAGGCGTGGACACCCTGTATATAACGTAACCTACTCGAGTGAAACACTGCACTCCTCGAATAGGCTGGCTCTGATATTAGAGGCGGTGCACGTTCATACTTCGGTGTCCGAATCTCACAACGAATAATCGTAACAAGCAATCGCACACAAATCACACACACTATGTACGTAAAAATGCGCACACTTTCACCGTTGAAGTAACGAATAAAAATACATTTCAAAGGGTTTTTTATGCTGCCAAGCTTTTTTCCCTAACAATAAGTCGTGAGAGACGATTTCGAACAGCGATCGCGAGAGGTCACGTATCGAGTCATTACGAATTCAGATCAGTGTATTAATTTTTCTTCTCTATTCATTCTTTTCATTTTTTTTTTTTTGTAATAAAATGCTACCACAGTCGTATAATTCGAGCCAATAAATAATTGTTACTTTTTAGGTTCAATTTTTGTCTAATTTATTTGTTGATTCACCCTTCTCATTCTTATCCAAACAACAATTGGAAAAAAGAAGTTTCTCCACCTTGAATACTTTTTCTATTCCAATTACAAAGTTATTACAGAGAATACAGTAATTACATTTTTTTTACTGTACATTGAATAACATCACAAGTAAATGAAATATAGATGATTCGTGAAGTATAAATTGTATAACATTTGAATTTGTCAAGTTTACTAGGATATTCACCTACTAAGACATTTTGGTATTATGTTTATTGACAAAACGCCATAAACAGCTTTCCACGACTTAATATTTAATCGAATGTGAGAATAAACGCAGGATGATAAAATTGCGCCTGTAACTTAAATAGATGCGTAAATATCTTCTTCTAATGCCAAGATCTTCATTTACGAAACACGTAGAATTGTAAACACACTTGTGATACAAATATCTATTATTTGCAACATCCAAATTAAAACGGTGTCTAGGAACAGTAGTCAGGCGAATTTACGACATGGCCACAGTAAAGTTTTTATATGTTTAAACAAACATGATCTACACGAGATAAGTGAAAATAATGTACACGATATAAGAAAAGGATATCGAGAGGAAACGAAAGAAACACTGCGATTATGACAGTCGGTAAAGATCAAAAGTTTCTACTGTTTACAATACTAGTGCGTTACTAACTTCTTCATTTTCAGTCTCTTTTTATGCAACTTTTACCAACATTCTTGCGATATTTTCTTGATTAAAAGGAGACCAAACGCGGCGTAATTTGGGGCACAGTTATTTGTAATAACTTATTATAGCCTTTCAAATGAGCGAAATGTTTGAAATTACAAGTAAATATGTTTTTCATATATTTGAGGATATTTTAGTTTCTGCAAATTTTATGCAGGTTATGCACATTCAATGACTTCTCCGTAAAGTAGGATACTTACTGTTTATTGTTTCTTCTATTATGTGATCATATTAAAAATAGTTTGATATCAGGAAAAATTCAATAACAACAGGTGTATTTTTGGCTGAATAGGTTTAGAAAATATAAAACAGTATTATGTGTATTCATGAATGGTATATTATTGTAAACAAACATTTTTGAAAAGATTTAAATCTACGTTTTTTTAATGATAACGATGGAAAATTGGTACTAAACGCTTTCAAAATATTAAATTACTTTTGTGAGTTATACACAATATGTCTGAAAAGTAACGGAACTTTTTAAATTCAAGGAAAACTACTAGCACCATCTATTAAAACAATATGCTATCTGAAAACAGTATTCCTCCTCTGCAGAACAAAACAATCATTATTAGAATCGAGCAACGAATTGCAAACTTATAGCGGTTAAAGCGACAGAACCTTTTGTCACCGTGTCACAAAATCACGATGGAGCAGAGGGCGAATATTAAATTCTGCTCGGTAAAGCTCGGTAAAACTTTTACAGAAACATTTGAATTAATGAAAAATGTTTATGGCGACGACTGTTTATCCCGTACACGTGTGTTCGAGTGGTATAAGCGATTCCAGGACGGTCGTGATACTTTGGAAGACGACCCAAAGCCAGGTTTTGGGTTTTTCTAAATTCTAAACGATTCTAAAAGTATTATATTTCGGGAATTCGTTCCACAGGGACAAAATGTTAATGGCGAATATTATCTGGGTGTTATGGAACGTTTGTGAAAAAAGAATCGTTCGTGTGAGGCCCGAATATCGAGCGTCAGGGAGTTGGTTTCTGTTGCATGATAATGCACCATGTCACAGGACTGTCGCAGTTCATGAATTTTTGGCGAAAAAACAAGTCTGTGTGCTCCAACATCCTCCATATTCGCCTGACTTATCTCCATGCGATTACTTCCTTTTTCCAAAATTGAAATTAGCCATGAAAGGAACGTTTTATGACACTGTTACACAAGTCCGAGCAGCTGTGACGAGGGTGATTGAAGCGATTCCGCAAAACGACATAAAAAAATCTATGTTAACATTGCCTGAGCGGGCCCAGCGGTGTATTGATGCGGAAGGGATGTATTTTGAATAAAAAAAATTAATTTTGGCAAAATAACTAATACTTTTTTTTTTATTTAAAAAGTTCCGTTATTTTTCAGACATCGTTTAGTCAGAATGAAAATATAAAAAATAATTCTTTTTACAAATGTTAAATAACTAGAGAATTGAAGGATTAATAGGGATCGAATATTATAAGTATAATATCTAAGTGATTTTAAATTAGCGTATATTATAAAGCAAAATACAAAAAAGTTGTAATAAAAAATTACACTTAATACAACCGATGAAGAATAATTTGTGAACTGTAAAATGTCTAAGAACGGTGATTTCTCTGTCAACTTTTGATCGTTGTTATTTTTCTCTTTTTCCTTTCTGTTAGAGTACTTGGCACCATTTTCCATGTTATCTATTCAGTTTTCACCAAGTGAGCGGATTCGTTGCCAGAAAAAGCGATGAAACGATTTGTTTTTCAAGATTTAAACATCCAAACTGGGCGAGTATCATTACGGAATAATAATTTATTAAGATTCTTCTTACGTTATGGTAAAGAAAGAAGAAATTACTATCAGAACATTTTTATAACGAAGAACAAAATTTGAGGAGAATTTATTCACATTTTCGGTTTTCTAACTGAATTTTATTGACACGAAAGAAGCAATAACTTCTTAATCTATGATTTTATATAAAGATAAATTTGAATTGGATAAATTAACATTTTCTTCTGGAATATGGTAAGTCACATTGAAATAGAAATATGCTTAAGCTGTCAACACTCTGAGTGCAGTAAATTCGTATTCGACATTACTTCTATAAACTACAAGTTCTCTGCAAACAATGGAGACGTGCGTTACTAGTGTGAACATTTATTAATAAAATATTGTAAGATAAGGGTTAAAATGATCGAAACGTTTGCTAAGTCCGTTTTGGAAATAACAATATATTCGTGTAAAGTCGCGTCTTCGAAGACGAAGCTATGTCTTCCAGGGTTCTTTACAGAATGCCCTCTTCCTGTTTCCAGAGGTTTCCTTGTCCCTCGCGAAACTCAGGGGCCTCGGGGTTGTTTTATGGCCCTGACGTCCCAGCGTCGGGCCTCGTCACCGTGGTAGTCGTCGTTGAACGGCTACGTGCCCTTCGCCCTGATCTATTAGGGAGTGTCATTGGGAATTCCCTAACAATATGTGTGAAAATTTCTTAATATAAATTATTTAAAATGAAATAGCATAGAATTTTATAAAATAAGACTATAGATAAATTTGTGAACAAAGAAAAAAAAAGCCAACAGCACGCGGAGTTCCCAAGCGGTCACCCATCCAAGTACTATCCGCGCCCAACTCAGCTTGACTTCGGTGATCAGACGAGAACCGGTATATCCTGACTAGTATGGCCGTTGGCTAAGAAATACAGATATTAACTTTGCATTTTTGTAAACTATATGCACTAAAGTAATTCATTTTTACCTCCTGTATATAAAATAAATAAGGGTAATCATTCCGCAAGCAAAAAAAGTAAAATTCAGTGAAGAAGAGAGAAAACCGCAGAGCTTACATACTATATTTACAAATAAAAGAAATCAGAATAAATTAAGACTAACAGTAAGTTATGGCAGATATCTAATATATGTATATGATGTGGGACACCTGACTTGACTACCTCGAATAAATTATGCATTATACAAAAGTTTGCTGCTATTATATACGGTCATCCACGCAACGTGTGCACCTTTATAACTTCCAAAATATGCGTTGCACGACAAAATGTTATATACAAAAGTTACATGCTTTAAAAGCCTACATTATTTAGTGCATTCATTTTTTTTACAGGTGGAGACGTTTCGGTGATCTGAAAGAAAACTTTATTTTTTTAAATAGAATACTATATTTTTTGTATCAAAATATCATAGAATACCGAATTCTGAATAAAAAAGTTTAGGATAACGTGAGGTGATGTACATAAATTTGTCACGGGTTAACAGACAACAACAATATGTATTTTAATAAAACAATAACAAAAACGATAACATATAACAATTAGGAGTCTGAACCATAACGCGAACAGAAACTATGATTATACAAGCGCGATGTGTTTTCTACGAGAGTCAGTTGCTTTCTGCTGCATTTTCCAAACTCTGCCCGTTGGTAAAACACACGTGGCATAGAAAGCGACCCTAACAGACAAAGCAAGGGCCTACGCGCAAAACGTTAGAACAAGCCTGGGTCCTCAAGGACCTCCAAATCTTTCCAACTAAATTTACGACTTAACCGCTATAAAAGTATTGACCTTTATTAGCCCTAAACCTAATAGGTAACGAGTAATTTCACTTTATTACTTGAAAATTTTCTTCGCATAATATCAAGTTGGAGATTCAAACTTATCACAAATTTCTGCAGGACAGCGATGTTTACGTGACAGTATTTATCAACATGACATCTATCATAATCCGCAATCTTCTATTATGCTCGTAATCAAGTGTTAAATTTACCCTCGGTGTTTGTGTGTAGCAGGTTTCGTTACGTTACATTTAGTAACATTAAAACTTCCGGTTCGTCGAAGCGATTTACAGATTCTCTCAAATACGGCTCGAGATGGTATCTAAACATTGCTTTAATTTAGGGATGCTAATGCATATATCGGTATTGTCCTTCTCTAAAAGAAAACGCGCTAAGGGCGTAGGAGAGGGTGGTCACATCCAAATTACCGCTACCAATCAGCGTACTTCATCAGACATCCGATGTTCCGTGAATGTCCGGACAACAACGGGTTGTCAGTCGTCAATCATATTTTCGCAACCGTAAACATTTTTTCGTGCGTTAAGGGGGGCAATACCTTTAGAATCTTAAAAAATTGCAAAATTTTTTTTTCCTATAAAATGTTAGTACATCTCAAAAATATAGTCTAAAATTTTTAAAGCGTAATACGGAGCCCTTTTGATGTTATGGCCGATTATCGTGACTCATGTCTGGTATCACGCCGCAGATATTCACGCGCTCGGCGCTCACGATGGGGTTGGGACATATTTTATTGCACAAATTGTTGTGTCCAATAAGTATAGTAATCAGCTGTAAGGAACCAAGAATTAATATTACTGCTGTACAAAAGGTGTCCATAAATGGTTACAAAATACGCGGTCGAGGAAATGTAACAGAAAATTGTAAATTGATCATTTAGAAGCAACAGTGGTGTCCTCTAGCGTCTTTAGAAAGCAGTTAGTTGTAGTGTCGGTGCAGTGGTAAGACAACTGATGCAGATTTCTTTCATCTGTGACTCCGCGCCAAGCGAAAACGTATATTTTCTAGGAGAGAACCTCCAAGGATGGTAGAACCTTATACCTGTATATTGAAAACATTTGAAAACAAGACACTTAAACCTACGTTAAACTTGAGTACAGAAGGATGCTGGTCCAGAGAAAAGTTTAAACCAAGCAAAACTATGTATTATATCGACCTTGGACATAATTATTTTCAATTCTATCGAAATTTGTATTATGAAATAATTTATTTTATCCATTCAGTGATCTCGAATGACTTTACTGATTGTTCGAAAATACATACCTTCCAGTGTTCTCTGATATTTACTCTTGAATCTTGCTTCATTCTATCAACTAGATATCTGGCCATGAAGGGTATGTCTCTACCCATTGCAGCAGGTTCAGCGACATTGAACTGCAAGTCGGCATGAAAGTGAAGGAATCTCCAAGCGAATAGCCTATTAAATTCTGGTTGAATTCCTGCATGCAAGAAACTTTAAGATTACAAACATTTTAAGGACGGACGATCAGATGACAAATAGTGATACAGTAAAACTTACTTAGATATTTTGCACCGCCAGAGTACGCGCATGAGAGAGTAACACGTGTTTGCAAAAGAAGTTCCTACCTGGGAATTTATGCAATCGGAGGATACCGAGGTTCTATATCGAATTGTATAACAATATTAGATGGGTGCAGGTAAAATGGACATAAAAATATAGAAGGTGAACCATGTTGCGCGGTATAATCACGTGGTATCTGAGGACATAAAAACAAATGTACCTTAGGAATATTAGGAAGTGCAAATACGTTCGCCAATTTTCCTGACCACCGATACTAGCGACTACTCCTTTGTTTTCAATGGGAAACTGTATCATATTAGATGTAAAGGTAGCAGTACCACTTGTCACAGAATCGCCCACACATCGATATCATTAGGTCTCAAACGGCGAACCGAATCTCGTACTTTTGGAGACCTACCACCTAGCAGACAGTATCTTCTGTTACTAACGAGGAATAAAAAGAAGTTTACATACGTCAGATCTTATCGAATTTAACACATTTCTAATATTGTCAATTAGCTGCCAATGACACTGTAGGGGAATGGAACATCTGGAGGTAGTTGTTTTTGAAGCCGCTGTAGATACGTCGCTGTAGGTATACAAGGTCTGTCCGAAAAGTAATGCAATTTGTTCATTTCCGCCATTTTTCCTGGTCCGAACATGTTCGGACTTGTTGGAATATGTGGAGGGGACTCTTATCTTCATATCTTTGCAACCTCAACCTGATCCGCGCTCCGAAATCGGCAGAATCGTAGTAAACGTAAACCTATTATTTGTGCCCGTGTCACGACGCGTAATGGAGAAAAATATCGAACAACGTTATGCGATTAAATTCTGCGGTAAGCTGAATAAAAGCCTCGTCGAAACCAATCAAATGATTAAGGCGGCATACGGGGACTCTGATCTTTCCTATTGTCAAGTTTTCAGATGGTTAAATTTGTTCAAAAACGGTCGGGAAAACGTGGAGGATGACTTCTGCTCTGGACGGCCGACAAGCACCACTATTGACGAAAATGTTTCCCGTGTCCATGAACTTCTTAAGAGTGATCGACGACTGAGTGTTCGAATGATCGCAGAGACTCTCAACATATCGAAAACAACTGTGCACAACATTGTACTCGAAAAGAGATCGCCACTACGTGGCAGCTGCACCACGACAACGCTCCCAGCAATTCCGCTCTGCGCGTTCAAGAATTTCTAGCCGAGCACAGCTTAGTAACGTTACCATAGCCCCCTTACAGTCCTGACATGGCTCCAGCAGATTTTTTCCTGTTCCCGAAGATTAAGTCTGCCTTCAAAGGATTCCATTTTGGAACCATAGAAGCGATTCAAACCGCCGTGACGAAGGCATTAAACGAGGTCCCCATTAACGCCTTCCAGGATGCGTACCGTGCATGGAAAAGTCACTGGCAAAAGTGTGTTGAAGCCCAAGGGAAGTACTTTGAAGAATTTTAAAGACTTATATCAATAACATAAATATATTTTTTTTTACGTACCTAATTGCATTACTTTCCGGACAAACCATTATGTAGCTGTCCTCCTCCTGAGCAACAGTGTTTCTATAACTCTTACAAATGACCATATACTGCATACATATTGAGATTTTTTGCTTCGATGATATTTCTTTCCCAAGGTCTATATTATGTACCTTGATGTTTAGTGCGAGAAAACTATAACAATTACGGAAGCTTACTTTTTATTTAATTAATTCGCTTATTACCTCGAGCAAGCATTGACAATATTGAAAACATCCACGTAGAATTAAATATCATAACTTGTGTACATCATGCGCCACTTATAATATGTGTAAAAAATGCAATGAACCGAACAAGCCACAATTTTTGTCGAAATCATTTTATTTGGCTATATTGAAAGGACTCTATTTTGATAGGTCCTGAGATTATACAGGAGCCTCTCCTGTATACTTTATACTTTACATTTTAAATCGGTCTCTAAATTGTTGAGTAATACTTTTCCTAAACTTCACAAAATTTCTCGCGAATTTCGCCATTTTTGAGACGTGCTATCAATAGTGCAACTATGCTTATGTATAAATACTACATTTTAGTTCTGTTAGACTATTGATTTTTCAATGATCCTCGAAAATAAAATACGTATAATTCGTTTTACTAAGTGTCTGAGAAAAAGAAACGTCTCCTTCAATTTCCGAGGTGAAACATTTTCCGCCATTTTATAATTCTATGTCGACGAACACTGTAAGTCATATTGTAATTTTATGATGGTAAAGTTAGCACCTTGCTGTACTTCTATGATGATAAATGTTTAATTCTGAGACCATATCAACCACATTAGTCATTTCCATGGTAACACTTCTCGTTACGAAAGTTTGTTCACTTTTGTTAACAACTGTTAATAATTGACACATTAGTATCTTAACTATAACAGTAAAATAGGTAGACAAGGACTATAAACCGTCATTTTTGATTAATAAATTTGGAATTTATTCCTTTATTATTATCATAATATTTATTGTACTTACTAGCTTTTCTTTATTGAGGTAAGCTTACGCGTTAGCGACCACGCTTCCATTAGTGATCAATTATTTATTTCGTTTTATGGAAAACGATAACTAACGCGATCCATTGATCAGAAAGGTATATTATAAGCATTTTGTTCATTAATTACAAGTGTATTTATTCACTTGAGAATCATTTTTATTGAATTTAAAAATCACGGGAGAAAATAAAAAAATTGAAGCTGAATTTGATGGAGAAGCTGTCGCAGGTACAAAAATGTAAAAATAGATATCAATGAAAGTGATATCAATGATTATGCAAGATCTAACGAATGTTCTGTAACAAATCATCGTATGAAAATAGAAAGCATGAATCCATAGCTTTTTTACAGACAGCGAATGTGCTTGCTATGCGAAGAAAGCCAGCTCAGACATAAAGTTTCGGTATAATCCATCTCATCGGTTAATTCCAACTTGTGAACTTTTTTAAAGAACTTCACGGTTACATCTTCTTCAGATGGAGATATTGTCTTGAAAGTTTTTTGATATCCAACCCTCGTTTCATTAAATCATTTGAAGTGTCACAAACAGGAAAGGAACTTTTTCGGTTCAAACTAAGTTTCATGTCATAAAATCTTTCGTCATTAAATAGTTATGTATGTATAAAGCAGCAGATAACATAATAATTTTACATTATGTTATGTGTTTATGATTTACAAATTCTTAGGTCATTTTTAATTGTTATTACGATGTTCAGAGTATAGTTTACAATTTATTGTAATTTATAGTACTTTTGATTTTAAACTGAGGATAAATGTAATATTAAAATTGGTTGATAATAAAATAATCTCACAGTTGTTTTCGATATACAGGGTGTGACCGATTTGATGGTACAATCGAAGACGTGGTGAATCTATTTGAGAAATAAATTAAATATATTTTATATTTAATTTCATTTTCGATAAAATTCAATTTGAACAGGCTTGATGTATTTGTAAATAAATTTCAGGGCAAAAGAAATGAAAAATGGAACAATTTTTTCATGAACTTAAAAATTAACGAATGTTATTAATATAAATAAATCTAATCATTAATACTACTAAAGTTTATTATTAGTCTTTCTTCATAATATTATTGATGTAGGTAGTAATGTATTGTATAAAGGGATAAGTTCAGATGATGATAAGAGTAACAGTATGATTTGAAACTAATGAAAAATATTTTGTTGTAAATAATTACATTTACTGATTTATGATATTTGCTGACTGCAAATTTAACGAACAACTTGTTGATTTTGTTATTTTCTGTGCTGTAAGCTGGTTAGTAAATACTTAAAAAAATGTTGAAATTCAATTTTCTCGAAAATGAAATTGCAGAAGACATAATTGTATTGCACATTTTTTACTTATTCTTTCACGCAGATTCATTTTCTTTTTAAATGTCCAGGTCGAAAACATTCTGTATAATGACCTAGTTTTACTTAATGTTTACAGGCTTTTTAACAACATATGAAATAATAATATAATTGACTCTTGTTATGTTGTTACTTTTAGACGGATTTTGACGTACATTAATGAGGTTCGACTACCATTAAAGGACATACGGATCCGTGGAAGCCGTCGCAATGTCAAATAAGAAAATTGTTTGTCTAAATAAATATATATACAGGTTAGGGCAATAACTATTAGTATCTTAAATATTTTCGAATTTATTATGTCGTCTATGAATACCAAGCATACCCGATTAATAAGACCGTTTAACACTTTATTCATCATGCGCTGGAATGTTGCGATGGCATTTTTCAATCCGAAAGTCATCCGACAGTATTCGAAGTGTCTATTCGGTGTACTGAACGCGGTTTTTCGCAAATGTTCCGGATTCATTGGTACTTGGTGAAATCCATTGTCAGATCGAATGCTGCAAAATATTTCACATTCCCTAACTGATCTAAAATTTCGTCCGTATTCGGCAAGGAATAAACGTCTTGTTGTGTTCTTTCGTTTAGCTTCCTATAATCCACTACTGTTCTCCATTTTGTTTTACCACTCGCGTCCGTTTTCTTTCGCGCTACACAAAGAGGGAAATTATAGGGCGAATCGCTGGAATACCCTTTTCTAACAGCTCTAATGTCTTTCAATTTTTTCTTTGTGAATCGGCGGATATCGGTATTGTTTGAAGTTGATGGGAATTTCATCAGTGGTATAAATACTATGCTGACCCAGCTCGGGTGGCGGAAGGTAGTCTCCCGGCAATGTAAAAATATATTCCAGAGTTTTCTATTTTCGCGTTTATCTACAATATGAGACAGGCGCGTGTTTTCGGATAGGATTTCGAGACATCCTTGACGGTTACCTACTACTTGCTTTGCAGAAACTGTTTCCGTTCGGTATCTTTCACAATTATACAGTCTGTTCCACAAGAGCGTGGACGCGATATCTATGAAATTTGATATCCAATACAGCAAAGATTGCGTCAGTCCAAACATACAATGACTTCTCTAATATGCAAAAGCCCTTCAATTCTCTTAGCATCATTTCTGTCACTGAGAAGTTCAAGTCATTTCGAGATGAGTGCCGTATACGGTAAACGATTAAACGGTACAATTAAACGATTAAACCGGTAAAACGGTAAATTGTGTCGATGATCTCCCTGATCGAGGTTCGAAGCGAGCTACGGAACTTAATGCGGCAAGGTTTCGGAACATTATGCGTCTTTCCGGATAATTTAAATGCTCAGAAGATGATTAAACTGTACCAAAGGGGTCTCTTAGTATCGTAACATTGGTTTAAAAGAACCAGAGACCATTGGATACTTCAAGAGAACGACTCCAAACACCGAAGCCGCCTTTGTACGGAATGGAAAACAGCGAATGGTGTCAACGTGTTGGATTGGTCATCTCAGTCCCCCTCAATCCAATCGAAAATGTTTGGTCTCCCATGAAGTACAAACTCCGAGCAAAGCGTATTTTAAAATTGAAGACGCTAGTTTGCCGTATTCGAGAAATATGCAGATCTCTTTCTGTCTCATACGCTGCAAAGCTGGTTGAAAGTATGCTCAGGAATAATCGCTAATGGTGGTGATTGGACACATTATTAAGCAAATGCGTACTAGTTCTTTAAATGTACTTTCGACCTACACAATCTTTTTACAGAAAAGATTTACTTACACTTAGGCTATCTCCTAAACCATACGAGATACATTAAAACTTCTAATAGGAAAGTTGTACGGTTTTTTACGTATAATAATAGAATGTTAACAAATTGGGCAAAATGCAATTTATTATTACCAAAAAATTTGTCATAACCTTATTTTACAATTTATTCAAATTTGCATAATAACAAAAAGTGAAGAGAATTTTATTACAAATCCATTGGTGTATGTATACGATATTGCCTCCTAAAATTCCTCAAATTTTTATTATAAACATTACGCGTGCACGCCCGCTGACGCGCCACACGATACTGAACCAGATCATGTCGGATGACTACACAATCAATCAACGTTACTTTTAAGCACAAATAAGAAACAATTATATTAGCTTTATACATAGCTGCTAATTTTATTAAATTTGTATTGGGTATTACAAATTGTTAGAGTTATATGTATTCTACATGTCATGAGGTAATGAACCATTTGAATAAGTTAGACAATACATATAATCGCGGCAATAATGGTTTCCTTGTAAGCGACCGAACCTTTCACAGTAGTTACAAGTCTGTAAATCATGTCTGTCAGTTGATCTATTTTTGCGGTCCCTACTGTTAATGGCGTTTCCTGGTATACTTCTATCACTTTGCGAATCCATTTAGCGCATCATCGTTTTGCGAGTCATTTGCTGTGATTCGGAAGTTTGTGCGAGTGCGATAGCCTGCTGGATGTTCTTAGGGGCTTGTGTTCTTACTTCCATCGCGTATTCCGGACGTAGCCCTAATATGAATTGCCGCAGACCCTGTTTCCTTTCGTATTCGGCGTATGCTCTTTTGTTTTCTACTGATTCCTCTGAATTTACTGTACAGCTTAATACTTTATGCTGAATTTCCACGAATCGGTTAGCATATTGCGTTACAGTCTCATTTCGTCTTTGAAAGCATCGCGACCTATTATTTTGCCATACCTCAACGGGCTGCGTATTAGCATACATTAATCGAAGTGCCTCGAAGAATTCGTCATACGTGTCCGTGGTAAACGCTTCCATTTCGTACGCTACCGTATATGTTATTCTTTTTGCTTTTATTAAACGAAGAAAATAGTTTTGTTTTTCGCGTGGTACTAGTCTTCTTATTTCGTCGATTTCAACTATAAATGACTCTACACTTTGTGATTTTCCGTCAAAGTCTCGTATTATTTCAATGGCTTCTTTAGGTGTTAGAATGTCTTTGTCTTCGGTTGTGACCGATGGCTGCCTGCTATTTCCAGTCTCTCTGTTTACTACGTCTGTTATATCTTCCATCGCTTTCTGCATTTCGCAAAGATCTGTGTTATTGGTGGCCATTTCGGGCAATATTGAATCTGACGAGTTTGGGCTACTGTCCGAAGAGTACGTTGGTATGTTTCTATAAGTAGTAAATTGGAACATACTTACAATTGCTTTTCGTAGTCCTTCCGTTATGTTGACGAAGTAATTAGTATCCATTGTTTCAGGTCAGCCACTTATATTCCTTGTCGTGGCGATACTCGAGTGATCCCACCGCTGCCACCAATTTTTTATTGTCTCGTCCTCAATAAAGAACACACTGTTTTAAAAACAAATGATTGGCCGTTGAAACCCTTCAACGATAAATACCACTTTTAACTGTATTTATTTATTTGTACAATTTTGGGATAATTGCACTCCAAACAACGACACTTAATTTACTGTTGGTGAGTAAACTATAACGTTGAACTATTACTTCGAGTGATTTCTACTGGTCACCGCGCCGCTGTGCGTTATTTCTATATACTTTCTAATATGCTGATTCCTTACATTTGAGGAATCTGTTCTGTCAGCGTCTGTGACAGCCTGCACAGTGTTCATTACCAAGGCCTTCGGTGACAAATAGTCTCAGGCCCTTAGATCTGATTGTGTCAGCACCGTTTTCTTATGGAGACAATACACAATGTTTCTCATTGTTAGATTTAGTTCTACTAATAATAATTTACCAATAATCCAACAAAATATTTCGGTATGAAGCATCTACAGCAGTTTGTACTGTGGCAAAATAGTTTGTGAACATTATTAACGAAAGAATGTATCATCTAGTATTTTCAGTTCTAAATGGAAATATCAAATGTTTCAGTTTTACACATAACACTTATTATGCAGTGTGAGCAGCTGGATCGAGTTAGAAGTGAAGTTGTTGCTGCATGTTGACGATGCAAAAGTTTCCTGCACATCCATTATCTGAAACTCGTTTACCTTTCAGGCCATGCTTACAGCTTGCCAGTATTTCAATCATGGTTGAAGTGTTGTATCACATTGGAATACTTTAAACCAAGTTTCGAAATACTAACTATAGGCTTCCAAGTAATTTTGGAGCTTTTTAAATATGAAAGATCATGTGCTGCTTTTTTATATCAGTATAGCGTTGTTTGTAAGAAGAATAATGATTCTATAATATCGCGGTATATTTTTTACAGAATCTTTTGTAATATCAAGTAACAAGTTCTATCGTTTTCTGTGTTGGCTTAAATTAAAATTTAAATAACAGGCAAAAAATTTCTAACGGTATTCGACAATATAATACAAATAAATTTCTTGATTCCTCAGTTGAATTCGATGAATAAAATAGGATACTATAATTTCACAATATCTTTGAAAATATTACTCTGATCAGTATATTCAAATACGAGGTCTGTCCCAAAAGTATCCGACCTTCTTTTATTTCTTCGCATCTGATAATTTTAGCGTCATTTGTCGGGTATGAGTATCAACTGCAAAGCTTTACGAATTCCCACGGTATCGCAGTTTTCGTCAGGACGCCTTAGTTCACGTGCAACGTGCATTTGTTTACGAAGCGTTTTTTACGTTCGTCGCATTCTGCTGTTGTGAAAAATGACGGAAAGATCGGAGCAACGAATTTGCATCAAATTTTGCTTAAAATTCGAAAAGACTTATGCGGAGGCCATCGAAATGATGAAGAAGGCATTTGGGGACGAGTGTATGAGCAACACACAAATCAAACAGTGGTATAAGCGGTTTAAAGATGGCGGCACATCCGTTGATAGTAACTCATACTCTGGGCGGCCTTCCACGACAACAACACCTAATAATATCGAACGTGTGCGTCTTGCGATCAACGAAGATCGTCGATTGACTGTGCGAGAACTAGAATGTGATCTTGGAATACCGAAAACTAGTGTTTGGAAGATTTTAACTGAAAAATTGCAAATAGTTCGCGTGTGTGCGAAATTCATTCCAAAATTGCTAACGGTGGAACAGAAAAACCTTCGCCTTGAAATCACTCGGGACAATTTAGAAATGGTTAATGGTGATGAAAACCTGCTTAAAAAGATTATAACTGGTGATGAATCGTGGGTGTATGGTTATGATCCCGAAACAAAACGACAATCTTCGCAGTGGAAGCTGTCGTCGGAGCCACGACCGAAAAAAGTACGCCAAAGTCGGAGCAATATCAAGTCGTTGCTTATTGTTTTTTTTTTATTATGAGGGTGTTATATACCACGAATATGCTCCTAGAGGTCAGAAGAACAACAAAGCATATTATCTTCAAGTTATGAAAAGATTACGTGACGCAATTAGAAGAAAACGGCCTCAGTTTTGGTCAAGCGGTGATTGGCTTCTTCATCACGATAACGCGCCACCCCATGCATCGAATCTTGTGCAGCAATATTTGACGAAGCCCAAAGTCATACAGCTCCGTCAGCCTCCGTACAGTCCTGATGTAGCTCCCTGCGATTTTTCGTTGTTTCCAAGATTGAAAATGCTACTCAAAGAACACCGATTCGACGATAAAGAAACGGTCAAAACTAATACGACGAACGCTCTAAAGGCTATTCCGAAAAACGAGTTCCAGGACTGTTTCCATAAGTGAAAAGGTCGTTGGCAACGTATTCTACAATCAAATGGGGACTACTTCGAAGGATGCCACCAGCCCGATGACGCAGGATAACATCAGCAGGGAAATATGAAGGAAGGTCGGATACTTTTGGGACAGATCTCGTATGTGTATTTGTAATATATGAGATGAGCCGTCTTAGACACAAGGTCATCTCACTCGAAATTGCTCTACAAATCTTTATAAAAATAGTTCAACGTTCTATAACAAATATAAAGTGCCTTTTAATATATTTTAAAATAAACAAATATTTTTAAAATCTGCTTACACAATAAAATTTGTCTACAAAATAGCTTAAAAATGTGCTAAATAAACTTTAGACGTTTCATACATTACTAGATAGATTTGATTTCAAAACAACGGGTTTCGGAGACCAGGTCAGTCCTATAAGCAGTATGTCTTACAATTACATTAATCCCGCGAATCTAATGGCCGAAGGACTGGAGCAGAAAAATGTGGTTATTTGACAGACTAGTGTGAGCAGTAATGGGGTATAGGGTGGAACTATGGGGATGAAAAGAAAGAGAGAGAAAGGAAAAAATACAAGAAAGGTTTCTAAGATAGGAGTGGAAACTGCCAGAGTATATGATAAGAGAGGAGTCACAGAAGAGTTATTGGCAGGAAGGGCTGGTATGAGGGCGTGTGGATATAAGAGGAAGCTGAGTAAAGCTAAAAGAGGGCGCCTAGTGAGGAAATGCTAGACGGAAGTAAGAGAAAAGGCAGAGGCAGTTAAGCATAGGAGGGATGAGAGAAGGAGAGGAGGAAGTTGTACAAGAGAAAGGGACGGAATCTAGATCAAGCAGAAAAGTTGAGAGAAGATGAAAGGTTAAGGGGAAGAGAGCTGAAAATAAGGAAGAAAAATATCCATTGGAAAGATAGATGGAGAAGGATAAGCGAGTCGAGATAGAGTAGCTGGTATAAGATGATAAAAGAAGAAGGTATATCTGAAATGGAATTGGGTGGAAAGGAAGTGGTAATTGCTAGCGGGATATATGTTAGACCTAACGTACTACCTGTAGTAAAATGAAAGGGGCAAAGTATTGGCAGAAGGAAGATAGAAGGAGTTATAGGATATGTAGGAGAGGGGTAAAGTCGTGGGAGCATATATGGGAGGAATGTACGGACTGTGGGAGGGGTAATGGTTGGCAGGAAGTGGTAGCAGAGGTGTCAGGAGAAGAAAGAAAAGGGGAGGTGTAGATAAGAGAGTGGAAGAGATGAGAGAAAGGGCAAACGGCAGAAGCGGGGGTCCAAAGGGCGAATGTGTGAGGAATGAATGAATAGAGTGTGTGTACTCTCTCTCTCCATACGTACACATATATAGTCGACTTTGTCTAATTACCGAAAATCGTAAAATCTTTATTATTATAATAGTCAAATTGCGCAAAAATATAGTTTCAATCTCAGAGTTTAAATAATTGAGTAATATTTTCTTGAATACTTCTCATTTTTCAACGTCATAAGTACAGACCACGTTAATTTAGTAAAGTGTAGCATTTTTAACTAATTACTGAAGATCTTAGACTCATTTACTAATTACAAAATCACGTTGATCGTTAGTTAACACGGCATTCCCAATTAACTTGTCAAATCGATTCTTTATAACATTCACCGATTACAAAATTATTAATCTCTCTGATAATTACGCGATAATTACTAAACGATTTAGTTCTTTCTCTAACAATAGGTCAACTCAATTCATTAAATTATAATATGTGATACAAAATATATATCATATTTTCCTGTGTAATAGGTAATTGTGACTCTAATCCACCTATTAATTTATTGAATAAATAATTGAAAGTTATTAACCTGTGGATTTCACTCCGTAAGCGCACACCACGCGAGTCCAAATATTGCTTCAGAAATAGTTATATAAAAATGAGTCATTGAAATAAGTAAAAACTTTTACCTACACGAGCGCTGTAAGTGTCTTACCTCAACTTCTGGGATGTTACACTTCGCTTGATTTATTAAGGATTACACTGCAGGACGATGTTTATGCTTATTTTATTGGCAGTAAATATTTGCTACTGATTAACTAAAAAGCATTATCGATATCCAATCTATCACTTATTAAAAACTAGGACAATAAGTTCATACTATTGACTGTCCGTATTAAAGCTTCCAATGACAGTGTAATTTAGTAAAGAAATCTCAAGAATTTGTCAGCAAAATGTGGGATGAAGTATAATTATTCATTATACATTCGACAGTTGTTCGATTAGATAAAATTGGTGGAAGGTCGAATCTATGACACATCTGTTTATAAATTATGTTTATACTTTACAGCTTTAAACCAGTTCTTCGTTGCGTTAATATTTAGTTTATGTACATAACCCTACCAAGCATCCATTCAGCGATAATACTTATGATAGTCTTTCCTGGAAGTGTTTCGGCGCGTCTCGTGAAACGGCGTGACTTCTAGCTTTAGTTACATTGCTCTGAAACAAGTTTGCAAACGATGTTTCGATTATTAACATTCACAGTTAGTAGATGAACCTAAGAAATGTGAAAAATATGGAAAATTGAAGAGATGGCGCGCTTTTAAAGAAAAACTTTGAATTTTACTGAAAATTTTCGCAATATTTTGCAATAAAAAAGGACTTTAATGTTAAATTTATTTCGTACATTTAGGTTCATAAGTTAGATAGTATTGTCATGGATATGTGCAAAAAATTTGAGCGCGATTGATAAACTAGTTTTTGAGTTATCAGTCACGCCAATTTTAAAAATGTAGTTTTGAGAAAAATGCGTTTAAAGTTTCGATAAGTAAAACCTGAATAATTTCAATGATTTACCACCTAATCTGCCATTCCTGCGCCATATAATAATCCTTCGGCTTACCCGTAAAGTTGATTTTTCTCTATAAGCTCATTCTCCGTAAAAATACAAAATTTCAAACACAGCAATGGCATGATAATGACAAATCTGCTACATAGCCTTCCGCACCGAGCGCGTGAATATCTGCGGCACGATATCAGACATGTGTAACGATTCTGGAGCTAAGCACAGAAATTCTACAGCGCTCGTGAGGCAAAGAGCGGTATTTACCTACTGAACGACTCGTTTCTATAATAACTAATCTAAAGAATGTGGGATTCGTGTGGTGTGCGGTTAAGGAGTGAAATCCACAGGTCAATACCTTTCAACAAACAGGTTTATTCAATAAAATAGTAATAATTAACAATTAACAAAAATAAGAAAATAAGAAAACCAGATAAGTATATGCAATATAAACTAATATCATGAACAATTAAATCAAAAGAACGAAATAAACTTTGATTGCATACTAGCAGAAACTCAATAAATTAAATAATACGCGATTCGCAAGTATATGGAGTATTTAACAGAACGCAATTTCTAATTAATTATCTCGAAGTTCTATATTTTAATTTACGGTCAAGGCTAACTCGACTACGCTTTTACTATATTAATAAGATTCAAAATTCTAAGTGTCAATGATTGGTACTCTTTTCAAAGATTAACGCAATTATGAAATCGAACAAAATTAATACATTTCTAGCTCTACGATGAATCCTACCTAAGTCTGATTCTGAGGCTAATTACGCTTTTGCAAAAATTAATAATATCAATACTTTAAAAATCTAGCGTTACGCGGAATCCTACCTAAGTGTGATTCTCTTTTAATTTTGTCTAGATTCGCTTTTACAATATTTACGATATTAATACTGTTAAGTCTTAAAATACATTTTCTAGTAAGAGGATTAGACCTCAGTCAAATTTCTGGCAATACAATAGCTTAACGTATTTTTCGGTTCTTTAGAAACTTTTGCCATTTACAATCTATAGTTGTTTAGTCGTAGCAGAAATAGGACCCAAGGAGTCATTACATTCTAGCGAGTTTTTTCTTGATTTATTGTAGGTCACATCTGGTGTCAGAACCCTTAGCCTTAACCGTAGAGTCTTTTGTTTGCAGTTTCCATTCATGTCGAGGTACTCCTTCGGTTTATTACTCGCTACGGTCAATTTGGAAAAACCCAAACCACTTCATACGTCACGGATTTTTTACCATCTCCACTTTATCTTAGCTAGCCAATAGGAAATTAGAAAAGTGTTTTCCCTTTCCTATATACAAAAATTGTACGCTCACTCCGAGCTTTCGTAAAATGTAACTTGTCTTCGAAGAGACACTCTCGATTCAAGAATCAAACGGTTACCATTGCAAATAAAATCTAGTCACCCGAAGTCACATACAATTTCTGTAGATACAGTCCACTTAGTTACTTAGTTCTACGCGTTGTTTAATCGTCACTAATACTGCTGACGCTGCATCGCACATACAAATATTTTAAATTGATTTTCTAATTTGGTGTAGTCGACTACGTGAAATTCGCTACGCAAGATTCGATAGTGACAGAACAATATTCTTTGATTAATTCAAAATCCTAAGATTGACTCGATTCAAGACTCTAAAGTTTGTGAGAAAAATGTATGTTTCGTCGGAACAGTTACTCTTTTTGATTTTGATTCGACAACTAATTGTCCAAGACCCTTTTAGTCAGAGCGCACATTGACACCCAAAACCAGATCGCTTAATTGGGGAGCCTGTTGTTCACTGGCTACTAGAACGACCCAACGACCCAGAATCAGATGAACAGCATACGTCCAACAGGGTAGCAAATTAAAAATGACTCTAATTATAAAATCGTAATTACTCGACTGCCACCCAAAAGACACGGGCTTCAGACACCAAGCTGCTCAAAGTGGGGAACGAGGGCCCAGAGCGAACTCCGAGAATCTGACGGCGCGTTTAGTAATTCGACAAAAATTATAATATACGTTAGAGTAGCTGAGAGCTCTCGTTTTGATGTTTCAACCTCTCTTGGCGCTGAGTATAGCACTCTCCTGACGGAGTTTCAGATGCAAGACCGCTTGTACGGGGAGCCTGTTGTTCACTGGCTACTAGAACGACCCAGCGATCAAGTATCTAAATGGCGTATACACGCTCTTCCAATCAAGAGTTAAAAATCGGCTCTGTCCAGCGAAAACTGTTCCGGATTATACTTATCTAACAACGTGTAGCTTACTCGACTTTGAAAACTATTCTGCACCCTAGGCGGGTTTCGTTCGGCCTTTTATACTCGAAGTCCCTTCACTTTTCAAGGCTCTGGAAAACTACCCTTATGTTCGACGTGTATAATTTTGCGTACAATTTTACATACAATTTTATATATAATTCTTAATTAGGCATTAATTAATGAAGTAAATGAATTTCTAACATTGTCAATAGTGTTTTCTGAATCGTAGTTAATGTTTTAAATGTGAAAATAATAATTTAATAGTGTATTAAGCGAGAAACATATTCGCTATCTTTTTCGCACGTACTTCTATAAGGATCTAAACTATATGTTGAAGCATACGATGCTTCGGAATATTCCATAGATTTCTATTACAATTTATTATTTATCTGGATTAATAAAATGATTTCTGACTTCGAGTATCGATAATTAAACTTAACATAACATTAGCTAACTATATATATTAATGGATTTGACGAATTAATAATTCTAATGACAAATAATATTGTTAATTGAAATTTTATACTCTGTCTCTCTCTTTAGAGATTGCGCGCTAATTCTAAGAAATCCTGGCCAGCGTCGTGTCACGTAGGCACGTAGGCATTTCGGAGTATTGCGTATGAAACATTTACAATATATATTATTTATTCAAATAAACTAACATTTGATTTTGCTCATTAATAATTCAACTGTAACATATCATTAAATTTTCTTTCCTGTATTTTGATTCAACAAATAATTATTTAATAGCCTTTATATTTAACATTATTAACGAAAATGTATATTCTATCCTTTCCTAAATATACCGTACTCTTTCTGTCTTCCTGAGTTAGAATCGCGGCGGGTGGAATATTCCATACAAAATTCTTATAATACATTATTTATTTAAACAAATAAAATGATACATGAATCTGATAATTAATAATTGAACTTAACATTTAACTAAGCAGCTCATATGTTTGTTGGACCTAATAATTATTTAATAACATAATGTTTATAAGTAGAGAAATATGTGTATATATATATGTTGCCAACAGTTCATCTAAATTTGATGGTAATTGACATGTCTAATGTCGCGTTCGGTAATAGAAAAATACGGTCGATAATAGAAATCGAAATATGTTTAAGGTAATGAAATGTGTTAGCAGCGAGACAGTTCTAAGGACAAAAAAAAAAACAAAAAATTTCCCCAGGAATGGTACACATGCGTCACGATAATCGGCCATAATATCAAAAGGGCTCCGTATTACGCTTTAAAATTTTGAGACTATATTATTGAGATGTTGCACTAACATTTTATAGAAAAAAAATTTTGCAATTTTTTAAGATTCTGAAGGTATTGCTCCCCTTAATAGCTTAGCCTTCACAGGTTGACATCTCTTCTTTGTTGTGAATTATCTGCTACAGTTCGTAGATACAATAATTTGGTAAATAAATTTCTAGTAATACAACATTTACTCAAGGTTCCTAAATTGAGTATATAATAATTTTGAGTTTTAGTAACAAACACAAATTATCCATTAAAGCAGATTATCATTTTATGTTCAAATTTATATTTCTTTGCCTTGAAGGCCACCCAAGACTTTAAAAGATCTACAATACTATTAAGTAAAAAATATAAAGTGTCATTAAAAAAAAGAAAAAGGTGTAATAATTGTAAAAAAATATATCCGAAGTTTTTTTTATTGCAATGCATAGCCAATTGAATACCGATCAAGCTTTGTTTACAATAGTTCTTTGTCAGATTATCGCAACTACTTCAACAATATTGAAAATCGTTACATGGTGCACCCTATGTACAGTACTATTTAACATTAACGTTTCGTTAGACCACCCGTGAAAAATAATAAATTTTTGTAATTTTTTTTGGTAAAATGTTGACCAATTTTTGTGAAAATTGGTACAAATAAACTATACATCTTGACAAAGAATGCGGGTAAATTAGAATTTTTAAGTTTGCGGCTCGCGGCTTCGCGTGTCGCATCTTGCCTCTCGCTTCGCTTGAGCGGCCAACAAGCTCTCGCGCCCGGATACAACTCGATTATTCTAGATCTTTCGTTTTTCTAGAATATTTGCGACACTATATAATACTTCGATCGAAGCTAGACTATTGCGATGGGATTTCGAATAGATTTTATGTCTGTTTAACAACGAATAATTTAATTCGCTCGCATTTTACATCATTTTTCTTGTACGCTACAGGTTTACATTGCAGGAAGACGTTTGTGCATATTGTACTGGCTGTAAATATCTATTACTGACCAATTAAAAAATATTATCGATTTCCAATATAACATTTGTTAAAAACGAAACTAGGAAAATGATTTCATATTACTGACTGTTCGTAGTAATACATACTTCCGACGATCCAATAAGGAAAAGACAGTTTAGTCATTTACTAAGCGCTCGACGATTATTCGGTTACGTAAAATTGGTGAAAGGTCGAATCTATAACATCTGTTTATAAATTTTGTTTATAGATTACAACTTTATGTCAGTATTTTGTTGCGATAGTATTTAGTTTACGTACATACCCCTACCAGATCTGTATTCAGCGATGTGTATATATACGAAACGCGAACTCCTCCTTCGTAAAATCGTTCTTGCAAATCTAAAGAAGACACCACGATCCCACTTATAACGTAATTGAAGAAATTTGCCATAACGAATTAAGTAGAGATATTTCAAAAAAAGGAACGCTGTAGAGGACATAGAAAGAAAGTTTTTGTCGGCATCAAAATAAGGACATTTTCTGATTTTTGAATCGTTCAGGTATGTAAGAATACATCGTTTTTATATCAATATCCTCCAATAATATTGGTCGGACTTATATTTATAGAGCTTCACGTTACTATGCAGTGGGTAACGAAAATTCTCGAGCACCTGCATTCACAATTTTTAATGAACGAAATGTAGATGTCATCTATGTTCATAACAGTTTGTATAGTAGGGGGAAATTTTCAAGATTATGTCAGTAAAATTTGAAAATGATTTAACGACTTATATAGTGGTAATATATTTATTAAAATCTCGTAGCGTTACAAGTTTACTAAAGCATTCGGACGCTTGATACATATGTATATACAGTACTATTTAACATTAATATTTCGTTAGATCACCCGTGGTATTAACAAATTGTCCTAGTCTATGTTCCATACAATGAATCAGTGATCTTGTAAAATTGTAGTCTGTAGAACTTCATGTTTCTGTAATTTTTTTTTTTCAAGTATGTGTTTTAAAGATATTTCAGATTTATTCAATTTCTTCACATTGCTGTTTATACATGCTGTTCTTTTCCGTTAGTTGAGCGAAAATTGAGTATAGCCTTTTCTACATACTTTTTATACTATAAAGATAATGCAAAATATTCTATCAAATGGTTTTCATACAATAATCGGCAATCAATTTTTATTTAGGTTGCAACGCGCTAAAATTTAAATATTTAAGGCATCTTTGATAAAAACACGAGGGAAAATAATTGTAATAAAAATTACAGCACTATTTCTGTGCAGACAGTTGTTAGAATACCATTGTAATAAACATTTATTGAAACTTTTATCGCATTTTTAAAAGTGTATGTAAGGGAATGTAAAATAACTACTACACGAACACTTAATTTCAATGATTTATTTACTAATCAAAATTGTTTTTAAAATTATAATTTTTGTGTTCTTATTTAATGTTGCAAAATTTCTAAGAGGTCTGGAACGATTTCTTATAATTAAATATCATACGTAGGACATCAATTGTTACTGTAGATTAATAAATTCGTAAACAACAATATATCATTTTACCTAACCTAACCACTCTTTATTAGTCTGCTAATTGAATTCAAAGAGTTAAAGACACGTATCTATCAATAATCAGCTATTCTGTTTCCTAAAATTTTACAGGTATGAAGCTGGTGTTTACCATTACAGCATTCATTCTTTCAACTTCATTGGTATCTGGGAACTTGCATCAGGACCCAGAATTTTGTAAGAACGAAACGGTAAAATTAACCGGCTTTCTCGGCAACGAGCTTCCACACAATTTCATAGCTTCACCCATTTTAAAATGCCTACGCATAACAGACTGCAACATCCACCACATACAGGAAGGCGCCTTTGATGATGTGCCAAATTTAGTGCATCTAAATCTCGAAAATAATTATATTGGACCACCAGATCTGTTTTCTTTTGGTAATCTGCCAAACGTCAAATCATTATTTCTCCGTAATCAGATCGAATGGAATAGACCATGGAAATATATTAACGATAAGACGGTAGTATATACTGTGTACCCAAACCTCTTACATTTAGATCTGCAAAATGATAAAATTAAATCCATTGATACCAACGTACCTAATCCTTTTCCGAAGTTAACGTATTTAGATCTCTCAAATAATGATCTCTCCTTGTTTGACATGCAATTGTGTAGTGACAGACTTATGCGACTGAATCTTAACAACAATCAAATTTTAAAGATCTCTCACAAAGAACTGAAAAATTTGATATCGTTCACAGTTGATGATAACAAGATTTCAAGTGTAGGAAAGAACTTTGATCTCGATTTGTCGGGGTTGAGTAGTCTGCAATACCTTTCGATCTCCAACAATCAAATCAGAGTAATTGATGTAACAGCGTTCGTCGACATGGTTAACCTTCGGTGTTTGAACATGTCCGAAAATAGTCTAACAGTACTGGAACCAGAAATGTTTACACCTTTGATCTCTTTGGAAATAATTATGTTGAACAGTAACATGCTAGAGACGATACCGTTCATGAAACCTCTGAACGTAACCACGCTGTCGATGGATTGCAATAAGATAACATATTTGACACCAAGATCGTTGTCCATGTTACCAAATCTAAGGAAACTGTCTTTAGCTGCAAACATGATTTCGGAAATTCGCGTGGATACATTTAAGTCTCAAGAACTGTTGGAAGAATTATATTTGAATGATAACGAGTTAAATAACTTGCCAGTACATTGGGACTTGCACACGAAGAACCTTCGGTATTTAGACTTATCAGGGAATAAATTTATTTCAATCGCACCTTTCTTAAGCACGACTATGACCACAATTGAGCAAGTTTATCTAGATGATAATCCTCTTAAATTCGTTGGCGGTAACAACATAACAATACCAGAAAATATGACGATTTATTTAGACATTGGCCAGAATCGTTCAAAACCCGTTTGTATGCACAAGACGCACTATACTGAAATATAAATTCAAGCTTACTCGTCAGTAAAATTAGATTACATTTCAAATGAGTTTTATCGATGGTCAATATACGACAAAAAATTAGTTTATGAGGTATCTAACTAGCACTTTGTTATACTCTTTTCATCCTTTGGATACCAAATATTTCTATTCATCAGGGAATAAAATTGATCTAATATTCCATGATTTGTTCATGAACAAGATGGAATATGGAAGATATGAAATAGGAAAGAGGACATGTAGGATTTTAGAACAGTTATATTGAACTGATGTAAATTATTTTTATGTGTAATGTTATATAAGTATTAAATAAATGCAATCAATCAGTCTCTTGATTTTTCTTAACCCTTTCATTACGGCAAACTAAGAGATTTGGTAATAATACCATACGGTAGATATTCAATTGCCACTTACTGCGATACTTCAATTTGCGAAATAATCGAAATACTGATCAAAAATAATGATTGTATATTCGATTCTTCATTAAATTGCTATTACAGATGCTAAAAATGTAACATGAAATTTATGATTATATCCACAATATATCTAATAATCTAGTAAAATGGTAAACTTCGAAACATGTGTCACGTCTCAGAAGATAATCTGCGGTGTAAACATAGTATGTTGTGTATTTTAATACCAACTAAGCATATTTGGCATGAAGTTTCAAACGGTAACATGTGTAACGATTCTGGAGCTATGCACAGAAATCTACAGCGCTCGTGAGGCAAAGAGCGGTATTTACCTACTGAACGATTCGTTTTTATAATAACTAAATCCAAAGAATGTGGGATTCGTGTGGTGTGCGGTTAAGGAGTGAAATCCACAGGTCAATACCTTTCAATAAGCAGGTTTATTCAATAAAATAACGATGAGAATGATTAACAAATAACAATTATAACAAAATAGGAAAAGTATATGTAATATAAAGTAATATAATGTACGACTACATCAAAGAACTAAAGAAATATTGTCGTATAAAGAACAGAAACTCTATAAATTAAATAATACGCGATTTGTAAGTGTAAGAAGAATTGAACAGAACGCAATTTCTAGTTATCTATTTCAAAGTTCTATGTTTTGATTTAAAGTCAAGGCTAACTCAACTACGCTTTTACAATATTCATTAAACTTGAAATTCTAAGTGTTTACGATTTGTACTCTTTCAAAATTAACGCAGTTACAAAATCTAACAAAAATTAATACGTTCCCAGCTCTACGATAAATCCTACCTAAGTCTGATTCTTTTTCGAGGCTAATTACGCTTTTACAAAATTAACAATATCGATACTTTAAAAGTCTAGCGTTATGCGGAATCTTACCTAAGTGTGATTCTCTTTTAAGCTCGACTCGATTCGCTTTTACAGAGTTAATAATATAAATACGTTAAATCGATTTTCTAACGCGATGTTGTCGACTACGTTGAATACGCTTCGCAAAATACGATAGTGACAGAACAATATTCTTTTATTGATTCGAAATCCTAAGATTGACTCGATTCAAGACTCTAAATTTTATGTGAAAAATATGTAATTCGTCGGAACAGTTAATCTTTCTGATTTTTGACTCGACAACTAATTGTCCATGACCCTTTTAGCCAGAGCGCACATTGATACCCAAAACCAGATCGCTTAATTGGGGAAGCCTGTTGTTCACTGGCTACTAGAACGACCCAGCGATCAGGTATCCAAATGGCGTATACCCGCACTTCCAATCAAGAATTAAGAATCTTTTCGGCTCTGACCAGCGAAACCTGTTCCGGATTATACTTATCTAACGACGTGTAGCTTACTCGACTTTGAAAACTGTTCTGCACCCTAGGCGGGTTTCGTTCGGCCTTTTATACTCGAAGTCCTTTCACCTTTCAAGGCTCTGGAAAACTACCCTTATGTTCGACGTGTATAATTTTGCGTATAATTTTACATACAATTTTATATATATTTCCTAATTAAACATTTATTAATGAAGTAAATGAATTTCTAACATTGTCAATAGTGTCTTCTAAATCGTAGTTAATGTTTTAAATGTGAAAATAATAATTTAATAGTGTATTAAGCGAGAAACATATTCGCTATCTTTTTCGCACGTACTTCTATAAGGATCTAAACTATATGTTGAAGCATACGATGCTTCGGAATATTCCATAGATTTCTATTACAATTTATTATTTATCTGGATTAATAAAATGATTTCTGACTTCGAGTATCGATAATTAAACTTAACATAACATTAGCTAACTATATATATTAATGGATTTGACGAATTAATAATTCTAATGACAAATAATATTGTTAATTGAAATTTTATACTCTGTCTCTCTCTTTAGAGATTGCGCGCTAATTCTAAGAAATCCTGGGGCCAGCGTCGTGTCACGTAGGCACGTAGGCATTTCTGAGTATTGCGTATGAAACATTTACAATATATATTATTTATTTAAATAAACTAACGTTTGATTTTGATTATTAATAATTCAACTTTAACATATCGTTAAATTAGCTTTCCTATATTTTGATTCAACAAATAATTATATAATAACTTTTATATTTCACATTATTAACGAAAATATATACATTCTATCCTTGTCTGATATATAGCGTACTCTTTCTATTTTCCTGAGTTAGAATCGCAGCGCGTGGAATATTCCATACAAAATCTATATAATATACTATTTGTTTAAACAAGTAAAACAATAAATGAATCTGACGTTTGATAATTTAACTTAACAATTAATTAATTCGCTCATATATTTGCTAAATTAAATAACTATATAATATTCGTAAATCAAAGTATATATATATGTGTTACCGACAGTCAAAACTAAATCTTTATGATAATTGACATATCTAATGTCGCGGTCGGGAAATGAAAATTACGGTCGATAATAGAAATTAGATATACCTCTCGAGAACGGTATAAAAGTAGCTTTGAGACGCTTATGGGGATGAAAAAAAACGAAAAATTCTTCAGGGATGTTACACATGCGATGTCACTAGTTCTGTTAAACACGGACAAAAACTGTTGTATTCATGACTGAGGAATAAAATATCAGAATGGTAGTTGACTAACAACCACAATATTTTATACATGTCTTGTATAGGGGTGAAGTTCGCGAGGCCTCAAAAATGAAAGGCAATTAAAATGTCATGGCTCGTTTATTTGCGAAGATCTAGTTTCGTCAGAGTATAAGTACGCGTATGTCGAACGCGGGATAAGCGGAACAATTTTCAATTTCATTTAGACAGGATCTCCACAGAGCTAGTTCAACTTAGGTTGAACAGGAAAAATGCTGAAGCAGTCTCTCTGGAAGTGGCCACAATAACTTTCAAGCTCTGATTTTCTCAGAACACCGTGAACAATTTCGAGCACCCGGAGCGCTCTTTTCCATGCCCGTGACGTAAATTGACTGCCATGATCGGTTACCACGCGATCAGGTTCTCCTACTTCCCGTACAAAGTTGTACTGCCGTCTGGTACCAGCAGTACCACGGTCGTGTCCACCTCTTCACAAAGGCATTTGAGTACAACCGAGGAGTGGCGGCAGGGCACTTTCGTGAGCTGAGCGATACTCTGGTTGCTCAAACGAGTCTGTGAGCTGTGCCCCGATCAAATGTGGCAGAAATCATCCAATTCTACACCCGCGAGACTGCCTCTCACAAGGGTACACAGGTACAATTAGAAGATACGGCGGGACACTTTACGTAGGCCGAGCGACACTTCAATTGCCTGTATGAGCCTGGGAGTTGTACCACGTCAAAATGTACAATTAGTCACTAATACATATGTAACGTCATTAACTAAATATGAGACTTTAATATAAAGGTAGGGGAAGTATCTTATTATTATAGACTTTTATGTAACACCATTTAATTTATTAAAAAATTAGATTACATACATTTCTATTAAATGAGGTTGCAAAGTAACATGTATGCTATAATATTCTTATATGGAGAAGAAAAATTATATATAAAAATATTAAAATTCGTATTACTATTTTATTTTATTTTTTATAAATATATAGACAAATATCGAATGTCGGCCATGTGGTGTTAGATAATCGAGTTTTAAGTTATCTAATATTATTTTCCTAAATTATTGTACTAAAAATCAAGCAACAAATATAAAACTTCATTCTGTCTAAATGAAAACCCATGTCATGTCTGCTCTCACAACAAAGAGTACACGTAATCCTCTTTTCATCTATTTGGTTGTATAAAAATAAATCTACACAACAAAATCTGTATCGTTATTATCAGAAACTATTTCGAAATTGTTTTTCAATTCGAACTTTCATCAGCAGAGCTGCCATCTCCTACTGCACAGTACAGAATTAGGTGGTGTCTGTAGACTACAACAGTTACATGTCAATTTTTAATACAGAAAAATTTACATCTTATTTGTACAAACACTAATTTAGTCCATTTACTTTACTGGTAATATAATAAAATCTAAAATTTGTAGTTACTTCTGGCAAAAAATTGATTTCCAGTAGTACAAAATTTGAAAAGCATGTCAATTTAATATTTATGCTAACAATCGTTTGGTGTTAAAGAGGATCATTATTTTATTTTTATATCCTAAAATACCATTACTGTATGATTTACAGCTGTAAATATTATGATTTACTCACTCCAGTGTACTATATTAGGAACTTAAGGAATAATAACGTATTTTACACTGCACCGTTGAGAAGAAAAAGAAGAATCTTCATCGTCAATCAAAAAAACATAGAAAATATTAAAAATTGCCTCATGATAGTTCATAATAGTCCAAGGTAGAATATTATTAATAAAAACCTATTTTCTAAATTTTTGTTTACATATATTATAAATGGCACCATTAATATAGTCTTTACAAGTAATATACTAAGCGACTTCCTCATCACGGGGTCATTCTTTGTCGGGTTATATTTTTTCACAAATAAATGAAACATATTATCCGTAATATCGGCCATTCGAAACAGAATATTTCTGTTCCAGTAATTATAAAAAGTTCGGTTACACGTGGTTGACATTCTACAAAATACTTATAAAACTATTTAAGGTAAGAGCACCGGTAGTTGACGCTGTACCAGTACTTGACACTTTTTCAAAAAAAGTAAAGAAATAAGGAGACCACAAGTTGGAATACATCAAACCTTATTAATCTGTATACTGTCGCACTTCAGCTGCTTAATTGCGAACTATTGCGCATATCCCCTATTCAAAAGTGGTTTCTTATATAAATCGCTAAGGTTTGGTTAAAATGTAAGTATTGCAAGTTTGTATTATTTAATCATTGCGAATGAAAAAGACATTCGTTTATGTTGTTTGAAACTCAAAAAGAGGGTTATTTATTAAAATTGGCAACAAACAATGCTAAATTGTTTAAATTCACTCCGTGTCAACTATTGAAACTTGTAATCGTCTATTATTCAGTAGTTGACATGGGGTGTCAACTATTAAATTACTACGTGTCAACTACTGACTTTGTTCCTCTGTCATTTTTGAGTGCCTTCTACGAAGGATAACTTCATAAATTATACAGAAGTGACTATATTTTTGTATTTTCCTACGAAAAAGAGTTGTTCCTTATAATTGCTGTGTCTGAAACGATTGCAACCATTTCAGCAATGGCAAAGTGTGGTAGACTGTGAAAGTGGCCAGAAAGAATGGATAAGCTAGATTATGAATAGGAAACAGTGCTGTTTCGTATCAACGAACCCATTAAAATGAGTAGAACCAGAAATGTGTATTCAGTTACCAAACTAAGTTAGATTTTTTGTGAAAGTAACTTCTAATTATTGAATATTTTTTTTGTAAACTTACTCAAGTATTCTTAAACGTTCAATAAAATTCTGTATTCATACATTATCATAACTAGTTCATTAATTGCATTTTCTCCCTATGTCAACTACTGACACAAAAGGATGTCAACTACTAAATTTTTTGTTTTCGCTGGGTGTCAACTATTGAATCAAATTTTATGTTTAGAAAAAAAAAAGAAAAAAAATTTACAACCGCCATCAGGAATGAATACTTGTTGTAATATAATAGAAGAATTGTTTGTGCAGCGACTGCTAATCATAAATTTTCCATAAAGTGAACTTAGCCTGAGCTATGTGAACAAATAGACAAAAAATTCCTTAGAGTGTCAACTACTGGTACCTTCACCTTATAGTGCTTGTATTTCATCTCTAACAACTACGTTACATACTGTAAAATGAAACAAATGAAGGCAACATTATTTGTTTACTTACGAAGTTTCATTGGCGCTAACAGAAAGCAGAGGTTGGTACATTTATGAAACGTCTAAAAATCATTTTAATTCTCCACTTTCTTTTACATTTTATTTTAAAGAAAATAATTTTCTTTTACACAATTCATTCTTTACATACTGCGAATTAGTGTTTAAAGAATGTCAACTATAATTTCACACTAAAAGCTCAGATCTTTGAAAATATGAGAGGTTAGCACATTTATGTAACATACTGTAGTGTCAACTTGATCACGTTGATGGCAAATGTTCGTTTTAAAATAAGAAGAAAGTCCATACATCTAAGGCAAATTACATGATCTCGATGAACATCATTTGAATTCCCTCTTCGTTCACTATGTGATTTTAACGATAGCAACCGTGATCAATAATAAGCAATGAACGAATAATAGTTACCCTGAACTGCAAGAAATAAACAAGTATGGGTAACTTTCCAGTGTGTATGTCTGATGTTATCTGCACGACGCTCTAAACATTAGCTGGCATTACATCATTCATAAACATAGAATTCTGAGGAGTTCGATAAACTCCACAAAAATTATTTGGACGTGATTCGCCGATGTTTAAGTAAATCGTCACGTTTTGTGGAACCACATTCAGCGCGTTTGGTTTGATGTACTTGAGAGGATTACCGTCAAGGTGAAGTTGTTCCAAAGGCATATTAGGTGTGTCGAACATGTAATTGATGGTGGTAAGTTTGTTTCCCGATAGATTCATGTATCGAAGGCTCATCAGGTATTTACACCAATATTCCGGCAAGTAATTGAGATGATTATCGTTCAGATACAACTCTTCCAACATTTCCTGCGACTGAAATGTGTCCGTGGCTATGCACGAGATTACGTTTCCGGCCAAAGACAACTTCTTCAGATATATCAAATTCACGAAGGAGTATGTTGATAAACACATTATATTGTTGCAGTCCATCGATAAGACAGTTAAGTTCAGCGGTGTTTTGAAAGGTATAGTATCGAGCATGTTATAATCCAAAATAGCAACCTCCAATGAAGTCAAATTCACGAATGTTTCAGGATCCACAGTGGCCAAAGTATTCTTCGAGAGATTCAAGTATCGAAGTTTAACCGTGTCGTTGAATGCCAACTTGTCAATATAATTGATTTCATTGTTCGCTACCAAAAGCTGTTGCAAACTCTTTAGGCCCGTCAGATCGAGACCATCTCGACCTATACCTTGAAGTTTATTGTTATCCAACGTTAACGACTTCAGATTGCTTGATTCATTGAGACGGACACGTGAAAGTTTATTGTCATTAATCCTCAGATGCGTCAGTGTGCCATTCCATAACTGGAAAGGATCGAATGAAGTTAATCTATTTCCGGAGAGGTCCAGGTGCTTCAAAGTCCGAAAAGGATAACTTATGTTGCTCGATATCCCAGTGATTGGATAATATCCTAAGTTATTGCTTAAATTCAAATACTCCAGTGGGTCGAATATGTAGTTTATCATCAACACTCCGCTGGTAGGTCGTACACTTTGATCATTCATGAGCAGTATCCTAATGTTCGGCAAACTACCATAAGAGAACATATCTGATGGTGCAATGAAGTTTCCCGCGAGATTCAGGTACATCAGATTTGGTATTCCATCGAAAGCGTTTAATTCAGCGGACACGATGCCGCTATTTGCAATGCTCACGCATCTTAGATCGAGAGATTGAATAAATTCTGCATGGAGTTTACTACCGACTGAACTGTTCAATTTTAAAGTCAAGTTGTGACAAATATCGGGGAATTCATCGCTCACGGACGTTGTGCCATGCATCAGTAACGACGAAAAAATGATTGCGAAGAGCAGCATCTTGGTGACTGGAAAACTTGTAAAAACAGAATACCTTTTATTATTCATAGAAATGATTATCTCTTAAGGTAAGGATCTGTGTCTTTTGAGTAGGAACGACTAGAGGATTCCTGTATTTGTAAATGGTGTTCTTCAACGAAGAACGTGAACGACAAAATGCGACAATATGCAAAAGCAGTTTATTCTGAAGCTGGTCTAAGTCCATTTATTTTAAAATCAAAATATTTAAGGGTTTAATGAATTTAAAAATATTGTTAACTTAGTAGTATGATGTTTTTGTGTTTCTAAGGGTGTATAATTTACCAAGCCAATTAGCATAATAAATATTGTTTAAAAAATAATACGTTTTGATAGCTATAAATGAACTTATTGGCATGTGCTTAGTGTGTAAGTATGGCGGTCAGAAAAAAATGATTGAAATCTGCACATTCACCAGTAATTTATTTGTAATAAATATTTTGTCCTTTGTCTGTAACACATTAATTTGTATTTTTTTGTGGTACATAATTTGTCATTTCTTTATAAGTTGTTTGTAATATCATTTCTGTAATATATATGCTTAAAATACATTGTGCAGACTAATCATTTTAGTATGTCTTTTTCAACTTTCCAATATTGGAAAATTGATATAAATCGATTACAATGATGTAATTAATTTACGTAATTAAAATCAATATTAACAATATAGAGAGAAAGTGTGACAAATAGATTATTAGAGGTTGACATGAAATTAGATTCGCTTGATTTAAATTTCCCACTCGTTTGCAGAATCAATTTAAAGGGACAGTATTTTTCAGGCATCAAAGGTGCCACCCGGATTATCGCCTCTTGTTATATCCCTACTCTTTGACTTTATTGAGACAGCGAAAAGTGCTCGTAGATAAGATAATGCACGTAGTGGTTCGCATTCGGGTTAATGAAGTGTGTGATAAGATAGTCTACAATATACGATGTAACAGAGAACAATTTATTTCTATTTTTAGATCATAAATACCGTGTGATTCTATTTTTATCTGATACCGCTGCTTGTAATATTATCGCGCTTCGTATGCTGGCGAATGTGACAAAACAATTTAGGAAAAATGGCGATGTGAAAGAAGAGAACCCCACTACCTGTTGACTTTTGGTTGACGAATGTTGGTATTGACGAACTTCTATATTTAGGAATGCAGACATTAGCGAATTTGAAATTTGGAACAATTTTGAAAATTTGAGATTTGGAAATTTGGTTACTTTGGAATTCGAGAATTAAAGACTTAGAAATTTGGTAATCTTGGTGTTTGAGAATTAGAGATTTGGAGATTTGGTAACTTTGTAATTTGGGACTTAAAAATTTAAAAAATTAATGATTTTCATGTTCGGAAATTTGGTAACTTTGTAATTTGGAAATTAGAGCTTTGGTAACTAGGAAATTTGGTAACTTTGGAATTTGGGAATTAGATATTTTTAAATTACATCGCTTCGGAATTTAGAAATTCGGTAATTTATAGTCTTCAGAATTAAAGATATGGAAACTTAGTTATTTGGAAAAGAGATATTTTAACATTTGGTAACTTTGTAATTTGAGAATTAGAGATTTGAAAATTTTGTCATTGACAATTTTGAAACTTGGTAATTTTGAAATTTGGGTACTTTAATATTTGGTTATTTGGAAGGTGGCCGTTAGAAAACTTGGTAACCCGACAGTTAAGAAAATTGTAAATTAGCGTATTTGAAGATATATGGACACGTAAATAGCATAAATCTGTTCGTACAACCTTCGCTCCATACACCTTGGGTAATGTACAATAAATGTTGACGATATGTCAACTTTGAAGCTTCATTTCTTGGGAATGACTACACAAAAAACAAACATAAGTAGTGTTTTGAAAATGTCTCGATAAGGGCTACAAAAATATAGCATAAAAAAGGGGGGATTCCATTTAAGAAACAGAAGATGACGTTCACGTGACCTTCAAATGACCATCCAAGATCAAATTATTGTCCTTTTAGTCTCCCTTGATGTCCTGCAACTTTTAAACTTCTGAAACATTTTTCCATATTTAAAGCCGTTTCCGAAATACAAGTTCTGTCCGGAAAGTAATGCAATTTGTTCATTTCCGCCATTTTTCCTGGCCCGAACGTGTTCGGACTTGTTGGAGTATGTAGAGAGGACTCTTATCTTCATGTCTTTGCAACCTCAACCTGATCCGCGCTCCGAAATCGTCAGAATCGTAGTAAACGTAAACCTATTATTTGTGCCCGTGTCACGACACGTAATGGAGAAAAATATCGAACAACGTTATGCGATTAAAGTCTGCGCTAAGCTGAATAAAAGCCTTGCCGAAACCAACCAAATGATTAAGGCGGCATACGGGACTCTGCTCTTTCCTATTCTCAAGTTACCAGATGGTTGAATTTGTTAAAAAATGGTCGGGAAAACGAGGAGAATGACTTCTGCCCTGGACGGCCGACAAGCACCACGAAATTGACGAAAATGTTTCCGTATCCATGAACTTCTTAAGAGTGATCGACGACTGAGTATTCGAATGATCGCAGAGACTCTCAACATATCGAAAACAATTGTGCACAACATTGTACTCGAGAAGAGATCGCCACTATGCGGCAGCTGTACCACGACAACGCTCACAGCAATACCGCTCTGCGCGTTCAAGAATTTCTAGCCAAACACAGCTTGGTAACGTTGCCACAGCCCCCTTACAGTCCTGACATGGCTCCAGCAGATTTTTTCCTGTTCCCGAAGATCAAGTCTGCTCTCAAAGGATTCCATTTTGGAACCATAGAAGCGATTCAAACCGCCGTGACGAAGGCATTAAACGAGGTCCCCATTAATACCTTCGAGGATGCGTACCGTGCATGGAAATGTCGCTGCAAAAAGTGTGTTGAAGCCCAAGGGAAGTACTTTGAAGAATTTTACAGATTTATATCAATAACATAAATACATTTTTTTTTACGTACCTAATTGCATTACTTTCCGGATAAACCATGTATAAGGGTGGAATCGGACTTTAGAGATACCCTGTATATGTACACAATCTGAAGAAGATTGGTCAAATCATTATTGAAATATCGCGGCAGCAAATGTCAGAAGTATAATACAAGAAAAATGCGTTCAAAGGATCGCATGCACCATTCTCCTATGTACCGTTTTCTTAGAATCGTTAGAACTTTATTATTATGGTAATGACATGAAATTTTGAAAACAGATTTTCAAGCTGTCAGGCTGTAAGAAAATACAATTAAGGAAACTAGATTTTCTAACGCCTTTTAAGGTCATTAGAAAAGTTATTTTTTCTTCGAAGAATGCGAATTTGTTGTTTTGCATTTTTGTAAAGAAGGACAAGAACAGTGATTTAGCAATAACAAAAAATGGACTTGCTGTACTTTCAAAATACGTGGTGTGGCTATTAAATAACGAGACTGATGTTGTTACAGATGAAGTACGCATGCGCTAAACGCCAGAGACCAACAGTTTTTTAACGTTAACTCTTCTCTTTCAAATGCAATATCTGCCGTTTCTATGAACAAATCCGTATAGCCGTAATCTTCATTTCCGTTTTTCTGTTCCACCGGAAAAAATGTTAAGTGTAACGGTAGAGCAACGAATTGTTGTGAGATTTCACACGAAACTTGGAAAAACCGCTACTGCAACTTATAATTTATTGAAAATAGTGTATGGCAATGAATGTTTATCGCGTCCACGTGTTTTTGAATGGTTTAAGCGTTCTCAAGATGACCGAGAGGACGTTGAAGATGATTCACGCCCAGGTCGCCATCCCATGTCAAAAACGGATGACAATATCGAAAAAATCGGTAATCTGGTTCGACGTGACCGTCGATTAAGTATTCGTGCGATTGCTGAAACTATAGGAATTAACAAGGAATCCGAATTGTGGAAGGACAAGCCATGTGTTCTCCGCCAAGTCAAGAGATTTCTAGCCAAGTACAATATCCTAGTGTTAGACCATCCGCCTTATTCGCTCAATCTTGCGCCATGCGACATCCATCTGTTTCCTAAGGTGAAATCTGCATTAAAAGGAATAAGATTTGAATCTGTTGAGGCTATAAAAGAGAAAGCGGCACGCGTCCTGAAGGAGCTGACAGAAGAACACTTCCAGCACTGTTTCAAACAATGGAAGATTTGCATGGAGTGTTATAGGGATAGAGGAGGGGTGTATATTGAAGGTTATATCAAGTAAATAAGGATGAAATCAAACTAAAATGTTTTACAGCGTCAGTCTCGTTATTTAATAGCCACACCTCGTATACGGCTTGTATCTTCAGAAATCCAAATTATGTACTATATGTACAAGTATTATTGTATGATATTTTTAGATAAAATTCATGAAGTTAATATAAATTATAAATTATTCGTTCATAAATTTTTCAACAATTTTGTCCATAATATATTGAAGAATAAAAAGAAAGAAAAGGTGCCATTTTTAAAACACAGCTTTTCGCTTATAAAAATAATATTTGTATGAAGGCTAATGCTAGTAACTATCAATAGATGTTAATACAGTTATTTTTGGTTTATGTTAAAAAAACAGGTTTTCATATATTTTGTTTATATATAACATTTCAATAAGCGAAAACCTGTTTTCTTCGGATATTTTTTGTTTCCAAACCTGTTTTCGCCGATCTTGGTATTTAGAGCCTTATTTATTTTCACTCTCCATTTAATCAATATAACGCAAAATAAAGTAGAAGTTTAATTTTATTTAGAATTTTGACTTGCACCACCTTCATAATCACCGACATTTGAACATATGCATCATTAGTTAACTTTTACAATGCACCCTTATTTATTTAACTTCGTTCAAAATAACTACTGTTCCATCCGAAACATTTCTTCGTACGAATAAATGAGTCATTATTAATTTGTTGCTATTTCTCTGCAAGCTGGCCTACACAACCGCTATTATACGCCGCTACACTTCGTTTCGTATTCAAAACCTACCTATAAATTAACAATTGGACAATTTATTTTACGTATATCACGTAATTTGTGCTTAATTTAGTGTAAATTATTTACTTATAACTAGTTAATATTCAATATTTAAAAAAATGCTAATGCTTTGCTTAATTTAAAATTGCTCGATAAAAGAAATTGTGTGGCCATAAATATATATTATTTTAGTTAAATTCGTCCAAAGAAAATTCATATAATCAAATTACATATTGATAAATTAGTAGAAAAATTGCCAGACTTGACATAATTAACTTATATCTTTTAATTGACTAATATGCTAATCTTCAATTTTCTCCAAACAAGATAAGATGGACTTATACCACTTTCAAAATAAACGGCTCAATTAGTATTTCCAATCAGAATGAAGACATGTTCAAAAATTACAACATAGCAAAAATATCTAAAGAAAAAGACTTTTTGTGCTTCTCAGTTTGATGGTTGTTGAATAAAACTAAACCAGACCCATTGTAAAATTTGTAATATAATGACCTATAATTTCCCATGCTTAGTTTTTACTTGAATTTACAACATTACATGTACTGAACAAAAGATAAGGGAAATCACTTACCAACCTCTCCCCCTTTCGATATCATTTCTTTCTCTCTCGTTCCTTACAAGTTCCTTCTCTCTCGTCATCTCTGCCTCGTTCTGCAACGATAGCTGTCGAAACACACGCTAATATTAGCACCAAGTCTCGAGTTTGCATCAACTGACAGAATTTTAAATCTTGCATTTACACCGTCACGACTATAATACATTTTAACACAGAGAATTGACGAATATATTAAAGATAGTAAAAATAAGATATGAACACTAAAGAAACATAATGCCGTAAGTGGCTGTTTTCACACAATTAACTTTGTGCTAAAACCGAAAAATAATCATTTTCGATTCTGTTGATTCGAAAACCAAAGCGGAAAGGTGAATGACAGCTTTCGTCAATAATACCGACCAGTTCACTTAACAATTTGCAAAGCAGCAAGGTCGAAAATGATCATGTTTTCGTTTTTACGGACTTCTCATTTTGTTCGTCACTATCACAATCACCAATTATGTATCACCATTATAAATTGTAAATGAAGAAAGATTTGTATATGGTTAGTAATCGCTATTGCTTGACAATTCTGTCTCAGACGACCACGGATTCTCGACACGTACCTTGTGATTTTCTGGGAAAGAGTGGAACATTTTGCAATCCTCGTGGCGCTCCAAGTGATGTCATCCTAAGATCACTTCGCGTGGGAATGTTCCCTGCGAATCAGGTTTGCGGTGCTCGCGTGCACAGTCGTGACTGGCTGATTCACCTACAGAAAAGAAGAGGTCCTTCCATAGATTCGAATTTGCTTCCTTATTTTTGCCATGTTTCTCGCTCAGTCATAAAGGAGAAAAATGTTAAAACAAAAAGGGAAAGCGCTAAATATTTACAGATGTATGATCAGGAAATTGATCTACAAGTATAAGCGAAAAAATTATCCCTACCACTAGAGGGTAAACACTTCGAGATGCTAAAAACTTTGCTCGTCGAGAAATGTAAGGTGATCTGGATTCAGGTACATCCGTGAGATAATACTAATGGAAGTATATTTCATTCTTTTTGATATTTTTGTTATGAAAGTTTTAGCAATAGATTTTTAACATCTTTCTGATTAAGATGAGACCAAACACGATATAACCTGGAGTATATTTATTAGCTGTATTGAAGATAAGTTAGCAAAGATTGAAAGTCTGTTGTTTTATTTACAATGTGCATGCGTTGTTAATTTTTTTTATTCTTAGTTCTTTTTTTATACAACTATTACCATCATGTTTGTGACAATTTCCTGGTTCAAAAGAAATCAAACACGACATAATTCGAAACATATTTACTTGCAGTAATTTAATAGGGTAAAGTTCTTGTAAAGGTGTTCCGATTTTTGTCGTGTGTGGTCTCATTTTATTCAAGAAAATTTGAGCAATTAGTTTGGCAAAAATTTCATTGGAAACAAAAAATAAAAAATAAAAGTTTTATTTTTGCATTAGGATTGTCCAGTCGGTGCGTAGGGCTATGTAGGAGATTTGTTATTATCATGCCATTGCTGTGTTTGAAATTTTATATTTTTACGGAGAATAAGCTTATGGAGAAAAATCAACTTTACGAGTAAGCCGAAGGATTATTATATGGCGCAGGAATGGCAGATTAGTTGGTAAATCATTGAAATTATTCAGGTTTTACTTATCGAAACTTTAAACGCATTTTTCTCAAAACTACATTTTTAAAATTGGCGTGACTGATAACTCAAAAACTAGTTTATCAATCGCGCTCAAATTTTTTGCACATATCCATGACAATACCATCTAACATATGAACCTAAATGTACGAAATAAATTTAACATTAAAGTCCTTTTTTATTGCAAAATATTGCGAAAATTTTCAGTAAAATTCAAAGTTTTTCTTTAAAAGCGCGCCATCTCTTCAATTTTCCATATTTTTCACATTTCTTAGGTTCACCTACTAACTGTGAATGTTAATAATCGAAACATCGTTTGCAAATTTGTTTCAGACCAATGTAACTAAAGCTAGAAGTCACGCCGTTTCACGAGACGCGCCGAAACACTTCCAGGAAAGACTATCATAATTCCGCCATTTTGAAATATTTTTAAAAAAAGAAAATATGTTGTAATAGGCAATAGCTATAACAAATTATACCTGAAATTTCGAAAATACAAGACAAAAATATCCTATACAAAAAAATTCACAAATATCAGCTTATTTTCATCTATCTAAAGGTATTGCCTCCCTTAAGGGTCAAGTCTGGTGACCGAATACTCCGAGTATAATTTTTTGAAGATTTTTGGGACCGCTCGCAGAAAATTGATACACTTCGACGATCTTTGTTTATCTTATGTTCTTTTGGACAGGAGAGACAAGGACAGTAGATGTCTGGTTTCAAAAATTCAGTAAAAATACGACTTGGTAAAACAAGGATTTTGAAGTCAAAAAGCAATATTTCGTCATATTTTTCTGAGATATTATACAATATTTAATTAATAAGAGATTTATACTATATTTAAGAGTCAAATAGAACCGGAGTTTGCAATCTTGCTTAAAAAACTTGCTTAAAAATGTTTCTATATGCTTTCGTTCGTCATGAAGATTTAAAAGCCAAATTGCAAAATTCGACTCTATTCGACTAGAAATATGAAGATTCGAAGATTTCCCAATTACAAAGCTTCGAAATTTGGAAAATTAGCAATTTAACAGTTTCAGAAATGGAAGAATTCTGAAATTCCAATAATTGTTAACTTAGAAATTTAAAAGTTTAGAATAAGAATACTTGCAAGCACGGGTATTTTGGAATTTGAGAACATAAAAATTTGAGGATATAGTACTTCGGAAATTTTCTAGTATTGAAATATATAAACCCGATAATGCGAAAATTTGAAGTGGACAAAATAAGAATCCTTTTTTAAATTATCTTAAAATACTAAAAAATTGTAGAAGAATAAAATATGACTTATTCCAAGAAAATGAAAATAATTTACTGCGAAGTCTCAGAAATAAGCTATAATGAAAGCCACAACTAACGTTTTTCGCAAGTAGTTTATATCAAACGAATAAGAAAAAAATATTTAGTTTTTCCTTATTTTTTTATCAAAATGTTTTACTTCTTTATTCTACATTCAAAATTATTATCCACGATTACTTCATTTGTCGAATGTCAACGTCTTAACATTTGAACTTGACTATCATCATACATCCACCTTAAACAATCATACACCATCAGAAAATACATATTCTGATCTGTTCAGATTAAAGTCCATAGAAATTCTTGGAACGTTGCTATCCGATCTCTAGATAAATGGTCACATTTTTTGGTATCACAGTCAGCACGTTAGGCTCGATGTATTTCAAAGGATTGCCTTCAAGGTAAAGACGTTCCAGAGGATTATTTGTATCGAATATACAGGGTGTTCGGCTACTGGTGGGCATAATTTTAAGGGGTTGTAGCTGGGGTGATTCTGAACAACTTTTTCCTTTACCAAAATGCTGGTTAAAGCTTAGTTTTTGAATTATTAAGGCAAAACACTGAGCAATCAGAGCGCGAGAATTGCGCGCGCCCAGACGCGAGAGCGACAGCTTCGACCTTGACAGCTGAGCGTGATCGTGAACAAGCACGTTTGCACCATGACAATGTAATTGCTAACAGAAAACCACTACGTGAAAGTTAAATCAAATAAAGAATAAAGCAATTAAAAATAAGATCCGGTTATGCATTATTTACAGATAGGGGATAAACTAATTATTTGTTACTAACTTAAACCAAGTAAATCGAATTTGTTCAATATTTGTATTCGTTATTCGAAAAGAATAAGGAATAAAATATCGAAAATTGTTCTTCTCTTTCGTTATAAAAATACAAAACAACAAATTCGGACATTTTGAAGGACAAATAACTTTTCTATTTATCAGAAAAGATTTTAAATTTGATAACTAACAAATGTATTAATACCTGCCCATTTTAAATTTACAAAACATCTAGAAATAATTTAAATCGGACTCACCTATTGTTTAAAAATAACTGGTAAAATAATAATTGTTTAAAAATAACTTTAAAAGTCACCGGAACTGACCTTCCGTAAAAAAAGATGTACGCTGCAAAACAGCTGATGTTGCGGCTAGGTCAATTAACTCACTTTATTTCACGTTTCACTGCAACATTTTACCGTGACTTTTCACTAATTGTTTAATGTAATAACCACAAAGCAAGAACGCAAATGAAACGTGTGAACAATTATTCATAAATAACTTGACCCATTTCTCATTTTCTTTTCGATGTTGAATACTGGACGCTGTGTCCTGAACTGCCGATCGCAACACGACAAACATCCTCGACGGAAAAAAACACGTGCGAGCTTCTACGCCGCGACGCAACAATTCCTCGAAAAACAATGTTTGACACTGGGAAGAGAGAGAAAGACGAATTGAGGGGGTCACACCGATCATGTTACGATCACCAGTTTAGGACAAAACGTTCGAAGCGCAACATAACCGGGAAAAAAGTAATCGCTGAAGTTATTTTTGGATATTCGTGTCCACATTCTCGCGTGTTTATCCGCCGTTATTACATTAGGAAGTTATTTAACAGTGACAACAAAATATTGCAGTGAAAAGTGCTAATGAAAAATATCAACGAAGTAAAGTTCACTGACCTGACTGACAACAGATGTTATGAGATTTGCATCTTTCTTTACGGAAGGTCAGGTCCGTATTATTTCTACATATTTTGTGAATTTAAAATAGACAAGTATTAATACATTTGTTATTTTGCATCTTTGTAACAAGCGACAACAACCATCTTCGATATTTTATTCTGCATTCCTTTCGAATAACGAATACAAATATCGAACAAATTCGATTTACTTGGTTTAAGTTAATAACAAATAATTAGTTTATCCCCTATTTGTAAATAATGCATAAATATTGCTTTATTCTTTATTTGATTTAACTTTCACGTAGTGGTTTTCTGTTAGCAATTACATTGTCATGGTGCAAACGTGCTTGTTCACGATCATGCTCAGCTGTCAAGCTCGAAGCTGTCGCTCTCGCGTCTGGGCGCGCGCAATTCTCGCGCTCTGATTGCTCAGTGTTTTTCCTTAATAATTCAAAAACTAAGCTTTAACCAGCATTTTGGTAAAGGAAAAAGTTGTTCAGAATCACCCCAGCTACAACCCCTTAAAATTATGCCCACCAGTAGCCGAACACCCTGTATATTCGATGGAAGTAATACTGTTTCCTGATAGGTCCAAGTATCGAAGATTCTTCAAATGTTTGCTCCAATACGCTGGCAAGTATTTGAACTAATTATCGTTCAAATGTAATTCTTCCAACAATCCTTGAGACTTGAATGTATCCGAGTCGATCAGCGAGATCATGTTTCCGCTTAAAGACAACCTTTTCAGTTGTGCCAAATGTTGCAACGAGTTGACTGATAAGTACGTTAAGTTGTTGCAAATCATCGACAAGGTGGTTACGTTTAGAGATCCCTTTACAGGGACAGTATCGAAATGATTATAATCTAAAATAACAGTGTCCAGCGAGGTCAAGTTCGTGAACGTTTCAGGATGCAAGGTTGACAAATTATTCATGGAGACGTCCAAGTATCGAAGATTAAGCGTTTCGTTGAATGCTTCCTTACTAATAAAATTGAGTTTATTTTTTATTACAGAAAGGTATTCCAAACTGTCCAAACCCGATAGGACCAAATTATAATTATCGCCTATACTGTGAAGTTCATTGTCGTTGAGGTGATCTACGTGAATGAATATACTCCGTATTTGTTAGACAGATTTTATTTAACAAGGTACGATGTTTTCGCCGAGCCAGCGCAAAACTATTTACAACTTAATGACTTTATTGACTCGACGGGTCAAAAGGTCTTAGACATATTCCAGACCTCGCTTCCCACTCAGAATTTTCCTTGTCACCACAAAATAAAAATAGCTTTGAGACGCTTATGGGGATGAAAATAAACGAAAAATTCTTCAGGGATGTTACACATGGTTGACAATATAAACAAAAAACATGTCTAACCATCATTACTATAAATATTAAAACTTACAGCAGTACGGAAGATTGGACTAACGTCTTTTGCATCTTTAGGTATATATAAATGCTGAATACAGATCAGACATATTTTCTGTTACTTCATAAATTAACAGTATACGACTTCATGTACCATCACATAATTACAAATATATCCAAAAACGCATGTTTTCAACTATTCTCTTAACCGGACAAGCTCTCATTTTACTTTACTTTCCCCAGTTAGATAGTTTTACTTGTAATTTATTTTTTTGTAATTATATACATTGCTTGCACAAGCACTGTAAAACAAAAGCTAGGTAATGGTGTACATGTAATTTGATTAGACCGGGATTTCTAACGTATATTATTTAACTGTTTACTGCGATAAAAAAAATGTACCGTCATTTGTACAGTTCATATCTCCCGAGGCGACACGCTGTCTTCGAATGTTCCTTATCAATTTCACATCTCTATTGCTGTTGCGATCAGAGTGTTTTACCACTCAGCCTCTAACATGGAAATATTCGTTGTAATGCAATCATGCACTGTTCCGATAAACATTCATTTCAAGCAACATTAAGATTAAAAGACACTATACGTCTATACACACTGATAATAGCAGCTGCGATTCAACTAGTTTATGGAAAAACAGTAACTATTTATGCTGACTTCTCAATCCGTTTTGAGACACTATATGAAACTTTATGTCCTCAATTAGAGTGATTTCTTATTAAGTCTTTTGAAGAAAAATAATTACATCGGATTCGGATTCAGCGACTTAAAAAACCGATATATTAAAAAATAAGGCGTTTCATGCGTAATGCCAAACGAGCACGGCAATTTAGGAGTTGTTTTCCCCCTAAATGTTTATATTAAAAAAAAAAAATACGTATTCCTTAATTAGCTTACCTCTTGAAGTTTTAATAGATTTTACTTTGTTCAGATCAAAACTGTTTTTTGGCAGCAAGAAATTGGTCACTTTAAAAGTGTTATTGTGTGATTTAGATAAGTCACATTCTGAAGATAAGAAAATATACACATTTGGATATTACAATAATCATAATAAACTTTTTACAATCGTTTATTCCGGAAATGTCCGGTAATAAGCAAAATTAGCAAGCTGGCCAATATTTCGAAAACCATGATACTTTGCATAAAAGCATACATATAAATAAATATGTTCCAAATGACCTCTCATCTCCTGCAAACTTTTTATCGACCTACTAAACACCCTGTATTATTGTTTTATTTCTGACACGTATGATATATGAACATTCAAATACTCTTGAACGAGTTATGACAATTCGTAGGAGATTGAGAAATTGAGTGCAGTAAAAATCGGTATCCGCGGATTCATACTAGCAGTTTCACTACTCTACGGTTGGTCGCGGTCCGGAAATGCGTTCAAGCTTGTAACACAGAGTAGACCAGAGGCGACACTCTCTGTCGGCACCTTTGATCTCTCGAAAACGCTGCCCCTTTAAATTGGTTATACAAACGAGCGGGAAATTTAAATCAAGCAAATCTCCTTTCATGTCAACCTCTAATAATTTGGAATATATTCGTAATAAATTTTCTGTATATTGCTAATATTGTCTTTCGAGGTATTTGCATCAGTTTTACGACGTTGAAAAGTTGAAAAAGAAAAGAATATACGAAAATGATTGTTCTACAAAATATATTTGAAGAATATGTATTACGGAAATGATTATTACAAATAACTTATAAGAAGATGAAAAACTATACATCACAAGAAATTACAAATGATCGTGTTACAGAGATATGACAAAATATTTATTACAAATAAATTACTGGTGTATCGCGTCAAACTCGATTGTCGATTCTAGTGTCACCTCTTGTTACATCTGTACTCCTTGCTTGTAATCTGTCTAGTATTCTTTTGTCTATATGTATAAATTATAGTGTCAGCGCACAATGTACGTGAGAACCTCCAAGTGTTCTCGTTATTGTTGTTATTCGATGTAACCATCGTCACTTCCTCGAAGAATCAGAGTAGTAAGCACAATATGTAATATACAGTGGACAACAAAACTAAAGTAAACACCCGGAGTTTGCAGCAAAGAAACATTTGTATCAAAGAAAATATATAACTTAAGAAACAAATTGTATATCTGCTGAAACCATAAGAAATAATTTGCATAACTATGCTGATACAATGTTCATTCGTGTTGAATTTCTTCGTAAAAAATAATAAAGATACACGGTATGCGACGAATACACGTTCCAAAAGTAAGTAAACACGACCCACGTTGCTCGATAACTTTTTGATACTTGCAATTTTGCAATTTGCATATAAATGACTCTTATAGATTCATCCCGAATATGAATTCGTAAACTGTTTCTTTGTAGTGGTTACAGTTTTCGAGAAAATTTCACATAAAGGGAAATTGTACATTTTCAACATTGGGAATGTTTCACGGTGTTATAGTGGTTCCATTTTGTTTGCTTTCACAGCAAACTATTCAGCAGGCTTTCCTGAATAAAATTATATGAATTGTGATTATCTTATAATTATTTAAATATGTTTAAATGCGAAAGGAAGCGGAGAAGAATCTCAAGACCCGGAGATGTCTGTTGACGTTTTTGATTTATTTCAATGACTAAGAGTTTAGGAAAAAATCTAATCAGATCAAATGATACAGTAAATATTTCAGTTAAAAAAGGTACACAAGAAAGATAACAAATCGTGTTATGCTTTGAGTTCATCTGTCAAACTGTTAGATTTATTTAACAGAAACGAAGTGTTTCCTTCTTCAAAAATTATCGGGTCATAAACTTTCTCTAACGTTGAAGGTTCGAGTCAAGAGGATGCAGCTGTGATTCTTTGCTGTTTATTTTAACTATAGGACCCATAGGGTCTATAGAGTCCTAACGAATTTTTCTTCAACGACTTTCCTTATTCTTAAGGTTCTCCTTGAACAGTAAAGACGTGCCTTTCTGTGTTTCAAGTTTAAATTAAAGTTTCTATTTCTAGACTATATTGTGAATATTATTTTATTTCACCGCCTATTTCCTATACAAACGTTTTGAAAAAGTTAAATCAATAAATCTGATAAACGTTCGTCGAAAAAAGACGACCGTCAGCGATGAGTATCACTGCCGTTACATTGTGAATTTGTTGCATTTTTATTTATTGTTAATAAATGATTATACAGTATATGTGATTATAGTTACTACGTCGCTACATTCCAAACATTGCGTTTAAAACCTGAAAATGGAGAATTATAGACGACATCTTAATAATAATGCCTTTGTGATGTATACTAACTTTACATCTATATTATATCTATAATATAGGTACTTTAAATCTATGTCTATACTAACTTTTAATCATATTCGATTGACCAATCATGAGGGCTTGAACGTGTGCAGACATCGGTTTGACGATCCTTGCCGATATTCAAATAAATCATCACGTTTTCTGGTAACATTGCCAACGAGTCCTTCTTAATGTTTTCAAGAGGATTGCCATCCAAATGAAGCTCTTGTAAAGGAACGAAATTAGAACCAAACACGTAATCCAAAGATGTAAACTTGTTCCTGGATAAGTCCAAGTATCGAAGATTTTCCATGGATTTACTCCACAAACGAGGCAAATAACTTAAGTCATTATCGTTCAGGTACAGTTCTTCTAACATTCGTAGAGGGTAAAATGCACCCCTGTCGATACTCGAAATTTTATTTCCAGCTAATGAAAGCGTTCTTAAATATGGCACATTGGAGAACGAGCTTGACGTTAAATTCACTAAATTGTTACAATTCAACCAAAGAGCTGTTATATTCAACGCTGTCGTGAACGGAATCGTTTCAAGATTATTGCCATTCAACACAAGAACTTCCAAAGAGGTTAAGAGTGCAAATGTTTGAGAATCCAAGACAGTTGGCGGCAACGGGTTATAGGAGAGATCCAGATATCGAAGATTAACCGTCTCGTTAAACACTAGTTTGTCAATCCTGTTAATCCGATTGTTCGCTACAGACAGGTGTTCCAGATTTTTCAGACCAGTAAGATCAAGATTATCATGAAAATCATATCCTATATTTTGAATTTTGTTATTATTCAGTGTCAACATCTCTAGATTTCTTAATGTATTCAGAGAGATGTCGGAAATTTGATTATTATCAAGCTGTAAATACATAAGCTTGTTTATCCATATTTGTAACAACTTAACCGAAAAGAGAGTGTTGTCTGAAATGTCCAGATGTTTTAACTTCGGAAAAGAATTCTTATGGTAGATTAAGTTCGAGATAAAATTGTTTCTTAAATTCAAGTATTGAAGCTCTGGATATATAAAGTTTATTGGCACTTCTGAATTGTAATAATTGTCTTTCTGATTGCTGAGAATCAATACTTTGAGGTTCGCAATGCTACCGGAAGAGAAGAAATTAGAAAGCGAAATGCGATTCCCTTCAAGATTCAAATAAGTCAAATTTGGCACTCCGTCAAATGCACCTTGTTCCATGGATCTGATATCGCCGGATGTAATGTTTATGCATCTAATACTGCCAGATGTAATGAATTTTTGTGACAGTGTGTTACTGGCAACGCTTATTGTGAAGGTCTCGTTGTTACAGATTGCTGGATACCCCTCGTATGCGGCACCATACGCGATTGTAATGCTACGAAAAAAAGAAAGTACATTCAGTTACTGATTAAGAAATCTACCTTCTGGAAGGGTAGGGACATCTGTGAATATTTGCTGGTAAATTGACTACTCATGATTTTGATATTTTTAACAAGGAGAGTATACGATCTTTGCTTTATTGCTTTAAACGAGTTTTTCGATGTTGACAGAATTCGTTTTACTGTTTACCAATATACCAATTATTAATTCAGATACTCAGTACCATTAACTGACTTTAAAAAGATATGGTACTCAATTTAGTGTGCAATATTGTTCAAAAGTATTAGTATATTTTATATAAGTTAGTCTATTTAAATTCAGCAAATTTCTCCAGAGCTAAAGCAAATGTCGCAGAAATCAAACGACTAAAAAAGCAAGTAAAGTAAGTGCAATTTTTGTTATACAACGTAAAATTGTAACTAAATACATTTATAGGAAAAGGTAAAATTTCTACTTTCCATATAAAATAATAAGAATCTATATTTGTGAAAGAAAAAGTGAAAAAGTTGAATTAATCAAAAGAAATAGTTAAATTAATTAAAATCTTGTATCCCGGTAATTAAACAATATTCACGGCATGTTCTAGTCGTTAACTATTATTGTTTCAAATATTAAATATGTGCTGATTTAATTATTTTCATCATTTAATAAATGAATTAACATCGTAATACTTTGTGTAATGAAAATATTTTATTTCTAATGAATTAATTTGATCAATTACAGCAGACATCATCTCCTGAATTGATTTTGACACATGTAACTTTTCACTGCAACGAGTCTGTTTTGAAGCTTCTTATTTTTGCACAATTATCCTTTTGTAAGCAATCTTTTTTCTTTTTCTTTTTCTTTGACAGTCTGTAGAATTCTGATGACTTTATAGTGCAAAGAAAGTGATTAAAAGTATACTATAAAATTGTAGGTTATGCTGATGTTATGTCGAATTTAAGAACAAACAGAATTATATTTCTGTATATTTATTATTAACATAAATGCATACAGTACAGAACATACTTTAATTAGATAAATATTTACAATATAATAAATTTAATAAGGTTGATTTGTTTAATAATTCAACTTCGTGGAATTGCATTTATGTCCATTCTCATATAAACAGTGTTATGTATCACGTATTTGTAGAACACAGTACATAATTTCAGTATTTCAACAAAATTAAGAAGAAGTAAGAATAATTTAAATTTGCTGTTATTTAATAAGTCTAACACAACTCTACTGTTTGAAAAATCATGTAACAATAATCAATAGGAACTTTAACAAATGTTCTTTCTCGCTTGGTTAAGTAATAATGAAACGAGTTTACGTTGAATCTTGTAGTTTTGTGTAATAATTTTTCTGCACAGTAAAAGTATTGAATTGTAATAACTTATAATTATGTCTGTGTAAAGGTAATATATTTTTAGTTTAAACGTTCAAAATGAGCATAGACGTTTAAATTTGAAAATTTAAAGTAGATCTCTAAGTAAGTACTTGATAAAGTTATGTGTAATTTACTAATCCATATCCATCTTACTTGTGAGAGTTCAAAGTCTTAAATGATAGCAGAAAAAGGAACTTACTATGCTCTTAACCTGTCGCATATTTCATTCAGGAAGTAACAGACTTTTTTCTGTTTCCTTTTCTACTTCGTCATTTTCATTTTCATGAAGTTTGTAACTAGAATTCTAATTACAATTGCTTAAAGAATGACTTTATATTCATATTTTCTATAGTGTTTTATCGCTTAATGAGTGATTAGTAGGCGTTACAAATGAGATAACAGTATCTGCCAATGAAATATTTACTTAGTTGCGTGATAATCTGAAATTGAACAAATACTGTAAACACATTTGTTATACATATGGGCTTTTATTCACTTGGCATAAGAAATGATATCATTATCATTGAACGTATCATTAACCAGCTGATTATATAATTGAATTAAAGTATTACCAAATTTAGATAAATGTTGATAGTCGTATTCCTAACTAATTTGGTGCCACGAAGCTTTATATTAGCATATATCACCCAACATAAAAAGCAATATTATACTGGTAACGTAATTTTATGTTTTGTATAAGTCCGAGTATACTTATTCCCCACCATTGTTTTTTGTTTGTACATAAAAGGGAAGACGAATTATATCAGACGTTTAAGACGAAACAAGGTATAATGAAGATAATTATGTGATTATACAAAATAAGTGAGCCAAATCCTATTTCAATAATCTTGACGTATGTTATCAGCATCATAATTCTGGTCTGTTTTGATTTTCAAGAAATTTGTAAGCATATATTTATCACTATGGTTGGAGTTAATCGTTCAATCTCGAAATAAAACTTAAGGTTGAATCTGATTGAAAATGGTATTAAGATAACCTTTCTCAAGATAAAAATATTAAAGATATATGCGTTAACCTAAAGGACGTATTTATTAAATATTTTTTACATTACATGCTCGGCTATTTTCGTAATATTTTCGTTATATGAATCAATGGAAGCGCAAAACATGTATTTAAAATGCAAGAAAAAATGGACGTATGTATAAACGCGTCAAAATAATGCAGCCTTAATAAGATTAGTAATTATTAGTAACTATTTTCCGTAACGCTTCATATTAATCAAAAATGAATAATAACAAAAATTTTGAAAATAAAATTTCTAAGTAGACAATGATACAAAATGAATTAAAAACACAAATATATTAACAACCGTATAACTGATCGAGTAATCAATGATCATAAATTTTTCTCAAGTGTTCCTGTATTTTTTGTAATAAACCATACATTCACCCTTTTTTTATGAATTTAACACGTTTAAATTGTTCTGCATGAAAGTCAAAAGAAATTTATCCATCACAAATATAACATTTTCGAACATGTGCTGTAACCTCTTCGTATCATTGTTACTTTCATCACCACTTAAATTATCAAAATCAATAATATCATCCACTACGAAATTCCGACTGAAAAATGGCCGGTTTGGCTTGATGAGATTCATATTATATGTATACTACTTTTTGTATAATTATCAAATTTATTGACTACGATTATTTAAAATAAAGTGGATTTATAAATTATTATCGAGTAAAATCTTTCCAGATTTTATTAATTAAGATATAAGTTATTTTTAAAAATCACCTTATTACATGATTTCTGAGACAAGATGATGATTTGAGGTCTCGTAAAGATAGGACTTAAATTTACGTCCTAACAATATGATAGTTATAAAGAGATAAGTGACTTCTTTGCTTACTTTGTTATTGCCGCTTTCTTTCAAATAGGTTGTAACGCGTGTTATGAATCTTCTTCACAACTGTTGTTGGAATCCAAGTCGAAGGACAAAAACACTTTTAAAGTACAAAAGTTTATTTTGTAGAACCACTTCGGTTACGCCGAACTCAACTTTACAGAACTTCGTGAAACTTGGAGACGACAACCGACTCACTGACTCGCAGCAACTCAGAATCTCTAATCTAAGAATGTCCCATGGTCAGTTAATATGTATCTTCTTACTCTAGTGGGGGAGGACGACCTCAGCTCTTATGACTAACTGCAGAGGTGACTAAACTGTTATGGTGATTCGGGAATGTCATAGTTTTGGCTATGACTTATTTGTTTTGAGGTCATCCAACACCTTCCCCCATAAAAAAAAAATTGAATTCGTTAGAATTCGATTTAACATATACCTTACTTAATGCAATTAAGTTATGAACTTAACATAATTTTGTTGCACTTATATAATAAAGATGACTGTTGTATGAGAAGTCAATTTTGGCTTTTATAACAATGCACAGTTCAATATCACATCACGATTTAAAATGACTTTAATATTTAGTTGTTATTTTGACACTACATATTTACATAACCTACATGGAATAAGATGGCAGTGACCATGGTGAACGTCATTTTCGAAAGATAACTTATTTGATGTATAATTAATATTTTTCAGAGTAACCAGAGTTATAACAATGTCACGAAATTATATTAAAAGATCAAATAGCTTTGTTATAAGATGTTTTAATTACTACTGTGATCAAAAAGCAAGGTGAATTTGTTTATAAAATGAAAAATTTTTATTTATTCGATTCAATTTCGTCACTTTCAAAGTATTCCCCATCCGACACAATAAACTTCTGCCAACGTTTTCTCCAATCCTCGAAACAGTCAAACAAGTCCTTTCCCGGAGTGGCCTTCACTACTTTCTTCGATTTGACTTTTATCTCATCAGACGATTCGAAACAGTGTCCCAGACACGATCTTTTAAGTTTGTTAAACAGCTAGAAGTCGCACGGTGCTAAATCAGGCGAATACGGTGGTTGTAAAACGATGTGAATCGATTTTTTTATGAAATGCTGTCGAAGAACCAATGCAGTGTGGGACGACGCAGTATCGTCCCACGCGGAATTGACGAGTTTGAGGCACAAAACATCTTTTAAAATGGTTTCAGTTGATCCAAATAAGATGTCCGCAGCATCAACAAGATCTCCAATTGTCAATCGACGATTTCCAAGCACCAAATCTTTGATTTCCTTCACGTAGCACTCATCAGGACATGTTGATGGTTCGTCCGGAACGCTATTTGTCTTGAACTCGAACTCGACCTTTTTTGAAATGTTTGTACCACTTGTAAATATTTTTTTGCGACATAGCGTTGTCATCAAAGGCCTTCTGCAACATCCACAACGTTTCCGCGGTAGAATATTCATTCCATAAACAAAATTTAATGCAAATTCTTTGCTCAACAAAATCAGACACTTTTCTATGTTTGCAAAAACACATGTAGCTTTGCAGCAATTGAATATATTGACATAAAACTATGCATACATATCAAAGACAGTACTACTAATCCATACAAAAAATAATTTCATGAGTTTATAGTACCCACAAAGTTTAAATGAAAAATTCACCTTATTTTTTTATCAAAGTAGTACATACAGATCCTAGTTTAGAAGACTGCGTAGAATGTTGAAAGTGACCAAAATGGCGGAGCCTTGCGTTAGTCTCGCATCCACTACCGAAGAGCTCGATTATTTAAATATTAAAATTTTATTTGTTAAATTAACGCAACCATTTTACCGTAGTATGGGCGCTATTTCAATTAATGATCGGATAAAACGGTGAAAATACTTATATATGTTAATCTTTCATTTGACATCCAAAATAACTATAAAATTATTTTTTGTTACATAAATAATTCTAATAATAATGTTGTATACATACATATAATTTTATCCTTACAACATATAAAATTGTTATAGTAAAATGTTATTTTTTTGAATAAAAAATAAAAAAAGTTATATTTATTTTCGCACGGGTGTCATGTCCTTTCATATTTAAATAAGTTAATGGTTATTTCTTTATTTCTTTTATTCCTTCATTTCAATTCCTCTGTTATTTTTCATGAAAAGGTGTTATATTTTCTTGCTACAGGAGGAACTATTTGAGAACCACAAGTTTTTGGTTCCTGATGGCCCTTGCACGCTTTTTATACTACATGTGTGTACTCATTTGCAAATAATATACATACACAGTATGCCTGAAAAATAAGGGAACTTTTTAAATTCAAGGAAAACTACTAGCACCATCTATTAAAACAATATGCTATCTGAAAACAGTATTCCTCCCCTACAAAACAACTCAATCGTTATTGGAATCGAGTAACGAATTGTAAACTTATAGCGTTTAAAGCGACAGAACCTTTCGTCACCGTGTCACAAAATCACGACGGAGCAAAGAGCGAATATTAAATTCTGCTCGGTAAAACTCGGTAAAACTTTTACAGAAACATTTGAATTAATGAAAAATGTTTATGGCGACGATTGTTTATCCCGTACACGTGTGTTCGAGTGGTATAAGCGATTCCAGGATGGTCGCGATACTTTGGAAGACGACCCAAAGCCAGGTTTTGGGTTTTTCTAAATTCTAAACGATTCTAAAGGTATTATACTCTGGGAATTCGTTCCACAGGGACAAAATGTTAATGGCGAATATTATCTGGATGTTATGGAACGTTTGTGGAAAAGAATCGTTCGTGTGAGACCCGAATATCGAGCGCCAGGGAGTTGGTTTCTGTTGCATGATAATGCACCAAGTCACAGAACTGTCACTGTTCGTGAATTTTTGGCGAAAAAACAAGTCTGTGTGCTCCAACATCCTCCATATTCGCCTGACTTATCTCCATGCGATTACTTCCTTTTTCCAAAATTGAAATTAGCCATGAAAGGAACGTTTTATGACACTGTTACACAAGTCCAAGCAGCTGTGATAAGGGTGATTGAAGCGATTCCGCAAAACGACATGAAAAAATCTATGTTAACATTGCCTGAGCGGGCCCAGCGGTGTATTGATGCGGAAGGGATGTATTTTGAATAAAAAAAATTAATTTTGGCAAAATAACTAATACTTTCTCTTTTTATTTAAAAAGTTCCGTTACTTTTCAGACATACTGTGTATCTAAGCAAGAATGGTACGGAACTTATTTCATAGGAAAATATCGAGGTCTTACAGGAATTACAATTATTTAAAACATAATTGTTTCATGTTTCAATTATTTAAATTTTCCAACTTGAACCTTGCTTAGTTAACAGAATGTTAATATTTGAAATCTTGTCTATCTGCCATGTAAGTTTTCGTCTGCTATATTACCATTTTCTTTAAACAATACTATGTCTGTCAGTCTGTACAGAAAATGATACATATAATTCGTGATAATTAAGTATTGTCAAAATTGTTAGCGATATCAGTAAATGTTATATTAAATAGCATAAATTAGTTTAATTGTTTAAACATAAAGTCCTTAAGAATATTTTAAGCTCATCACATTGAGCTTGACTCGCGCTTTTCTTGCAATTTACGTGGGATCGGTGCAAACATTGTCCAGGAAGTGTTTGTCGGTCAAATTAAAAATGAATTCCTATGGTTACCTTTGTGACTTTCGGCTCTTAACTCTTTCATTGGTGAAACCATAATAATACATTGTGTGAAATATCCACAATACTGAACTGTTAATTTTATGAATTCTGGATAGTGTATAATTAATCGATTTTTTCTTATGGAAGATAACTCATATTCTTTTTTTTTTTATTTACGACGCTTTGATCCTTAAGGCTAGCCCATAAGTCGGATATAAAAATGTTTTTACAATACATGTTATATCCGATTACATTGCATTTCAAATATTAATAATAAAATAAAATAACACCTTGTTTAACAGGTAATACAAATTAGCAAAATATAATATTATATTCCAACGTCACAGACATGTGGCGCCATCTCTTGGAAATTGAATGCAATTAATTTCACGCAGCGTTCTGTTACAGAAATATACCCACAGTACGTATCCTGAATATATCAACCTGTCGATATCTTAAAGATTATAATGCTAGATTACTTTATATTTCTGCATAATAGAAATTGAAATAGATAAACGTTACTTTACAGCATATGAATAAAACTTCTTGAATCAAAACAGAAAAATACCATTATTAAACCATCTCATTAATATTGTTAAATATAAGCAAAGGAGTAATTTCAAATATCGCGCCAGAAAGGTTCCTTCACTGATCACAAGATGGTGCTGGTATATACGTAAGACATGTAATGAGTAAAGTCACGATATAAACAAAAATGATGTACATATAAGAGAAAAAATTGTATCTATCATATCAAAAGAACTCAATGTGACATCAAGAAGTTAGCTCGCTGCTCTACAAAATTTTCTTATTTTTAATTTCTTTTTTATGAAATATTTACCAATCAATTTTTGATATTTTTCTGATTGGAATGAGATTAATACGATATACTTTAATCTTGCTTTACACTTACTGGTTTAACTGACAATGAGTTTCAGACGGAGAAAAGGATAACGAGTGAAGAACAAAAAGATTGGACAGTCAATAAAGATTAAAAGTCTGTTATATTGTTTACAGTGTCAATGTGTTCCTAACTTCTTTCTTTTCAGTTTTCTTATACAACTATTTGCAGCATATTTGTGACACTTTTTTTTATTAAAATGCGACCAAATATGACGTGGTTCGTGAGATATTTACTTGTAACATCTTATTAGAGCCATGGCCCGACATAAACAAAACTCTTGGAATTATAAGTAAATATATTCCGAATTCCGTTGCGTTTCTCATTTTAATTAGGAAAATATCACAAACATGCTGGTAGAAGTTTCACAAAAAAATAAAAGTTTTATTCTTGCATTAGGATTATTCCAATACGTTATGGTTGTTTACATTCGGTCGTTCGGACGGTTTTTTCTTTCGCTGTCTGTTCGCTTACTGTTTTGCAATCTTCAACTTAATATTTTGTATTCAATCTATTTTTCTTCCTTACTTCTTTTAGTAAATATGCTTTGCTAATTTTTTTATATGACCTTTCAACTTTTTTTTACCATTCTTCCCAATTGCTTTCTTTAGTCCTTGTCTTAATGAAGTATGAGATGTTTTGACCTTCTCAAGTCGCGACCAGTAACGTGACGTCAATCTGACGTAATCCGCCAAAAAAAAGCTATGAATGCTACCCCTATTTCCATCCAAGCAAATATCTTTTTACAATTCAGTATTCAATCAACTTTTATAACCAAATAACGTCTATTGTTTTTTTGTTGCTATTTTGTCCTTTACATGATGCAAAATTGATGTATAGTAGAGGCATAAAGGAACAATCTACTAATATCCGATATCAAATCCGAATCCACTACAGTGTAACCAATTACAGTAACGCCCTTGATATAACCTAAACTCGTGGAAGTTTAGATTTAGAATTATATACTTCTAACAATTGTAGACAGTATTATTTCATATTTATTAACTTCTTTGTACATAAAAAATGTTGCCTAACTCGTTTCATAAAATCTCCAAAAAGTGAAAAATATGTAACAACTTTGAATAGTTATTTATTAATAATAATCAATAATATTTGAGTAGTGTCCCGACTTTAAGTTTTCAACAAAGGTTTCAAACAACTGTTTTCACGTGCCTTTTTTTGAAACCTTAAATTTAAAACGGTACCACTATCAAATAAAAGCAAGAATTGGTCTCATTTATTGAAATAGTAACTATTTAACAAGTTCTGAAAATGCACGATATATGTAACTTCGAAGGTATTGAAGATTGGAATGTTCAGATTATATCTAAATATTGTTTTCAATTTACAAATGGAAAAGTTTTCTTTCATCTACTTCATGTTTTATAAAACAAAAACATTTCCTTCTCCTTTCCTCTGTTACTCTTTTTGGTAAATATTTAGAATAAGGGAGCCACTTGCGATTTCGATCACCTTGAAAGATATTGTCAAGGTGCGTTTTTCACAATAATGGCAATTATGTATCCCTTGAATGAAAGTTCAAATGAATAAATGACTAATATATGCTTCATTCTGCATTTAACTGTATTAAGCTCATACCTACATATGTATTATGTAGGTAGTATTAGATAATATATTAGATAGTATACGAGGTGTGGCTATTAAATAATGAGACTGACGTTGCTACAGAAGAAGTACGCATGCGCCAAACCCCAGAGACCCACAGTTTTTTAACGTGAAGTCTTCTCTTTCGAATGCAATATCTCCCGTTTCTATAAACAAATCCGTATAGCCGTAATCTTCATTTTCGTTAGAGTTGTTTTTTTGTTCCGCCGGAAAAAATGTTAAGTGTAACGATAGAGCAACGAATTGTTGTGAAATTTCACACGAAACTTGGAAAAACCGCTACTGCAACTTATAATTTATTGAAAATAGTGTATGGCAATGAATGTTTATCGCGTCCACGTGTTTTTGAATGGTTAAAGCGTTTTCAAGATGACCGAGAGGACGTTGAAGATGATTCACGCCCGGGTCGCCATTCCACGTCAAAAACGGATGACAATATCGAAAAAATCGGCAATCTGGTTCTACGTGACCGTCGGTTAAGTATTCGTGCGATTGTTGAAACTATAGGAATTAACAAGGAATCCGAATTGTGGAAGGACAAGCCATGTGTTCTCCACCAAGTCAAGAGATTTCTAGCCAAGTACAATATCCTAGTGTTAGACCATCCGCTTTATTCGCTCAATCTTGCGCCATGCGACATCCATCTGTTTCCTAAGGTGAAATCTGCATCAAAAGGAACAAGATTTAAATCTGTTGAGGCTATAAAAGAGAAAGTGGCACGCGTCCTGAAGGAGCTGACAGAAGAATACTTCCAGCACTGTTTCAAACAACGGGAGATTCGCATGGAGCGTTAAAGGGATAGAGGGTGTATATTGAAGGTCATATCAAGTAAATAAGGATGAAATGAAAATAAAATGTTTTACAGCGTCGGTCTCGTTATTTAATAGCTACACCTCGTGTGACCTATGAATCGAGATGACTTGAGATCTCATATAAGTCGACCTTAAATATAAGGTCTTGGCAATAAATGTAACGAAACATTTCTACTTACAAATTCACGTTCGGTTTTTAATGGTTTGTAAATTGAGTCCAGTGTATTACTTCAAATACACGTACGCACATACAGTGTGGGATACCATCGACCAGAATTGTGCTTTTAGCTTTTAACATCGTTTTTCGTAAAAAAAACTACAACGAAGGCAGAATGCTGTCAGGAAAATTGATTAAAAGCCATGGAGATAGTTAATAAGAAATAATGTCCATTTAGAAGGCAGCCAATTGTTTGGAATACTACATTTCACTTTTGAAAAATAAATTAAAAAGGGTAGTCTTTATTTACGTTACATTCACGATAATAAATATAAAACAATTTAATTAACAAATATGGACGACATTTTCTTCTTTTATGAAGAATTTGGAAGAAACGATGTAAGGTGGTTCCACTGCACATGTGGTCAGCGAGCTCATAAAAAATGTTCACGATGAAATATGACTGAAGAATATATTTATGATTTATCTTGTAACTAATTTTGAAACACATAGTCACAAAATTTGTTATTAGTTTATCAATTTTCTTCAATATTTTATAAAGAAAATCGTGTCCGGAATTATGCTACTAGTACATCCAATCAAATAACCTTCTTCGTTTAAAGTTTCTAACTTTGTAGAAATTTAAATTCACGCTTTCTTGGTTATAGTAATACAAACTAGATACTTTCATATATTAGTTAATGTCAAGAAACTATCAAATGTATAACTTATTTAAATTTTATTGTATTTCTTGCTCAAATGAGTCGTTTATTTTGAAAGAGGGGCAAGTTTTTGTTATTGCAAGATATTTAAGGATTTGCATTTTAGTAAATTTAAAGGCATTGGTAAGCACTAACAGATAAATTTTTTGTATGTTGTGATGATAGATAATATATGTTTAATAGTGCTTAAAATGTTAGCTAAAAAAAAATTTTATTAAGCACAAGTGGGCTCATTTTCAAAATTAACGAATTACTGTAATTGTAACTTAAACGGATACTGTTTCAATTGTTCCATATTTTCTTTTATAAAATTAGCCATAATTCGTAATTAATTTTTAAATAACAATGAACTTGTTAAAGGGTGTTGTGCATCGATACTAAAACAAGAACTGTGTCGAGTTTTTTGTGTATTTATTAGAAACTGAACTGAAACTTATTTGCAACAGAAATCAGCACTGATACCTAGTACATCCTCAGTCATAACGAGGTTACTTATACTGCCAATGTTATACAATTTGTAATTTTTAACAATATTGTCAGTTTTACGAAAAGGTTTGTTTTTTGCAACTATGTGCCACCACTTCAAAAAATCTGAAAAAATTACAGATTAATAATCATGACAAAGCACGTCTACTGTAAAAATAGAAACGTGGTCACTTGATAATTTCTATTAAAAAAAAATATTTTTAAACTTTTAGAATTTATTAAAAATTCACTTTGCCTTTAAAAATTCTGGAAAAATTCACAAATACGTACACCATAGAGTAGAATATCCCTGATTTTTTTTTAAATTTTCCGTACGGCACAACAAAAGATATAAAGCTTAAACTATGAATTGCGTTTCGTCCTGTGACTACCCTTCAAGTCGGGGTAGCGGCTTGATATTTGGCAAAAATGATTTCCTTCATTAGCTGATATGTTCATTAATTAATTTGGTCTAAAGGCACTTTTGACCTACTTATCTGGCTATACCCTTTACTGGCTAAATTGTGTCGTAATATATTCGGCTAAAAATAATTTCAATCCGAGGTTGCACCACTTTCAAAATAATCTTTCCAATACCGTTTATCTGCCAAACTTCCTTCACCCAAGTATTAGGGAATTTCAATTATTTTCACCATAGATTACTTACAAATAAAAATGTCAAAAATCTATTGTTACTATTATCTTCATTTCTTTTCAATAGTGGACTTGCCTCATTTTCAAAATATAAGGTTCAAATAATGCAACGATTCTCTATTTCAATTGTTAATATTTAAAGGTAGAAATGTTATAGTGCAGAAAACATGCGAAATAGAACGAAGGAAAAATGAGAACGGTCATATACATATTGTAGGAATAACAAGAATATATTTGTAATATTCAGTAATCTTCTTTCGAACTAGGTTAAAAAGTGGATTTTGTGACAGTTTATAGTGGATGGATCAATTTGAGCAGTACTAACGTTTGCAACCTCGATTATTACGAATGGATAAGCTGTCAGTTTCATAGCGATTGAATTTTTTGTCAAATGCATATTTATTTCTATTTCAGCATGCTGTAGAATGTTTCTTGAAGTTATTTTTCATCTGTTAATAGAATATAAGTATATTTTTAAAGGAAAATTTGTACTAAAATATAAAAATGTAGACGTGGTTCAATTCAGATTATCTTTGATCCAAATGGGGAAACTAGTTTTCTAAATTAGACCAGTAACGCTGTTTTGTAAATATTTGTTATAAAGAGTCACATTGTATTTTGGTTCCTTTTATTAGATCTATATATTAATTGCAATGTTAAAATTGTTCTGAAATTTTTTGCTCAAATGTAGAAACGCGTTTCGATTTATGGAGGTATTTTCTTGTATATTAAAGTACGGTTAGTTTTATAAATTGGATCACTTAATAGTTCTTAAGTTGCACCGGCTCAAATGATACAACGTTATTTCTTTTTTAGAAATAGAAATGTTGTAGCATGGAAAATACGAGAAATGAAACGAAGAAAGTATGAGAACGGTCATGTACATATTTTAAAAGAAAAAATAAGGTGAAAGACCTTGTACTTGGACATCTGTACACATGATACTTATTATTGCACTTGATATACACCTTATCCACCCACAAATTATTTTATTCGTTTATTGAAATATTTAATAAAATGTAGTCATATATTTTTCTTCGTAAACTTGTAATACTTTTAGAAAAAGGAAGTTGTTTTCTTAAATTCATTAATTCATCCCTTTTGAATATTGCTGTTGTTTCATTTACTAAAAATCATCGACATTTTGTTGAGCGAATATTATTAATAGTATTTACTATTTTTATATAATTCGTGTATTTTTAGAAAAATGATACACTGTAGTATCGTTTTATTGAATGCAAGATTATTTTTAAAATGGGTTTTATTACATTCACGCGTTTATGTATGGGTACAGTGAAATAATAAAACGTCACAAAATTTGACCACCTATACAATGAACGTCACTCATTATTAATTGAATAGCAAAAATGATATTAATTAAGTAAAGATTGCAAAGATTATTTTGTACTATTCTTATTTATTTTGCTGTAAGTATTTTTTACCCTTCTCATTTTGTTAATGATATTATTCACGTCATGTGTGAAATCTGTGTTGTGATAGTACATATAAACATAATTTTAAAATTATTAGTATAATATTTAGTATTAGTATAATCTTAATATAGTAGAATATTTTTGCTTTATATTGTTAACTTATTGTCATCATTTCTTTATAAAGACTTTATAACTATATTGAAAACAATAAAAAATGGAAAAACAAACAGAAACTCAATAAAATATAGAATTGAAGAAGATTGTAATAGATACCAAAAAATTAAAGTTTCAAAAAATCATTAGAGATCCAGCGGAAGAAAGTATTGACAAAATTGAAGAACCAAAAACAACAACTTTTTTGTTATAAAGTAACATTACATCAATCGTATTTAATATTTCATTATAAGTTTCAAGAATAAACCTTATTTCATACATGCTTATTATTTTAAATAATTATTCAAATATTTAATATAAATATATGAATACAATTTTGTTTTTTTCAATCACTGCGTTTTTTCAACTTTTTTAATAATGGTTTTTAAATTTAATAAACTTTAAAATAAATTAAATAAAAAATGTTTAATTTAAAACAATTATTATTGAAAAATTAAATGAAATATTAATTATTATTGTAGAATAAATTACCTTAGGGATAACAGCGTAATATTTTTGGAAAGTTCATATTGATAAAAATGATTGCGACCTCGATGTTGAATTAAGATAAATTTTAAATGAAGAAGTTTCACGTAATTGTAAAATCGTTCAACATAATTCAATTTATATAATTGAAAAATTGTGTAATATTCTCTTCATAGATTAAATGTACAAATATTGTTTTTTTTTACGTTATATACTCATTACATTGAGTAATCTCACTGTCTCTTTTGCAAGATACGGATTTATTTAAGCTGTAGTAATCATCGTAATATCAACAATTTACGAATGAAAGTACCAATTTGACGACTGTTTATTTCATCAAATGCACATTAATTTCTGTTTAGTATATTGTAGAATGCTTCCCAGAGTTATTTGTTATCTTTTATAGTATGTATAATATTAAATAAAAATTCTTACATATAATAATCAAAAATAGACATATTCCAATTTGAATCATGACCATGAAACAATTTAGGAAACTAATTTTCTGACTTGAAACAATGACGTTATTTTAAAGATTTTTTTTTATAACGACACACATAATAGCGTTTTATCATGTTTATGTATTAATTAGAATTATAACTTTTGAAATTGTTTCGTTCAAATCTATGAATACATTTTCGATTTCTGAAGATATTTTTGGAAGTGGACCAATACAAGAAATTTTTCTCGAGAAAAATGTATGGAAGAAATTGTCGTGGTGACGAAGATATATGTATTGTTACATTTAAAAAAAACTTTAGTGACCTTGATATCACGGAAAAAATGACGTTGAGAAAAATTTCTTAACCACCGTAATATTTGTCCGTTTGAACAAAATAATGTTTGCCTCGGACATTTTGTTTTATCACAAAAAATGAACAAGCTATATTAGCTGGTAAGGTTGGGTGGAACATCCTATACAGGGTGTCTCATTTAAGTTGACAGATACTATTTTTTTTAGTTCAATATTAAAATATTTTTTCATGTAGAATATGATTCCGGAATCAAAAATATGGGTTTATGATAAGAAAAGACAAGATGACCTTGAAATAACCTTGAAGACGCCTATGCATTAAAAAATTAGTAATGCCATTTGACTCCACACTTGAAATACTAAAGGAGACAGGTTGTTTTTCTTAATTCACACGTCTTCGAGATTTTTTACATTGTCAACTTAAATGGGACACCCTGTATAATGTATATAATTTGAATTATATTTATTTTTCTACAAATTCTATATAACAAACATTTCAGTTGCGGTATCGTTATAAACAATTATATTAGACGCTATAATAATATTCTTGAAAAACGCTGTTACTTGAACAGCAACAGATAAAGAAAAGTTAAGTTTGAATTATAGGGAAAACCGAAACGTACGCAGTTTATGATAATAATATTATTCGAGTTTTCTCTGCTATTTTATTTAGCTGTTTCGTATCTTTACTTGGAATTGGCGACTTCAATAAATAATATTGATGTAAAAGTGCCTGATATACGTCTATGCATTTTTTTACTTTCACATACGTAATAGTATTAAATTCTATCATAAGTATCACTGCACACTGATTAGATTGAAATGTATTTCAAAGTAAGGACCTTGAGGAAATTAAGAATAAATATTATTTACTTAAACTAGTAACGTCATGCGTTGCAATATCGGATGCTGTCAAATGCGTTGATAAGATATAATTGCATAGTAAGTATTCCAGAATTGCTATCTCTTCGAGCATGTGTATTCTTTTCGCAACAGTGACACGTTTTCAAATATTCATTGCAACAAAGTAGTTTTTGAAATTCATGTAATATCATTGCATTTTATCGTACGTTACACTATTTCCGAGTTATGTATATTATCAGAACTGAGTATAATGATATTTTCTATGCTAAATGATGAATTTTTTATTTTATACTTTCGATTAATCTTTTTGGGAAATGAAAAATTTGATGTATCAGAAGAAGTTTGTGGAACAATGTTTAAAATATGTTATTTTGTAGTCATTGGTAATATCGAAGCTTATATTTAAGATATTTTACCTGTTTTGCCTTTCCTTGATTACTAATGATCAAATATTTATCATTTTTGAAAATATGAATGTACTTACAATATTTTTATTTGCTTATTAGTATGAATAAGCTCTCGCTCTCTTATTAGCGTCTTGTACGATATTGCAATTATATTACACTGTATTGTTTACTGACATATCGGAATAGGAACAGTATTTATGATGACAGTTTTCAGAAGTGTGCTTGATATGTGAATAGACATATTTGAAAAGAAGTACTTATGAATATTGTAATATTATGAATTCTTGCGTTCTAATATCAACTCTCTATTTTTATGCTTTAAATGTATTTAACATATGTTTACTTATTTAACATATTCTAAAACATAGAAGTTAAAAAATTGAAAAACTTGTAGAAACAGATATTAATAAGTGTAAAAATTTAGAAACTTGAAAATTTATAAATATAAAATTTGGTAAGTTGAAAATTTAAAAATTTGAAGATATACAAGTTTGATAAGTTGGAAATTTATTAATCTGGAAATATACAAATTTGGTCAATTGGAAATTTATAAATTTGAAAATATAAAGATTTGGTACATTGACAATTTACAAATATGAAAATATACATTGCAATTGAATAAATGTATTTTAGGAATCTAGTATTATGGCAATTTAAAAGTCAATAAATGTGCAATTTTAGAATTTTGGAAAGTTAGGAATATCTCTATCCCTGCATCGTAACGTATCTGATTGAGTTCAGATAAAATTTAACTGCGCTCGTGAAATAAAAGAGCCATTTCCACCGAACTGAGCGATTCGTATCTAGTTTTAAATAGGGACTTATGGGTTCGTGCAGTTATAGTAATATACGATTAAGAAATAAAATCTGAGGATTAAGACTTGACATCAAAGGGGTTAATTAAATAAAGTGAAAAATGATGTAGAATATACATAGAGTGTCAAAAAAATTACAACATGATAGAACGAGTGTGCGCCTAACAATTACATCGTGTGATAGTTTTAAATAACGAATTGCACTATTTCAGGGGTCGGCAACCTTTCTGGAGCCATTTTTTTTCCAATGTGATAAATTATTTTTTTAAAGAGCCAAATATAAGTACATACATCGGTATGTATTAGAAAAAATAATATAATATCTGCTGTGAAACATGTATTGATTGTGAAATCAAAACATTCTATTTTGCGTAGTAACAGAACATATAAGTGAACGTATTAAAGAAAACGGAAACACTTTTTGGTTTTGAGTGTGGCGTCGGTGAGTGTGGAGAGCAAGGTTAGCTAAAGCTAGGTTTACATGCATGCGATCTGCCGCGCATTTTGATGTGTGTGCAGGATTATTATATTTGTTTGGCAATTGCAATATTGTAGTTCATTTTTCAATATGTACTATTAATCTACTCAAGAGTATTATTTGTGATTGTGATGACCAATTAGGTACCGTCAGAATAGTGAACGAAGTTGCAGTTTAAAAGATACTACCCACTTTAAATTTTGCGGAAATGTATGTTCAATTCATAACCATCGAATTAGGACCACGTTCGAAAATTTCACTTTCATGGCTATAACATTATGTCATATATGGAAAATTGTCTTAGGTCATGCAAATTATTACGAAATTCGTTGATAACGATATATAGCGTTCAGTGAATAAAGAAAAAGAACTATACGAATATAAGAAATGCACAATTAGTAATAATACAAATTGCGTAACACGATAACTCGTCAAAACGTGCAATATGATAAAATCGCCATTAAACAACTGAACTATGTCAACGATCCTCTTCTACACGTATTACAAATATAATACCAACAAACAAGAATTTTAATAGGAAAAACAATGCATAATAATAATAGGAAAATTGATATTAATATAACAACTAGAAAATTATATTTTTAAAACGTAATTTAATTCTACATGTCCTCATTACGTATTAGTATCACAATCCACCGCATGATACGCACGAATCGTTTTAGTGCATTGTATATCGCACATATGGAACAAGTCCCTGCCCATCGAATTAGGACCACGTATGAAAATTTCACTTTTATAGCTATAACATTGTCATATATGGAAAATAGTCTTAGGTCATACAAAATTATTACTAAATACGTTGATAACGATATATACATAGCAATTTGTTACTATCGTGATAATAAATTGTATGGGTGAGTGATTAAGGGCCGTGCGTTTACGTTGGGTTCGAGTATCGATAGCGCGTGAGGTAAAATTTGGATGTCATAGAAAATGTCTGCCTACTCTAAAGACTAGTTTACAACTCTCCAACCACATTATCCGAGTTGAAAAGAATTACAGATATTTGGGAAAATGATGAAGATATAAAGCATATGATTACAGAGCATGCCGGAAGCTGTAACCAAAGCAAAGGGTGGAAATACAAGATATTAACATGTGTTAATAATGTTATGTACAGTAGTAGTGTATCATGTTAGTAGCTAATAAATTATATCATTACAATTTGAACAGACCTTTTGTTTTACGGAAAACGTGAAAATTGCTGAAAATTGGTAGTGGTCCTAATTCGATTGCCAGGGACTGTATATGTCAAAACAGCCAGCTGAATAAACATAATAGATACGTGATTTCATTAGATACGGAAATAGAGATTCGTAACAATGACGTGATTAGATTTTTCTTGTAAGCAGATTATGTTTACCAAAGAATCTTAAATACGTCAAACTGACTGACGTAGGGGAAGTATTTTATCTTGGAAAGTTTTCATGTCATTGATATCAACGTTCGTTTCTTACTATTCTGCAAACGTTTTATCATACAGTGCCTCAGGATTTAACGGAAAAATGTTGTTAGTATATTCCATGCGTTGAAATAAGAACAAAATGTTATATAAATATTTTAACGACGTATTAAAAAGTTATGGCAATAATACGAAATGAGCCAACTCACGGTTGTTGTGACGTAATACAGAAACCGATAAACAATATTTATATTTATTTATGCAAGCCACAATTAATACTCGGTTTCAAAATGTCCACCGTATTGGCAATACAAGATTGATATCAGAATTAAAATTTATTACTTTTCAAGTTCGCAAATAATTGTGTTATTTCAGTATGAAATGTATGCATTTGCTAATGGTACTGGTATACATCAACTTCAGAAAGTAAACATACCTAATATAAACAGAGTAAACATACACTTACTCTAATTAATATTCGGACACAGAATTATTCCATGCGTTTGTTGTTTCGCACAAAGGAGTTCATTCAGATATTATATTACTTATTTTACAGAGATATAAAGCATTCATTGTAGATTAAAACTATATCAACTTCTTTCTGCTATAATATTTAGTTGAATAAGTCATTTTAAAGAAAATGTTATATTTTCTCGCTTCATTAATATTAGGACACTGCTACATTTTCTACAAGCTGGCAATTACTTAGAAGCCATTTAAACTGCAGGATGGTTTTGTTTACGAATGTCTGAAATATAATTCTACTTCGGTGTAAGATTGTATTTCGAAGCGTAAACAACTTAAATTTAACATGTAACGAACAGGAAAGGATACGAGTTTGATAAGAGACAACTTGTAATTTATCATCGAGAGAAAGATAAAACTTACCGAGAAATAGCACAGTTAGCAACAGAGAAGAGTGTAGTAGTAGACATCATTAAAAGATACAACGAAGAAGATCGCATCGAGTTCAAGAAACGAAAGGGGGTAACTTCGAATTTTTAATGGAAGAAAAGAAAGAAAATTAATACGAAGAGTTAACAAAAATCCGCAATGCAGTGCTGTACGATTAGCTTCAGAGGTTTATCATAAAAGTGGAAAGAAAATCAGTGCTGAAACTGTGCGTAGAATAATGAGAAAGAGTAGGTTTAATGGTCGAACAGCAAGATGAAAATCGTACATTAATGACATTAATCTGAAAAAAGGACTGATTTTTGTCTATCAAAGGAATATTAAAATTGATGGAAGAATGTTACCTTCGCTGATGAGAGTAAATGTACTCCAATCCATTTACAATGAACCGTGTAAAACGTGGAAGGAGATAATTCTGATCATTTCTCACATATCTATTATAATTATTCGCAGTTTATTTAGCATGATACCCATAAACGCATAACAAGAGGAAGTTTCAAACAGGTTTACTTGCACTACTTGGAAGAAGGTAGATTGTACATAGAAATAAATCGTCACGAATGAAGTCTTAAGATGCTACTCATTGACTAACTTTATTAGAGTCACTGATTTTACCTAAATGTCTAATATGTATAATTAGCATTAAACTTTATTTCTTGCTTTGTAGCTTGCATTATATCTTTCAATAGGTACTTTGTTATTTACTTTTTTATTTGGTACATCTAATGCACTGGTTTTAATAAAGAAACATTTTTTGGAAGGTTCACTGTCTCTTGGTTTTGGACAAAACGTTTTTCCTATTGTCGGGCAGCATATACTCGGTTTTGTACATTACAACTTGTATTACGGTTTACCATTTTGTTTTCAGTGATGTGACAGTACACCTAACATAATCAAGAAGGAAGTTAGAATTTTCGAGTTAAGAATAGTAACACCAAAACCGAGAGGATAAGAATAGTTTGTTTGGAAAACAACAAAGACTGGATTCAGTGTTCAAAGTGGTAAAAGTGGGTATACAAGGCTTGTACTGGATAGAATTTTCAAATTCGATTTTCTCGAAAACGAAGCGTTAAACGAAAAAATGTCATTCCTTTTTTTCGACTTCTTTTTACATGGAGAATCACCCCCTGTTCGGTTGTACCACCCGTCCAGCCACACCCTGTATATGTATGATAAAATAATAAAATTTCACATAATAATAGAATATAGTATTACATAACTTAATATAAATGACCATAAACGTTTTAACACGTGCCTCTTAATCTGCCTCCCACTTAATAATAAATCAACATCCACTCATTCCCTCTAAATATTAATACTAAATCCACATCCATTCATCTGCTCCCCAATCTCTCTGCTACCATACTGTCTTATGAAGACGTTTTTGCTCAATACTGACACGAAATCATCTTGGTTATATTTCAAAGCTTATACTTTGCCTTTATACATTATCCTCACCACTTCATATAACGTTTGCTGTATGATAAATCGATATATGCATAAAAAAGGAACGCAAAGAGGTTCCTTCGTTTAATGGAAGCCGAAATTCTAAAAAAGACCATGCCTCCCAACGATTCCGAAGAAGATGGTAACAATAAGTTCAGTAAAAAAGAGGGTAAATATTTACAGTAAAGGAGCCACCTCCGATTTCGATCACCTTGAAATATGTTGTCAAGGTCATCATTCTGAACAACTTGTTTCTATATGATGGTCGGACTGTTTTAGTCTTCGAAATATTTGATAAAATAACGCGCTTTACTGCCAATATTTCCAAGAGCGAATAAATCGTAACTAGGATCTGATGTATTGTTTTGGGTGGCTTCGTCACCTCCCCAAATCCCCCCACACCACGATGATAATAACCCCAAAACTCTTTGGGACGAACTTTTTTAGGTACTTCGAAAACACATGTGGGGATTAATGAACGGATAGTATACGAGGTGTGGCTATTAAATAACGAGACCGACGCTGTAAAACATTTTATTTTGATTTCATCCTTATTTACTTGATATGACCTTCAATATACACCCTCTATCCCTTTAACGCTCCATGCGAATCTCCCGTTGTTTGAAACAGTGCTGGAAGTATTCTTCTGTCAGCTCCTTCAGGACGCGTGCCACTTTCTCTTTTATAGCCTCAACAGATTTAAATCTTGTTCCTTTTGATGCAGATTTCACCTTAGGAAACAGATGGATGTCGCATGGCGCAAGATTGAGCGAATAAAGCGGATGGTCTAACACTAGGATATTGTACTTGGCTAGAAATCTCTTGACTTGGTGGAGAACACATGGCTTGTCCTTCCACAATTCGGATTCCTTGTTAATTCCTATAGTTTCAACAATCGCACGAATACTTAACCGACGGTCACGTAGAACCAGATTGCCGATTTTTTCGATATTGTCATCCGTTTTTGACGTGGAATGGCGACCCGGGCGTGAATCATCTTCAACGTCCTCTCGGTCGTCTTGAAAACGCTTTAACCATTCAAAAACACGTGGACGCGATAAACATTCATTGCCATACACTATTTTCAATAAATTATAAGTTGCAGTAGCGGTTTTTCCAAGTTTCGTGTGAAATTTCACAACAATTCGTTGCTCTATCGTTACACTTAACATTTTTTCCGGCGGAACAAAAAAACAACTCTAACGAAAATGAAGATTACGGCTATACGGATTTGTTTATAGAAACGGGAGATATTGCATTCGAAAGAGAAGACTTCACGTTAAAAAACTGTGGGTCTCTGGGGTTTGGCGCATGCGTACTTCTTCTGTAGCAACCTCAGTCTCGTTATTACTTTTAACGTATTCTATAAATGTTTGAAATTTTAAGGAAATCGGTGTTCCTTTGTCACTTACAGTGACTTACTATTTATAGTTACCGTCACTAACTACTTTAATATTCAATAAATGTCATGTTAATTATACAAAAGAATTGTGTACGCGATGAATTTAATCAAGTCAATTTGATTATTGACTTAAGATGAAATTTAGCTTAATTTAAAATTAAATCAGTAAATTTTTATATAACAATTATTAATACCTTTATTTGTTTATGAATATTTTGTAAATTATAAAATGATCATATGAACGATATTATTGCTTTTGATAATTCATTGCATTTAAGTAGGAACGAAAATAATAATAATAACGAAGAGATTACAGCACACGTTCGAAAACATACTCATAATGGACAATACCATTTGAGTTTAATGCAGAAGAACTTAAACACTTTAGGTTCGCAAAAACATGTAATATATGGTTTATTACAAAAGGAAGCGGAAGGTTTAACAAAAATTAATAATCGTGGTTTTCCTATTCACCCCGAATACAACTGTTAATATGTTTGTGGTATAATTAATTTTGCATCATTGTATAATTACAATTTTTTTATTTAGATTCTTTTCTATTATCGATTTTACTTTACTGCTATTGCTATGAAACGTTCTAGAAAATAATTGTAAATAAATATTCTAAGGTTGGGTACAGATGAATGGTTTTTATCAAACGGTAAATATCCTAATGTTCAATGTAGTCCCGTTAATTAATAATGGAGTGGGAATTTTGTTAAGTGAGAAGATCATTTTCGGATATAAACTAATTTAAAACTTTTTCTTCCACAAATATATATTCTTATTATTTTATCCGAAGATAGACATATTACCCTTACGGTTAAACGTATTTAATTATAATTTTAAATTATCTAAATGTAAAAAGATTGTAATTATCTTAATTACTCAATCATATGACCACTGGAGTATTTACCTTATCAGCGATGCAATTTTCTGTCGTGTTTACACGTCCAGTTTATTTTGCAATTCTTTTACATGTTTTGCATTTTTATTGATTCATGTAATGGAAACATTACGAAATGGGCTAAAATGAAATTAATGATACCCTAAGAATAACATCTTCAGGTTAATAAATGCATCATTAATATTTTGATCTTAAGGAAGTTCATTTTATTTAATGGTTATAAATCATAACCCAACTTGACACGATTCTTATTCGGTCAGACGCACTCAAGTTTTATTTCAAGACCATTCTATGAGTTTCAGCCGTAGGAACGATGAATATCAGATAGCCCGTCATTATGAAACGGCAGAACCATAATGAATACTAAATAAACATTGCCCATTTTCACTACTGTGAAAGTACAGTCCTTGGCCACCGAGTTAGGACCACTCAAATTTTTAGCATTTTTCACGTTTTCCGTAATATTAGACTTGTTCAAATTGTAATATAATTTATTAGCTACTAACATGATACACTACTACTGTACATAACATTATTAACACATGTTAATATCTTGTATTTCCACCCTTTGCTTTGGTCACTTCCGGCATGCTCTGTATACATCATATGCTTTATATCTTCATTATTTTCCTAAATATCTGTAATTCTTTTCAACTCAGATAATGTGGTTGGAAAGTTGTAAACTAGTCTTCTGAGTAGGCAGACATTTTCTATGACATCCAAATTTCACCTCACGCGCTATCGATACTCGATATATCGTTATCAACGTATTTAGTAATAATTTTGCATGACCTAAGACTATTTTCCATATATGACAATGTTATAGCTATAAAAGTGAAATTTTCATACGTGGTCCTAATTCGATGGCCAGAGACTTGTTCCATATGTGCGATATACAATGCACTAAAAGGATTCATGCGTATCATGCGGTGGATTGTGATACTAATACGTAATGAGGACATGTAGAATTAAATTACGTTTTAAAAATATAATTTTCTAGTTGTTATATTAATATCAATTTTCCTATTATTATTATGCATTGTTTTTCCTACTAAAATTCTTGTTTGTTGGCATTATATTTGTAATACGTGTAGAAGAGGATCGTTGACATAGTTCAGTTGTTTAATGGCAATTTTATCATATTGCACGTTTTCACGAGTTATCGTGTTACGCAATTTGTATTATTACTAATTGTGCATTTCTTATATTCGTGTAGTTCTTTTTATTTATTCACTGAACGCTATATATCGTTATCAACGTATTTAGCAATAATTTTGCATGACCTAAGACAATTTTCCATATATCACATAATGTTATAGCCATGAAAGTGAAATTTTCGTACGTGGTCCTAATTCAATGGTCAGGGACTGTATATGTTAAGGCGTGAATTATGAACACACTTCGCAAGGCATTTAATACTGTGAACCATTCTATTCTCGCTGTCAGATTAAGGTCCTTAGGTAGCATCATTTTTTATATTTTGAAGAGTTGTTCGGCCCATGTGAACCTTTAAATTGACGATAATGAGCCATTAGCATCGCGAAAGATGAAAATAATACAATTTCTTGGGAATTTTATAGGAGTGACGTTGTTACTCAGAAAAGTATTTTTTTTGCTTATTATTACCTACCAACTTCACTTTCAAATGTATCAAAGTTATGATTATCAATAAAATTATTCTGAGCCACATTCTTCTTTAATAAAATAAACCACAATTCATCAATAATTTTCAAACATCAGTGAAATATTACTTTGTTTTATACGTCGATACTAACACAAAAACCCTATTGACTTGTTTTAATATTTACATCTATAATATTCAAATATAGTTTTGAACTTGTGTTAACCCGGCATTAGTGCAAAATAAAGACTTACACATAAAATTTGAGTGTTACACATTCCGTTCAATTTCCACACAAAGTTTAAGTCCCATATATATCATTTTTTAATGCAACATAAAATCTATTTTCTTATATTCATACTTAACTCTTAACAGTCACACTTCATCAAAATAACATACATGGCACACTAGGACGTTTAAAACCTCACCACTAAGAAGTATGTCTTTTACAAAGAAGCTACACATCATTTGAGATATAATAATTTGAGAAAAAAATAGTATTTATTCAGGTTTACAGAACATGAAGTGAATCAAATTAAAGCTAAATTGCAAATTATATTGAAACTAAATTTGAAGTACAAGTGCCCTGAATGTTTAGACTATTCGTTCAACAGATCATGGGTTCAATTTTGTAAATTTAAATCTGTTAACTAAAAGCAGACTATTGATCGACAAAAGTAATTTTGTCTAATGTCAGCGATATTCGTTTGGATTTTGACTGTTGATTGAATTAATTTGAACCTATAATTCTTTTCACCCGTGCAAACGGGGAAATGCAATGTTTCTATTTTCCGAAAATAACTCTTCCGCTGCTACGCTCATTTATTAATGAAACTTTGACACTTTGTAGAGTTCATTTGGCTGAACTCATTTTAAAAGCATAAGTCAATTATTTAGAAAGTAATAATTAAAGTTAATTAGCTTTTACATTATAAAGTACATGACTAACACATATTGATAGTTAGTTCCGGAATTAAATAGTTGATTGCAAGCTGCAAAATCCTCAGTTCAAATCACGATACCACCATTTTCCTTTAAATAGAAAAATTATATAGGAATATCGCTATTAGAGTATCGGACAATTGTATAACTATTGAAGAATTATGCTAGAACGATTACTTCTAGTATAAACTTATTTTAATTGTATTGCATTTATTATAATATTTAAATTACTTTTATAATGCATTACGTATATAAACATCTTTCGTTATGACACCGAAAAATTATACGCACTTTTCTTATACAGGGTGTCTCACAACTAGTGTAGGTCCCGGAAATGGGGGGTAGCTGACGTTATTCTGAACAAGATTTTCCTTTACAAAAAAGGGGTTTGAAGCTTCGTTTTTGAGTTATTAAGGAAAAACACTGACCAATCAGAGCGCGAGAATAGCGCGCGGTCAGACGCGAGAGCGACAGCTTCGAGTATGACGGTCGATCGTGATCGTGAACAAGCATATCGATAACGCGTCGGTATAACAGGAAACTATTAAGTGAAAGTTGCATCGAATAACGAATAAAAACATCTGGATTATTGTTGAATTATCATTCATTAATGGATAAGAAATAAAGAAATTAGTCCTCACTCACGTAATCAGAATAAATCAAATTTATTCGATACGTTTATTCGTTATCGCAAAGAAATAATAGATAAAATATGGAAAATTATTCTTGTTAGATATTGTGATGATGAAAAAGAACAAATTCTCATTTTTGCAAAATTAAATAACTTTTCCATTCAACAAATAAAAATTTAAATAAAAAAATTAACAAATTTCAATGTAACTTACCCATCGAACCGTAAATAGTCACGATGAGAATACATCTCTGTCACTGGGACTATCCACCGATCCTTACCGTTAGAAAAAATAAATCACCACACAGAAACTCTCAATTTACTTCATTGTCACCAATCACTGTCATCTTTCATTATTAGCTTTCATTATCACATTTCCCTGTCACTTTTCACTAATTGGTCACTGCGAGCCCGAGACGTAAATAGGCCGAATGAAAACACGTGAACGAATATTCATAAATAATTTTAACTACATTGTCTTGAAAGCAAGAAAGCGAAATTTTCGATTAAAAACTACGATACATTTTATTTCGGCTGGTTTCTTTCCACAATAAACAATGACTGTCTCGATCGACGCCGTATTCGATCAACAGATCACCGTTGCATAGCAACCGTGTGCGACGTACGCCTCGCGATCGAGAACGAAACCGAGATCCGTGGCCCGTTCAACAATGTCTTCTATTAAAATATAATTTAATATCGATTTCTCAATTCGGATACCTTATAATGAGAATACAGTGTATCGTTAAACATACGTATCTATGAATAATCGTTCACGCGTTTTCATTCGGTCCGTTTACCGGTCGTGCTTATGTTGTGCGATTATTAGAAAGAGACAGTGAAATAAATTGAGAGTTCATTGACCCTGCCAGGATATCAGCTGTTGATGCTCTGATCGGTGGATCTACCCGGTGACACAAATATTTTTTATCTAAGCTAGTTTTTTCATGGATCAATGGGTAAGTTTTATTTAAGTTGTTTGTGAATTTTTACAATTAAACGTACGCAGGAATTGATTTATTTCACTTCAGTGAGTTACTGCATTAGATATTTCATTCCAGTTCTATCTCATTTCATAGACAAGATACTCATTCGTTTTGAAACGTATTGAAATTTATTCGTTTGCTTCATTAGAATAGTTGAGAAAATTAATTTTCGAAAATTTATTCTTTATTCCTTTTCGAAGGCATAAAAAAAATATAATATACTTGGTCTGGATAAACAATAACTAATTGGTTTATCTCCTATTTAAGAATAATGAAGAACTTAATATTATTCTTAACTTCTTAATTTGTTATTCGATTTAATTTTCACCTAATAGTTTTCTGTTATACCGACGCGGTATCGATACGCTTGTTCGCGATCACGATCGACCGTCATACTCGAAGCTATCGCTCTCGTGTCTGGCCGCGCGCTCTTCTCGCGTTCTGATTGGTCAGTGTTTTTCCTTAATAACTCAAAAACGAAGCTTCAAACCGCATTTTTGCAAAGGGAAATCTTGTTCAGAATAACGTCAGCTACCCCCCATTTCCGGGACCTACACTAGTTGTGAGACACCCTGTATATTTCGTTTATTATTTTTAACAAATTTATAATTTTTACTTCAACTTAATATAATTATATTGCGTATAATATCTAAACAAAAACGCTCATTTATAACAAATTACTTATATTCCTTTATAACAGAGTAGTGATGCCACTTCCCTTTTTATAAATTTCTTAATAATTGCATGGTGATCATCCTTAGGTTATCTTGATGTAATATCTTACAGATAATTTTAATTCCTATAACTTTACAATAATGTTAAAAAAACGAAAACTTGCTATAAGATATAGGGTAATATTCCTGAAGCTCTATGTTAGAAAGCAGCAATTAAACATTAATCAAAATCAAAACTGGTTTAACCGGATCAATAGATGGACGATTAAGATCAATAGGTTAAGAGAAATTTTTACATATTAAGAGCAATATTATTTACATAGGTACTATCGTGGACGTTTTTTCTTTAAAAAAAGAAAGAATCAGTAATACAATTAATGTAGTTTAAATTAATGAATCGTGATAACGAAAAATGCTCATTACTAAGTAAACCTACGAATATTAAAAAAAGGTAACTATTTTTTCTAATGTTTACAATAGAGAATATGAGTACTCCTTTACTTCGCCTAATTAATTGCTTCCTTTAATATTTTTTTTACCAAGAAATACGATTTGACTTTCGAATATATTCTATGGGTGTAGTTCTAAGAAAAAAGAACCACTAGAATGTATAAAAATAGGCAGATATACATTCAATTGTTGTGAATAATATTTGTGGAATGTTATACCAACAAACACGTGGCATTTTGCTCCACATGACCATAAAAAATGATAGAAAATTTCTGCACACAGTACGCGATTTGAACGGATGTTTGAAATGTTATGAAATTTATTTATTAACGTAATTTCTTAAAATATATCAATTAACTGCAGAACTGTTTGTAAAATATACAATTTGCTTTTTAATTACAGTATAGAGTTATATCAAGATAACATTTGTATAACCTATCTGCAATTGTTAAAAATCTATTGAAATAACTATAAGTATCTATTTTCACGATTACAGTGGAAGAAATAAAATAAATACGTAAGTAACCCCACTTCTGAATTAATTAATAAACATCTGAAAAGTTACATATACCCCAATGTGGCATATTACAACGAGTTACCTTTCAAACTTGCTGAACAAGAATCAGGAGTCAAAATTACGAAACTCAAGATGACGTATTAACATGGCGACCAAGAATCAGTTAACACTTATTGCGTTACTAAAAACTACTCGAAACAATTTTAAATGAAAGCATTGAAGATTTTTAACTTTGTAGGATAGGTTTTCTTTTCAAAGGATAAATCGCAGGAGTACACAGAGGAATTTCTGGAGAACACAAATAATACATTTATTCATATAGGTTTCTTTACACAATCAAAACATAGATTTCCAATCTGTCAGAATTATAATTTACACAAGATTCATATTTTACAAACTTAGGAAAATTTTATAGAAAATGGAAACATAGCTTTTGGACTTTACAATTTAATAATTTCGAAAGTTATACTAGAGACGTCCGGAAGGTTCTTCCGTCCATTCCCTGGAAGGCTAGTCCAGCCGTTCTCTCCATTCCGAGGGCTGCCAGGATAGAATTCCCGTACTCTCCTCATTAGTAGGCGACCGACGGCAAGTTTCAGCCGTTCTTTCCTACGTCCAAAAATCTAACAGGCAACCAGCGGCAAGTTCCAGCCGTTCTCTCCTATTAACGCAACCAGAAAGTATTCTTCCATTCGCTCCCCCTGGATGGCGACCGGCGATAGGTTCCAGCCGTTCTCTTGGGCCCATGGCCAGACCACACTGCTATGGGCCATAAAACCATTGCGCATGGTGTTCTGTGATCCCAGAATTCTGGGCAAAGCAGAACCGCCTTTGGTAAGTACGTGTAGCAGAGTTGATGAGCGTATTAGGCGCCATATCGGCTCGCTCCCAAGGGTTTGCGTGACAGGGCCGTCGTTCGAGGTGTCGGGCTTTGACCTAGTATCCGAGACGAGTTCCTGGAGACCACGCACCGCTTACCCTAAAAAGCCTCCTTGGTGCTACCCAATCCCAGAACTCTGAGTAACAGATGCCCTTGGTGTGCAGAATTTGCGTGGAAGAGGTGTCACGTTGAGTGCCCTCAGCGATATAACATTAAACGTTGGAAGAGGAGTCTTCCTAACATGTGAGGGTAATGGCACGGCCATCGTATTTTGAGGTGTCGGAATGATGGACCCAGTCATTCTAGTATCCGAGATGAGTCCGTGGTGCGGACCGTTCGACTTTACTCTTAAAACTGTCGCTATGGAGCTACACAATCTCAGCCCGCTTCTGAGTAACGGATGCCACCGACAGAAATTATGAGCGGTAGAGGAAACCCGCCCTTCGGGGCCACGCCCTCGACGATGACCTGTTAACGTTGCTTGAGGTTCATTCTCGCTATCACAGGTACTAAGGGTGGCATTGAAAGCCCCACCGGGATGTGGACCGGTGCTATGCCAATTTGGGATGGACTCTTAGGGGTAGTGACCTTCGGGGTCTAGAAATGGGGTGTTTTGTAGCATATACCCGAGCGGGTGAGGTGGCACGTTCGCGTCCCGCTTACGGTGGGCCGAACACAGAATAACTCCAGCCGTTCTCTCTATCCCAGGAGAAGAGAGCAGAAGACGCTCTCTGGGCTTCCTGGGGCGTTCGGGTAGTTCCATCGTCCACTCCCTGGTAGGCGACCGGCGCACAGTGGTCCCAAATCGTAAAAACCTGGCCAAAACCTCGAAAATAAATTTTTCGTTGGGACTATTTTAATAACTGAGTTGTACACTCTAATACTGTGTCTATGGGAAAAGCAAGAAGTAAAGGTTTTATTACTTATAACTGCAAAATGGTGAGTGTTCATTTACCGCGTTCATTCGTCACACAGTTTTCGTGCAGTAAAGTCCAGTGTGCAAGAGCAAAGTGTAAAGTGAATAATTTTAAACAGACTATATTAATTTCAATTCTGCAAAATGTATGCTGTTCCTGGAAGTAAGTAGAATGTTTATCAATACTATTATATTTAAAATTGTTAATGGTAACGGTGTATGATAGGGAAATTTAATATAAATAATAAAAGGTTAAACTTCATGCGCGAATGTTAAAAATGTGGACTAAAAGTTGTATATTCCACAATATCCCGGTAAAATTTTTGTTCAGGCTTGTAGTTGTTACTATTATCTTGTAATATTTACACAAATTAGCTGCCACTAAGTGCCACCCGGATCGTATGGCTATTTTTTATAATGTGACGTAGGCGCGTTACTGTGTGTATGGTTTCGGGTGGACTTATTATTTGATTTAATGAATTTTCTTTATACTGATGCATAAATTAGGTAATTTTACTCGGAATTGTATATTTTTTAATGAAACAGTTGATTTAATGCATTGTTGACTATAAAAATTCGTTAAACTAATTAGATAAACAAATTATTTATTTCGAAGATAATCAATAAAACTTGAGAATTTGTTATTAAAACATTTTTCGCATTTCTAATGTAAAAGAACTAAAAATCATAAAATATTATGAAGACTCTGCTGCAAGCTGTAAAATGTGTCTTATACCTGTCTTGTATTATAATAGACCCTTAACATTTATTTACAGCATCTTCAGATAGCGAAATACGATTTACTAGAAAAGAAATTTGACTCATGGTCAAAGCCTACATAAATAGTTCACAAAATTTTAATTCATGGCCTGGAAATAATAAGTACCGCCTTGTTGCCGATCGGACAAATGTCGGAAGAAGCATAAGAACATACGCACAAATATATAAAAAATTTTCGGAGACACTTTTCACGAAAATGTTCCCGAGAAAAAACCATGGAAGACATTTTTTTGCGGCTCTTAGTGCCATCGGACCCATACATTTCAAGTTTCAAAGGAGAACAAAAGAAAAAAATAAAAAAGTTAACACCAGAAGCTTTAAAGCTAGTAATTTTACCCGCCTCCACTGAAGAAAGTACTGATGATGACTCTGACAGTTCGGATAATTCGTTGTAATATTTCTTTTGATTTTTACATTCTTTATTTATTACTGCAGATAATTAATTTAATAAATGTAATATAATTTGTGACTTAAGTATTCTCATTTACAAATGCCTCATAATTACATCACGAGTTACTATTTGGATCGACTATTTAAAACAATAATTTCATCATCTTAGTTCTTTAGAATTGTATAAGTTTAGTTTTTATTTAGTATATTTGGAGCTTTAATACCGATTTAGCAATTCGAAAACACCATTATCCTCATTTTCGAAAAGTACAAACAATTTTTCGGTATACACAACTCTCATATCGGATTCGTCATTTTGTTTTTTTAAAACATTCACTCTGCTTATTAATCAATAACATTAAATACTCCTATACACCAAGTTTCAGCCAATTCTAACACCTTTTTCGTACATATACTTACTATATTAGATCCGCCATTTTGTTTTTTGTAATTTTGACTTTTGATTTGTAATCACCGACCTCGAAAACCCCTAGGCACGAATTTTCACTTAAATTGGAGAACGCCTTCATATTTTGGCCAGGTTTTAGCGATTTGGGACCACTGTGCGGCGGTAGTATCCTGCCGTTCTCTCCATCCCAGGGCGGCCAGGTTAGAGCCCCCGTACTCTCCCGTGCTGACTAGGCTTCGAAAGCTAGGCTTCGTACTCTCCTTCACTCTAAAGGGCGACCGTGGTAATTACCTCGTTCTCTCCCAATAGAGCACAGCAGGAATCTGCCTTGATCGCGGTTCCGATACCGATATTTATATTAACGCGTTGCTAGAGTCCCGCGGGCAATCAACAAGCTCACGTTCCTACGCTCGGCCCGCTCTCGCGGCTTCACGAACGTTGGCGGCTCCGCGGTCAACGAGCCACGAGCTCGTTGTCGGCGTTCGCGAATGTTCGATACGATTCTCGACGCGAGTCGTTTCGAGGTCGTCAGACCTATCGGTCTGATAGATCGTTCCAGGTCGTAGAGAACGATCGGTGTTGTTATAACTTATTATTAACAAATTATATGAAGTGAAAAATTCAAGGATAAAGGCTTTAATATAGTTCACCCCTTAACCCACAATTTTCTAGGCAGGTGTCTCATTCACAGCTAACTGCTGTGGCGGTTTCACTCCTACGCTCATCGCCACTAGACGGCGCATAAGACAGAGACTAGACTTTCTCGCTAGTACTCAATGAGCCTTCCTATTCCTACATTCGGGTGTCCCGCGACTGGTGTAAGTCCCTGAAAAGGGTTGTAGAGGACGTCATTCTGAACAAGATTTTCCTTTGTAAAAATGGGGTTTGAAGCTTCTTTTTGAATTATTAAGGAAAAATATGTATAGTTCCTGTCCATCCCTTCCATACATCCCCGCGTCTAAGACAAGGGCCTGTTAGGATGCCTTACTGACGAGTCCACTAGGTCCCAGACGAAACGCTCTCTCCCTCTCCTTCAATTTTCCTCTCGCTAGCCAAACCGCCAAACTGCTTATTCCTACGATATTAAGACAAATAAAGAATGTTAATATATTAGTCACCTTTGCATTTAATAATCCGTGATCATGTAGATTATAATTAGAGTTGAACCCAAAATTTAATTAAAATCGTAGTGTGCGTCACATATTATAGGATAAGCTCTTAAAAATAAGAGTACATCTTATTTGTGTTATTTCGTCTACCTGAAGTATTTATTGTACAATATAACCATATGTTTCTAAATTTATTAGATGAATATGTAACCTAACCAATTTTCTTCAAAGATGTTAAAATTCTCTTAAAATTTTCTTAATGTTTTAAAGGTGTGTTGATTTTGATTTATTATAACTAAATATGCCTAAATTATCGAATAAAAGTGTAACTTTTCAATTTTCATTTTTACTTTAACACTAGATTTACGGAACCCGTCAAAATGACGGGTCATACGTCTTTTAATTTAAATGACAAAACTTATTAAGAAATTTTTGTAAAAATGTATGTCAACTTTCGTCAAGTCAAAGAATCAATGTCATATCATCCTCAATTTATTTGCTTTTCTACTTTCAGTTCAAATTTAAATATAAATGACCATAAACGTCCGTAAACCTAGTGTTAATATACCTGTTGTTAATTGATAAACTAGCAAGAACGAAAAAGGCAGAATCGGGATCAGTCAATTACTTTGCAGACAAAAAATTATTTAAATACAGAATGTACAAATTATGACAGGCTGAATTTACAATAATATAATAGAACGCAAATGTATTATCGCTTATCGTTGAAAAATACAAAACGTTAGAAAATATATCGAGTTTTCGAGATAATTCTATTTCTTGGAAGAGCGAGCAAGGTAGCGTCTAACTTCAACAACCGACAAGTTAATAATGAATATTCGGTCTTCGCCCAAGCGATGTTCGTAACACGCTCGGGCCTTTCCGATTTTTCCCGAATACTACCCTTATCTACCATAGTGGCTTTACTCCTAGACCAGCCTAAAGGCCCCGGAGAACAACCAAGTGGTTCTCCGTCCGCTGTCCCTCACTACCGGAGACGTTCCTCATCTCCCTCTCAGGGTCATACCGGCCTCAAGGCGATACATACAGCACCTCCCCTAGCCGTGGCTTGAACGGCCCCAGGTTCGCCAAAGCGCCCCTGTGCACGCAAGGAGATCGCCAGCTAGGCATCGCTTCTCAGAAATTTACAAATGTTATCTCGCTCGCTCTTTCTTCGCTCTCCGCTACAAATAAACTTATCGCTACCTTCGCAATGACAATACAATCGCACACAATTTACAACATACGAATAATCATGGTTATTTTACATTCAGAACAGTCATAACGCAAACTTATACAATTTTTACTTAAATCTAAATAAACTAAACAACTATTCTCGGAGTATTTAACACCTGTATTTTGTAAAAAGAATATTTTCGATATTATGCTTTTATTGATGTGTTGAAGGAAATGTATGTATCATATAGTAAATGTAAACTTATTAAAAATAGCATACACTTTTATATTCGTTTTATACCTCTGCCAAACGTGAACATAAATGCATATGGTACATTGATTACTATGTGTATAAATATATACACTTTAGTAAAGTTTAATAAATTATTAAACTTCATCCTTTTACTGTGACATAATAATATATAACTGCTTTTATTTCGGTACTTATAAGTGCATGTGTAGCTAATAAATCTATGTGCCAATAAAACTATTAATCAAATTATTGAAAGTGCACCTAGTTCTTGTCACGTGAATTTACGCTGCATTTGCATTGCAAGAGGATATTTATTTCTTGTCATATAAACACTTTCTTTTGTGTACATAATAAGTTTTTAATTATTTTTTTCTCGTGCTTCAATTATTCTTTGTTTCCCGGTAGTTCTTAATAAAAACTTATTTGAACTTCTTAATATATGCATGCTGCGCGTAAAATGGATAAATTGAGAGGTATTTTCAACGCACGTATCATTTTAATTAATTATTAAATCGTAGATAAAAAGCCAATGAAAATATATTTCGATAAAAACGACGTCGTGTTACATAACTCTACATTTGAAATGAAGACAAATTATTATATAATTTTGTTTTTCTTGTTTCGAATAGATTACCTGTATATATGAGAATAGATAACGAACATTAGAGGAAAATAAGCAAAAATGGAGCAATAGTTCGTGTTTCAAATACTACTCATATAATATCAAGTGTGACAATAAAAAGATCTTTATGTATGTCTACGCACAATATAAGGACAATTTTTATTTCTAAAATTAGAATGTAATATTAAAAAATTTGATTTAATATTAAAAAAGCATAAAGTGTATGTAATAGGTACTCAAATGATAACATTAGAGACAATATTTTCATAGGAAACAAATAAAAACCAACTTTATTCACAATGTTCATGAAGGTTTTTATTCTTATTAATTAAGACAGATATTCATATTAAAAGAAAAATTAAATAAAGAACAGCTATTTGTCATAATGGAATATTAAAGTATTTTTGCATCAACGCATTTATTAAATGCTCAGAGAAATTGGCCCATATTTCTCTACCACAGCATTGCGGAAAAAAAGGAAAATGAGATAAAAATGTTTAAATAATATTGATATGTGACATATTTCGTAACTAGGCCATTATTAAGGATTCACCACTGAAATTGCATGAAGTTAGAAATACGCCATTCAACGTACAAATATTTATGAATATTATAACAGGTAACAAGCCTATACAAAAACAAATAAGCACGACATAATAATAAAACATATCAAAAGCATGCACCAATAAAAAATTTCCAACAATAATAAAATCATATCTTTGTCACGTAATTAATATTCGTTTAATTAACAAGAAGTAAGAATTTCATTTATTATTCGATATTTTGTCGATGACTTATTGGTATTTAACGATATATGTAATAAAAGTTTCAAAGGGCCTAGCCGAATAAGGTGGTCAAATGTGCCCTTGAGTCAAATGAAAAACCCAATACGTCAGTCGATAGCATATCCAAAAGAAACATCTCACACCAAGTTTCAACCCCTTATCTTATCCGTGGGGGTAGTAAAAGGGTAAAAACGAAATTCCGGTTTTTGGCCTATTTTGTCTATTTAATTTCGTACAAAAATTCTGAAAAAATTCTGAAATATTGACGTCCACATAGCGCATATTATAGAATTTTTTCAGATTTTTTGATCGCAAATTGTAGTTGTGAAAAATCAAAAACCGAAAAAAAATCGGAAAAAATGCGATTTTTTATTGAAGATGTCGGAGCACTACTTTTATATTAATGTGGTAGTTAGGTATTGGTACAACTACTATCCCCTAATTTTTTCAGATTTTTCGGTGAGGTGCGCCGTAGTTATAAAAATCAAAAACCGATATAATCCTTTAAAAAGTACTTTCCGCTTCGAATTTGCATGCCTTCTTTTCTCAGCATATATATTAAGTAATCTTAAATAGGTTCACATTCATAATTGATACAAATGATACATTAGTTAATGAAATAAAATTCATTTAATAATTAGTTCCGTACTGCGCTTCGATATATTCTGGAATGTAAAACATTATTGCAATGGCGTCATTAGTGAAGAGGATGAGAGTCTTGCCTCGTAATCGCTATTTGCTTTTTAGATGCAGGTTCGCGCCCCGCTGGACGTGACCCTTCGGAAATATTCAAGTTTACAAACAGTTAAATATTACAAATACGAAAATCTACACTTTCTTAATTTGGAAATTAAGTTTTCAAATTGTTAAATTGTAAAATTTCAAAAGAATTTTTTAAATTAAAAATTTACTAATATGGAAGTTCTGAAGTTTACAATTCCTCAAATTGATAAAATTTAAAAATTTTCCAATGCACAAATATTAAAGTTTTCTAAATTTCATAATTATGAATTTAGGAATTAAAAAAGGTGAACCTTTTCAAGTTTGAAATAATCGTATCTCCAAATTTCAAAACTTAATTTTCAAATTTACAAATTTAAAAGTCTGAAAATACAATTACACAAATTTGGAAATCTTTAAATTAGCAAGTTGTCAAGTTACCAAAGTGTCAAATTTGTAAATGTAATATCATAGAAGGTTTCAAACTTTCAAATTTTCAAATTTGGAAAATTCTAAATTGTCAGGTTTTCAAATTAATAAATTTGCAACATTGAAAATATGAAGATATACAAATATACAAATTTAGAAACTTTCAAACTATTAGTTATACAAATTTAGAAATCTTCGAATTGTTAAATAATTAAATTGCCAAATTTTTAAATTCAGAAACTTAGAAAAGTATAATTGTAGAAATTTTCAAACTATTTTTCAAATACGATTAAAATTTAAAAAATGGTAATTTTTAAATTAGATTAAAATTTAAAAAATGGTAATTTTTAAATTTTAAATACTTCAAATTAAGAAATTAAAAAATTTTAAAGTTTTGAAGTTTGAAAGAATTAAGTCAAGTTTGCAAATAACATATTTTCATTTTTATATGAATCCTTAATTTTAACAATAAAATCCTGTTTAACTCTACCAAAATTATCGCTGATTCAGTATAACGTGGTTTGCTTCGGAATACATTTATTTCCCATTTCTGTATTCATTTTGTATTTTATATGTCTACAAGTTCATATAAAAATAACTTACTATATTTCTACTTACTACGTGCTATGCCCTCATTTCGACGTTTTCATTTAAAACGTTGTTTTCTAAAAACCTATTTGAAGCGCATTACTGTTGTACTTATTACCTGGGATCTTATACTGGAATAAAAAGAATCATCATCAACGAGAACATAGGTAGATTGACCATCGATAAGTCGTCAGTTCTACGTGAAACGAAGGAAAGCGTAATTGGATCTCGAACATGGCCGATTTTCGTCGACACAATATTCCATGTGACGTATTGTATCAGCAGTTGATGAGGGACGGCCGTTGCACCAGTCAAATAACCAAGCCTGTCAGTATTCCGTCTAAATCCGCTAATTACCTGTCAACTATTGTCCATTAACAATGAAACTCTGTTCTTAATTAAATTCCATTCGCGGAGGCAACAGAAGGTCTTACTGTCGCTGTTCCGCGAAGGCTTTCAATTAATGATCTCGCGCATACCTCTCGAACGAAAGCTGTAATGATAACGGCGCCAGCGTAGTTCGGCAGAGAACAGTGCGTAACAGAGAGAACGTCAGCGCCATAGCGAAAGAGAAAGAAGCAGTGACCGTGTCCCCACCAAACAAGTCCAGTGGCGTGAGCGATCCGCGCATGCGCACTCGTCGCACGCCTTTAAAGCTTCGTGCCGCCAAAAAGCATTCCCATGAGTCAGTTGTGCTCAACCGGTCGCGGACTGAGGACTGTGTCGTACGGAGTACATCGTTTCACTCTCGTACGTACGTACAAACGTTTGCCATACCGAGTGTGACGCGTTTCTTTGCTCTCTTCCACGTTCCTCTTATTAAGGAAACGCGACTCTCGCTTCGCAACGCGGTGTTCGAGGAACGCTCGATTACTGGTGCGCGAAATTAATTTCGGAGTTTTGCCACTTTGTGCTGAACCTGTGACCGAAACTCTGAGGACTCCAGAAATGAGAAATTTTGTGGAGAAACAGCTGTCCTGGCTTGCTCTGTTGATGACTGCATTCTACTCTTGTGAGTAATTTTTGATGATTTCTTTCGAATTTCTGTTACGACGCGTGTACAATCGTTACGCACTAGGATAGCATAGTTTCCGCGAGGTTTAAGAATCCGTTTAAAGCACAGCGGTTGACTGGTAGCCGAGTATTGGTAGATCGGACGTGTGTGATCTATCTTTAGCTAATTTCGGCCTATTCTTGGCGTGTTTTGCGGTTGTATTCTTAATAGACATCGCATCTCGCGGAGCAACTGCGTCTTCAGAAATTCGTTAATCTGTTTACTTCTTCCGTGGCGTCTCGATGACTAACGATTAACTGACCTACACAGCATTCGTCTGTCCTTGATTTCATTCAATCAGTCGCATCTGGTGCGCAACGTATCAGCGGTATAAACAGTCCAATTTATGAGTTTCGACATCGAGTCCGATTATCGCGTATGCCTTCGGTTTCGATATATTACGTTGACGAGCGACCGTGCATAATTTCACTTTCAAAACTGTTTGATATGTTGCAAACGGTACTTTCATCGAACGGGGATCGATTACTTTTTGTCTATTAGCCAATTGATCAATCAAACAGAATATAACGCGCAATTGTTGTGAATTGAAACTTTTCACACCATATGTTTTTATGTTTAGTTGTGATGCGATTGTTCTATTAGCGTCGTTGACATTACGATAAATAGCTGAAAAATGGAAAAAAATGAAAACGAGTCGATGATCGTTGTAGACGAAGAAAATGATCGTGAAATTCTAGAATAGTCGTTTGAGAACAAGAGCATGCGATCAGCAGATTTTCTTGCAGTGCGATACTAAAATAACACGATACTTACCACGTGGGTGAGTCTCTCCGTTACATCGTACGAGATGACGTCGCGATCGTTGATTGGACGACAGGATGGGCGTGCGCCTGGCCTTACCTTAAGATCTCGTAGTGATGGATTTGAACGTGATTAGACGCTGTGAACAATTTAATTGTTTAACTTTTTTGAATGTAATTATGTCGCTACAGTCAAGCTCAAAAGTCAGAAAATAAATTTAACAAATTTTTATTGTACACAACATATTTTTTAATACAATATTCGTATAAACCAAGTGAAACTCCTTAGCAAAATGAAATAGTTTTCTTAACTGTTTTCTAACCTGTCAAAGAAAAGGCTAGTTTCATAATGTTTTGTTTCGGAACTTATATTTTTATATAATTGAATATGTACTTTCTTGTGTATATCATTATGTTAAATGACTATAATTAGAATTATTTCTGGTTTGGAAGGCCATTTTTTTTTTCAATTTCTCTGGTAGATAGATATTATTTTAAATTTAAAATTTTATTTTAATTAAAAATTTTAAATAAATTTAATCTATGACATTGTATTAGAAGTGTCGATGTCATATTTTTGCAAAAATGAGTTAAATTTGGCCTCGAATGTATGTACAATTGTGTGTTTTGTGTAAAAAATGATAGTTTCAATTTTTTATCCAGAAATTACTGTAACAGTATTTGTACATGCTAATGATAAAATTACCAATGTCATTTTCTTCACTTATGAACTAGTATTGATAAAAAGCCCAAATACCGTAAGTTTTACTTCTTAAAAATTCTTGAAAACAATTTGAAATAAGAGGAACTTCTATGTTAAAAGTTATTTGAACATGAATATTTTCATATATCTTTAAGTGCTTGAGTTAATGTACATTGTCCGCAGAAATATACGGAATAATAAAGTTGTGTTTCATAGATATACACGTAAAAGTAATGTCAAATTTATTCTACTAAGAGATATTTTAAATAACTTTTCATAAAAGTTTTGTTTAATTTGCATATACAATAGAGTCTTGTTATGTTGTTCTAGACAGGGTTGTAGGAAAGAGAATTGTAAAAAGGAACACATAAACGTAATTGTTTCCGTGTAAGCTTATCCATATTGCGTCGTTGCAAATTAAAAAATGTTAAAAATGAAATTTTTAATCTTTAAAGAATATTGTTGAAAATTAGTCAGTTTTGTAATATCGATGTCATTTGTTATAATTTCGATAAGTACTGAAAGAATTTATTTTTGTGTAAATTATCAGTGATTTTGTTTTTAGCAGTATTAAAATAAAATTTGCGGGTTTGCTAAATTTCATTTGATGTCGTTGATCTTTAAAAACTAAATTATTAAATTTGATCACTTGAAATTGCTAAATACGTAATTTTAAAAATTTGTAAATGTAAAACTTTTAAATTCGAAAATTTACAAATTTGTAAGTCTGAAAATTTCAAATTACTTATAACTTAAATAAAAATGGTTTACACTGTAAAAATTTGTGTTTCTAAATCACAGGCTTTAAAATTTGTTCATTTCCTGTTTCACATTTGTAAATTTGTAGGTTTAGAATTTGAAATTTGAAAATATGGAACTTGCTAATTTATGAAATTGAAAATGTTTATTTACAGTTCAAATTTATAATGAAAAATTTTCACATATTCCTAAACTTTTTCCACATATTCTGTGGAAATATGTTAATTTTAAATATTTCTAAACTTTTAAATGTATAAATATGAAATTTCTAATTTTCTTAGTTTCTTAATTAAAAACATAAAAAATTTACCAACATGAGTAAGTTAGTAAATTTAAAAATCTAAATATGAACAATTGAAATTAAAAATTTGTAAATTGTTAAATTTCAAAAACTTAAATTTTTAATTCCTTAATTTGAAAATATGGAAATTTTTAAAGAAAATATAAATAACTATAAACTTAGTTTCCAAATCTGAGTTTGACGATATTGGAGAAGAACACTACTAGTATTAAAAGTATCTCGGTTATATAAAAAGTGCCATATAACAAGTGTAAATGCTTTAATACATCTGAGATTAGAAATTCAATTCAAAGCTAATATATATTTTTTATTTGATAAATAAAGTACTTTGTCTTAGAATAACTAAACTAAAGATATTCGCAGAATGTTTTTAATCATATAAGAGTTGATAGATTCATTCTTTACACTTAACGCGATGTTTATTTTGATGCATTCTTCAAATTCTTACAGGTACATGTCAGACTCGATTAAACTTTCTAAAGTAATTGTAAAGTAGAGAAGTAAAGAAGTCACAGTAACTACACTGTTATTACTAAGCTTATAAATAAATATTAATAGTTTTATTTGCCCCATTTATTCTGTCGACTGAGAGGCTAATTTCAGCAAGTTCAAATAATTTCTCTTTACTTTAAAATTAAATTTGTATTACAAGATATATTGTAAAATTGATAGTTAAAAAGTAGGAATAATTTTGCTACATGCTGAGTATCATTTGTTATTTAAAGTTCGAAGTCTCAAATTTATCTATCCCATTTGGCATTACGATTACAAAGTTATATTAATTATTCAACTTATCGTTAAATTACGTTAATTTTCGCGCTGAAGCTGTCGGAAATTTCATTAGATAATACTTTTCAGTTTGACAGAACCTCGTATCAGGCAAAATTTCAGTGACCTAATTTGAACATTCTAATTAATTTGTTAAGAGAACCCTCAATTATTGTTATACGCGAGCGATTGATTAGTATGGAAATTGAAGCGATATCTGTATACCTATAGAGGTAACATAAAAATCAAAGTTTCAATAGGAATATTCGAATGAGAATTGCGCGGAGAGGCAAAAATTATTCGAGAGATTAATCGCGTAAATAGAGAAAAGCGTATTTGGTGTCATTGATCTAATAGGTAGTTGGTTGGCGTCAACAGAGATACGAGCTACAAAAGAGGGAAATAAATGAAATCAGCGATCTAATATGTATTTGTATCGAGTGAACACAGGCGCGAGACACAAAGGAGGAAAATAAATTGTCTCGTAGTGGGTCAGCGTAGCAATAACAATAGCAATTTGCTTTAATCCATCGCTATGCCAGCAATGAGGCGTACAAACGAAACGAGACGCGTCAAGGTTTTCTTCGATCTGCGTAAAGGATGGTTGCATTCAAGCCTCAAAAACATCCTCGACTTCTTTTTCCCCGTTGATCGTTCTCTCTCGCGAGGAGAGCCGGTTTCTTGCTGTGCATTCCATCGAGTTTGAGTTCTCCGCCTTTCGTAACCGACCGCGTATAGGTGTACACTCGAATGCAACATACGCTTCCTTTAGATAAGGAGCTAGATGCGAATTCGAACGTTTCTCTATTCACCAATCTTCATATTCCCGAATTTTCGAATTTTTCTTTTCGAATTTTAATATTTTCAGTTCACCCATTTTCAAATTTCTAAATACTTCTTCTCGCATTTTCGATGTTTCAATTTTTAACAATTTTTATTTACCCATTTTCAAATTTGCAAATTTGCAAATTTCTAAATATTTCTTTTCGCATTTTCGATGTTTCAATTTTTAACATTTTTAAATTACACATTTTCAAATTTCCAAATTTTTCTTTTCGAATTTTAACATTTCTAGTTCACCCGTTTTCAAATTTGCAAATTTCCAAATACTTCTTTTCGCATTTTCGATGTTTCAATTTTTAACATTTTTAAATTACACATTTTCAAGTTTCCAAATTTTTCTTTTCGAATTTTAACATTTTTAGTTCACCCGTTTTCAAATTTGCAAAGTTCCAAATACTTCTTTTCGCATTTTCGATGTTTCAATTTTTAACATTTTTAAATTACACATTTTCAAATTTCCAAATTTTTCTTTTCGAATTTTAACATTTCTAGTTCACCCGTTTTCAAATTTGCAAATTTCCAAATACTTCTTTTCGCATTTTCGATGTTTCAATTTTTAACATTTTTAAATTACACATTTTCAAGTTTCCAAATTTTTCTTTTCGAATTTTAACATTTTTAGTTCACCCGATTTCAAATTTGCAAATTTCTAAATATTTCTTTTCGCATTTCCGATGTTTCAGTTTTTAACATTTTTAAATTACACATTTTCAAATTTCCAAATTTTTCTTTTCGAATTTTAACATTTCTAGTTCACCCGTTTTCAAATTTGCAAATTTCCAAATACTTCTTTTCGCATTTTCGATGTTTCAATTTTTAACATTTTTAAATTACACATTTTCAAGTTTCCAAATTTTTCTTTTCGAATTTTAACATTTTTAGTTCACCCGATTTCAAATTTGCAAATTTCTAAATATTTCTTTTCGCATTTCCGATGTTTCAGTTTTTAACATTTTTAAATTACACATTTTCAAATTTCCAAATTTTTCTTTTCGAATTTTAACATTTTTAGTTCACCCGATTTCAAATTTGCAAATTTCTAAATATTTCTTTTCGCATTTCCAATGTTTCAATTTTTAACATTTTTAAATTACACTTTTTCAAATTTTTTAATTTCAAAATTCGCAAGTTTCAAAATTCTCTAATTTTTAAATCTCCAGGTTTGGATGATTTCCAAATCCTTGAATTCTGTAATTTTTTAATTTTTCAAAAAATATCCGGATTCACAAGTTCTCATAATTCTCAAATTTAGAGAACATAGAAAATTTTAGTATTTCAGACATTTTGAATGCTGAAATTTTGGGATTTGAGAAATTGAAAATTCTGAAATTTAGAGAACATACAAAATTTTAGTATTTCAGACATTTTGAATACTGAAATTTTGGGATTTGAGATATTGAAAATTCTGAAATTTAGAGATCATAGAAAATTTTAGGATTTGAGACATTTTGAATGCTGAAATCTTGGGATTTGAGAAATTGATAATTCTGAAATTTAGAGAACATACAAAATTTTAGTATTTCAGACATTTTGAATGCTGAAATTTTGGGATTTGAAAAATTGAAAATTTTGAAATTTAGAGATCATAGAAAATTTTAGGATTTGAGACATTTTAAATGCTGAAATTTTGGGATTTGAGAAATTGAAAATTCTGAAATTTAGAGAACATAGAAAATTTTAGGATTTGAGACATTTTGAATGCTGAAATTTTGGGATTTGAAAAATTGAAAATTCTGAAATTTAGAGAACATAAAACATTTTAGTATTTCAGACATTTTGAATGCTGAAATTTTGGGATTTGAGAAATTGAAAATTCTGAAATTTAGTGATCATAGAAAATTTTAGGATTTGAGACATTTTGAATGCTGAAATCTTGGGATTTGAGAAATTGATAATTCTGAAATTTAGAGAACATACAAAATTTTAGTATTTCAGACATTTTGAATGCTGAAAATTTGGGTTATGAGAAATTTAAAATTCTGAAATTTAGAGAACATAGAAAATTTTAGTATTTCAGACATTTTGAATACTGAAATTTTGGGATTTGAGATATTGAAAATTCTGAAATTTAGAGAACATAGAAAATTTTAGTATTTCAGACATTTTGAATACTGAAATTTTGGGTTATGAGAAATTTAAAATTCTGAAATTTAGAGAACATAGAAAATTTTAGTATTTCAGACATTTTGAATACTGAAATTTTGGGATTTGAGATATTGAAAATTCTGAAATTTAGAGAACATAGAAAATTTTAGTATTTCAGACATTTTGAATACTGAAATTTTGGGTTATGAGAAATTTAAAATTCTGAAATTTAGAGAACATAGAAAATTTTAGTATTTCAGACATTTTGAATGCTGAAATTTTGGGATTTGAGAAATTGAAAATTCTGAAATTTAGAGAACATACAAAATTTTAGTATTTCAGACATTTTGAATACTGAAATTTTGGGATTTGAGATATTGAAAATTCTGAAATTTAGAGATCATAGAAAATTTTAGGATTTGAGACATTTTGAATGCTGAAATCTTGGGATTTGAGAAATTGATAATTCTGAAATTTAGAGAACATACAAAATTTTAGTATTTCAGACATTTTGAATGCTGAAATTTTGGGATTTGAAAAATTGAAAATTCTGAAATTTAGAGATCATAGAAAATTTTAGGATTTGAGACATTTTAAATGCTGAAATTTTGGGATTTGAGAAATTGAAAATTCTGAAATTTAGAGAACATAGAAAATTTTAGGATTTGAGACATTTTGAATGCTGAAATTTTGGGATTTGAAAAATTGAAAATTCTGAAATTTAGAGAACATAAAACATTTTAGTATTTCAGACATTTTGAATGCTGAAATTTTGGGATTTGAGAAATTGAAAATTCTGAAATTTAGTGATCATAGAAAATTTTAGGATTTGAGACATTTTGAATGCTGAAATCTTGGGATTTGAGAAATTGATAATTCTGAAATTTAGAGAACATACAAAATTTTAGTATTTCAGACATTTTGAATGCTGAAAATTTGGGTTATGAGAAATTTAAAATTCTGAAATTTAGAGAACATAGAAAATTTTAGTATTTCAGACATTTTGAATACTGAAATTTTGGGATTTGAGATATTGAAAATTCTGAAATTTAGAGAACATAGAAAATTTTAGTATTTCAGACATTTTGAATACTGAAATTTTGGGTTATGAGAAATTTAAAATTCTGAAATTTAGAGAACATAGAAAATTTTAGTATTTCAGACATTTTGAATGCTGAAAATTTGGGTTATGAGAAATTTAAAATTCTGAAATTTAGAGAACATAGAAAATTTTAGTATTTCAGACATTTTGAATACTGAAATTTTGGGATTTGAGATATTGAAAATTCTGAAATTTAGTGATCATAGAAAATTTTAGGATTTGAGACATTTTGAATGCTGAAATTTTGGGATTTGAGAAATTGAATATTCTGAAATTTAGAGAACATAGAAAATTTTAGGATTTGACACATTTTGAATGCTGAAATTTTGGGATTTGAAAAATTGAAAATTCTGAAATTTAGCGGTTTAAAAATGTTTACATTTGTAAATTTGAGTATTCTGAAATTTGTGGGTTGTAATATTTGTAAATTTTCGAAATTCAATATTCTAAAATTTAGGGTTTAACAATTTTTGCATTTGTGAATTTGAAAATTCTGAAATTTTGGGATTTTTAAATTTACGAATTTGAAAAATTAAAAATTCTGTATTATAGGAAAATTCTGAAATTTAGCAATTTTCAGATTTCAAAATTTGAAAAATTCGAACTGCAGTACTTCTACAAAGTGTGTGATTTGGCGAATTAGCTGCCTTGAATTTGTAAAATTAAAAAATTTAAAGATTTCTCTATGCAAAATATTCTAAAATGTTGCAACTGGAAAATTGTATTTTCAGAAATTCGCAAACTTATAAATTTATATCTATGAAACGTTGGACTTTCAAACTTCGAAGTTTGTACGTGGGTACTTATGCCGAGGAAGTTTGTGTTGGACCCGAGTGTACACAAACAGCGAGGATAAACAGATGTCCGGACATCAGTCTTTTTCTTCTTCCGCAGTAACTTACTATTCCCGGAATGCGAACTGGTATCTCCTGATATTCAGATTCGCTCACTGTATTTTAAATTTACCGTCTACTACATGCTATTAACAACGCAACACGTTCTTCTGCTGGAAGGTTTCCCGGAAAAGCACAAAGAAAGAGCTGTGTAAATATTTTCTTCACTTTCGATTTCGAACTACTATATTCACGTTTTACTACTATCTTTACTACTATGTTTTCTTCTTTACTATACGTTACTATTTCTTATTTGATAATAGTACGTTGTACTATTATATAATATAACGTACGTTGTACGTTACTATACTTCCGGAATTTACGGAAATTTTGGGAAACTAGGCAGGGTACATATTACCGAATTTAATAATTTTTTATACATTAATTGTACAACAGCGTGTATAATATGTTTCTATAGAGAAAACAGTGATTTAGGGGGAAAACGGTCTACTCGGTATTTGCGTATTTTTCATTTACAAATTTTCAAATTTCGCCTATAAATTCGACGCTTTCGAAATTTTGAAATCTAAAATTTCCTGAACTTTAGAAATTTAGATTGTGAAAGTTTTAAAAGTTATGAGTTCGAGAATTTCTCATTTGGTTTTTTTTTAAATTTAGGGGTTTGACAATTCAGGAATGTGAGGATTTAAGGACTAGATTTTGAAATTTGGTAATAAGGATTTTTACAAATTTGGAAATTGGAAAATTTAGGTATTTAGAAATTTGAAAATCTGAAAATTTATTCATTCGATAATTAAAGAAGTTAAAAATTTAGAAATTTGGAAATTTAGATTTTGTGCAAGTTTGAAATTTGGAAATTTGAGGAACTGTTGAGAACTTGAAAACGTATCAGTTTTGCTATTTGAAAATTTGAATGTGTAGAAATTTGGAAATTTAGATTTTGTGCAAGTTTGAAATTTGGAAATTTGAGGAACTGTTGAGAACTTGAAAACGTATCAGTTTTGCTATTTGAAAATTTGAATGTGTAGAAATTTGGAAATTTAGATTTTGTGCAAGTTTGAAATTTGGAAATTTGAGGAACTGTTGAGAACTTGAAAACGTATCAGTTTTGCTATTTGAAAATTTGAATGTGTAGAAATTTGGAAATTTGAAAATAATCAAGTTTACATATGTCACCTGATTCAAGGAGGTCTTCTCTCGAGTGTACGTAACAGGGAACAGGTTGTGTGCACGTAATACGTAACATACTCCATATTAAGTTCCTTGTTAATATTATATAGAATTATAAGTAACATTTTTACCATTCTATATCACAGTGATGATAGTGGAGAAAAATGTGTCCAATGCATTGACACGTGAGCAGTGTGCTCAACCTGCAGAGGTCGGAGAAAAATATCATACAAAATATATTGAAAAAAAAATGAAAAACATTTAATCCTTTAACTTTTTTATTTCAATAAATGTTTACTTTACATAACAGAAACGTTGCGTCAGTCTATACAAATTTTCCACGCGTTTCATATTAGCAGCCATTTTTTGAACTCATTGATTCCCACTTTACGCTTTTTACCATAATTTGAAGACACTTCAGTTTTGCGAATATTTATTAGTTTTGTCATGCTTTAACGTTAGTTTCTATTAGTTTGTCTCTGTTTTTTGGCAAGCTTCGAAAATTGAGTGTTCCATTTCAGGTTCAGTTACCTATATGCGTTATGAAGGTCAGTGGCATATATAACCGCACTTCACCTGTAGTTTTGAATACACACAGTTACAAAAGTATTCGCCCACTCAATAAGCATAATACACATATTTCACTCGACTACATATTACATTAAAAATTAATCATTGTTATTGTTGTTTTCGTTATTTTTAGATTTGCATAAATCTTGATAGATCTAGTTTAAATTACGATATGTTCCGTTAAATTGCATACATTTTATTAACCAAAATACATTCAGTTAAATCCGAAGAAGATTAAAATCAAAATTTCAAGCAAATTAATCTAGTTAATATAAATTATAACAGATAATTCTATTTATCAAAAATAATAAGTTACACAGTTAAAAGTGCTCAATCAAATAAGAGATATCATTATTTACTATTCCAAATTCCTTTTTCATTATTACCAGAGTTTCTAAAAACGATTATATCTGTGTTATTAAGTTCTGATTGTTTATACGATATGAACATCTGTGGAATTCGGGTTTGAACTCCAAATATTAGAATAATTTTGATACTTTGAGTATTTAGAATCTATCTAAATATAATATCTAAATCTTAAATATTGGAGTATGCGTAGCATTTGCATTTCAAATTCATATATCATTGAAGTACTGAAATCCAAATGTTCCAATAGAACATTCGAATATCAACAGAATTTGGATACGAATATTCCAGCGAATTCGATAATTCGGATATTCGATTCTCGTTAGAATTCTCATTCGAATATTCTAACACCAGTAAAATATCAGTTGCGTCGCGCTCTTAAGGGGGGGGGCAATACCTTTAGATAAATGAAAATAAGCTGATATTTGTGAATTTTTTTGTATAGGATATCTTTGTCTTGTATTTTCGAAATTTCAGGTATAATTTTTTATAGCTATTGCCTATTACAACATATTTTCTTTTTTTTTAAATATTTAAAAATGGCGGAATTATGATAGTCTTTCCTGGAAGTGTTTCGGCGCATCTCGTGAAACGGCGTGATTTCTAGCTTTAGTTACATTGGTCTGAAACAAGTTTGCAAACGATGTTTCGATTATTAACAATCACAGTTAGTAGATGAACCTAAGAAATGTGAAAAATATGGAAAATTGAAGAGATGGCGCGCTTTTAAAGAAAAACTTTGAATTTTACTGAAAATTTTCGCAATATTTTGCAATAAAAAAGGACTTTAATGTTAAATTTATTTCGTACATTTAGGTTCATATGTTAGATGGTATTGTCATGGATATGAGCAAAAAATTTGAGCGCGATTGATAAACTAGTTTTTGAGTTATCAGTCACGCCAATTTTAAAAATGTAGTTTTGAGAAAAATGCGTTTAAAGTTTCGATAAGTAAAACCTGAATAATTTCAATGATTTACCAACTAATCTGCGATTCCTGCGCCATATAATAATCCTTCGGCTTACTCGTAAAGTTGATTTTTCTCCATAAGCTCATTCTCCGTAAAAATACAAAATTTCAAACACAGCAATGGCATGATAATAACAAATCTGCTACATAGCCCTACGCACCGAGCGCGTGAATATCTGCGGCGCGATATCAGACATGAGTCACGATAATCGGCCATAACATCAAAAGGGCTCCGTATTACGCTTTAAAATTTTGAGACTATATTTTTGAGATGTTGCACTAACATTTTATAGAAAAACAAAATTTTGCAATTTTTTAAGATTCTAAAGGTATTGCCCCCCTTAACCCCTTATCCAACTACGCGTCACACACGTGACGCACACTACAGTTGGAACGCGATAAACCAGCCTCGTATTTTCAGTGCAATTGAATTTTAGGTCCAATTCTAATTTTAATCTGTATCATCAAGAATTGCTGAAGGCAAAACGTGCCTAACACTTTAACATCCTTTAGTTGTCTTAACGTTGTAGCAGTGAATGACGCAACTAGAAAATTATAGGTTAAGGGGTTAAAATCGTAAAACCAAGTTTATCTTTATTTTTTGAAATAATCTTAAACAAACGACCTTTTGCAGCTGTTTATTACGGTCAGTTTGTATTTACAAATTTTTCTATTTAACATATTTTGTCCTCTCAGCAAACTTTATGGTTTTATTACTTTTATGTTAGGTGACGATCGACGTAGTGTTTACCTCGGGTCAAACTTGACCTCGGTACGAACATTTTGTAAGGTTGGTTCTTGTCCCCTTCTCTTAATATTTTTTTAACCAATCCAATAGTTCATTTTAACCAAGTCGCTTGTCCATCTCCAGCAGCATGTCGAACCCACTCCACATTTCAATTTTTGGCAAAAATATCCTTTTCAGATAGTTCAGACTCTCTCGTGAGCTCTCAACGAATCAAGTACAATATTTTAAAAAGCCCGTATCTACGAAGCGTTATTTTAAAGTACTACAAGCAAACGTTTATTTTTAAATAAATTGAACATATTTCTCCTGAATCAGTTGTTACTTCATTTGTTTGAGCAGTGGATACACAAATTAAACTATCTTGCGTTTTTCATTAAGTTGACGCGCAAGCAACACAATATTTCAGTGTTCGAATATTCTAATATTTTAAATATTCATATCTCCAGTATATTTTTAATTGAAAATTCACACGGCCGTTTAAGCATGCATTATACTTGGGTTATAGCAATAAATAAAAGTCGTTAAAGGAAATGTCGAGGTAATCACTGATTGAGTAGCGTTAATATATCGAAGTTTAAGGTTACGTTTTTATGTTTTGTAAGTACAGGATAGGTTAAAAAGAGGGAGAATGCCATTTACGTATTCATTGCTGGGTATTTTGCATAATATACTCGTTCTACAACTTCGGTTACGTATCGTTTAGCTTTTGACTAAGATTCTTTTCAAAAAAAGCATTGTGTGTGTAGTGAAAAAGCTTTTCTTAAGAACGTCGAGTAATTATTACCGAGTATACAATTTTCAATAAACTAAGCGTTATCCTATACGGAACCATTGATCGTTTCAAAGCGTGTAAACACAGGATACAACGAACTCGTCTTCTTACAAAGTCAGTAAGAAGCTTCCATTATTTTTTTCGAAAGGAAAATGTGCTTGCTTTGGTTCTTTTCTTTCAATGAAACCCTTTCTGCTACAAACATGAATTTTTTAAATTTAGCATTCGGAAATTATTAAAGATGCTACAGTGGATTATTTATGATATACAACCAGTTATGTATAAAAAATTGTTGACCTTTTTTTTACATTTTTTTGCAAAGTGAGGTTATTTTGGGAGATTTAAATTTGTTACAAATTTTGAAATTTTATAATTATGTTACCAAGTTCTCAGCGTTGTACATTTTTTAATTTTCAAGTCAAATTTTTAATTTACAAATTGTTCAATTTGAAAATTTAAAATTTTTTAATTTTCAAGTCATAAATTTTTTAATTTACAAATTGTTAGATTTAGAAATTTCAAATATTCAAATTTAGAAATTTAGACATTTTCAATTTACAAATATGGAGACTCAAACATCTAGAAATTTACAAATTTACATATCTACAAACTTTGAAATATCCATATTATAATATCACATTCCTAAATTCTAAATGTTCCAGATTTAAATATATTACATTTTCAAATTTCTCAATTTAGAAGTTTGCAAATTTACAAATCTAACAACCTTCAAATATCCAAATTATTCACAATCCCAAATTTTGAATGTTCCAGATTTAAATATACTACATTTTCAAATTTAGGAATTCAACAATTTTCAGTATAGGAATGAAAGAATTTCAAATTTTCAACTATGGAGATTTAAGTATTTAAAAATGTGAAATTTCTAAATTTAGAAGTTTACAAATCTACAAATTTTCAAATATCCAAATTACGTCACATTCCCCAATTCTGAAAGTTCCAGATTTACATATACTACATTTTCAAATTTAGGAATTCAATAATTTTGAACATAGAAATTAAAGAACTTCAAGATTCTGAAGATTTAAATATTTAGAAATGTGATATTTTAAAATTTAAAAGTGTACAAATTTGCAAATCTACAAACTTTCGAATAAATATAATAATGTGACCACCCAGCGCAGGACTATACATTGAATTTCATTGTAATCCATGAGAAGGTATGTTCCCTTGGGAGTACCACGAGACCCTTTTTGCATTCGAAGAAATCGGCTGAAAGTGGATTTGACCAAATTAGTTATATCTGCATCCAATAATAGTTTGACCGCAAGAAGAACGAGGGAAAGAAACGAATGTCAAGCAGCGAAGTAGAACGCTGCTCGAACGATGGTAGAAGCAGTATTCCTTTTTGGTCAAACGAGTAAAGGATAAGGCAAAGTGGGTAGAATTTAATCACATTGAGTACTCCCAACAAGCTGTTCGTTAGCGATGATATTCGGATAGGTCAGTACTTCGGCAGCGTCTTTCAAGTTTCAACCATCCGATGTACAGTCAGCAACAAATCTGACTTCCTAGCGAAACTTCAGATATTTCGATATCTGGAAATTTGGTTATACAGTGAACATTCGATATCTGAAAAAAATCACCTACACGATATGTGCAAAATATTTATCCCCACCACTGGGGGGAAGATCCCTCTAGACGCCAGGAAGCTTCAACGTCGAGAAGTATAACGTGAACCTGCTTGTGTATATCCATGAGACAATACCAATGAAAATATAAAACTTTCCTATTATTGACTTTTTTTACATAAAACTTTCACCAATATATTTGTGACATTTTCCTGATAAAAATGAGACCAAGCACGGTATAATTTAGACTACATTTACTGGTTTAATTGACGACAAAAGTTTCTAAAGCAGAGGAGGATAGCGAGTTAAAAAGAAAGAGACGCTGCGATCGTGGCAGTCGGCAAAGATCAAAAGTCTCTTCAATTGTTTACAATGTTAATGCGCTGCTAACTTTTTTATTTTTAATTGATGGTTCATACAACTTTCTCCACCATATTCGTGACATTTTCCTGATTAAAATAAGACCAAACATGACGTAATTCGGTTCATATTTACTTGCAATAACTTATTCGAGTAAAGTCCTCGATGTAAGCGTAACGTTTGAAATTACAAATAAATATATTCCGAATTACGTCGCGTTTAGTCTCATTTCAATCAGAAAAATGTAAAAAACCTAATAGTAGAAATTTCATATGAAAAAAGTCGAAAATAAAAAAGTTTTATTCTTACATTAGGATTGTCCCACCGATATGTTATTGTTTCTTAACGTTCGGTATCCTTCACTCGCTGTCCTTTTCTATATTCGGTAAAACATCAATCAATGTAGGACCTATACGATATGTGCAACAGTTCAGACCCGAAAGATTTGCGGATATCGAATATTTACTGTACTTTGAGAATTTTGGGAATCGAAAAATTGGGATGTTTGATAAAAACCCTTTGCACTCGCGAGACGTTTCTCAGGCGCCATTTAATACAATAATTAGAAATAAACATTTTTTAACTAATTCTATAATATTACACATGCGATGTTTATAGTGAAACAAGCAAGTGGAAATTATTAGAAATAATAATCTTAAAAGAATTTATTTAACATTTAACTTGTAAGTTTTAAAGTTGCTCTTTGCAAACAGTAAAAATACCTTCGAGTGCAAGGGGTTGAAATTTAAAAATTAATATTTAGATAGTAGCCAGTGTACCCGCAGGATTAAAAATAAACATCGCTTCCAAGTTTCAATACGCGAATAAGATAATATGAATAATTGCATTCACCTTTTGTAATGATTGAAATATTTAAAATAAATTGTGTAAATCAGAATATTAGTAGTGGAGAAAATTTCATAGTCAACTAATTCTTGAAGTCTGGCTCTGACTTGTAACTATCGCAGAGCTTTGATAAACTATATTCTTTGTGTGATTGTCATAACAGAGAATGTGTGACACGTATGACGTCATAGTAATGTAGTACGATTGTTATTTTTTGCTGCCAAAATGTGAAATTGCGGTTAAGGTGACTTTTGTGGTACTTTTTCAATTTTGATCACCACGAAACTAGTCATGAATCCATCTACAGTATCAGATCTACTACTGTGCAAAATTTTTATATAGCAGTTTTTGCGCGATGACACGAAATTGAACTCATATTTATATATGTACATATATTCTATAAAATATGAATATGTGGCGGTTTGGAATTTTAGAAATTTGGGATGTTGGAGATTTAGAAATATTGGAAATCTAAACAATTTAAGAATATGGACATTTAAAAAATGTAAGAGCTTGAGAATTTGAAAATTGGGGAATTTCGAAAGTTGAAGATTTAGTAATTCAGGAATTTGAAAATTTGATATTTCAGAAAAGTGAAAATTTGAAATTTTTAAATTTTACATATTTAGAAATTCAGGACTACAGCGATTAAAAAGTGTTGAAATTTGAAAAATTTAGAAATATGGAGTTTTTGAGGTTTCGAGAACCTAAGGAACTTAAACGTTTGAAAATTTGTTTACATTTAAAAATTTGGAATTTTGACAATTTGGAAAGTAGAAATACATTTGCAACAGTTGTCCAATCCCAAATTTATAAATCACCATATACTGAACCTAGAATTCTTAAACTTTTCCCAAAATCCCCAGAAACTCCCAAAACAAAGTAATAGCAATAAATAAAGTAAATAAAATAAAATAGATATAATAAAGAAACTAAATAAAATAAAATAGGTAAAATAAAGAAACTAAATGAAATAAAATAGGAAAAATAAAGAAACTAAATAAGATAAAGTAGGAAAAATAAAATACATTAATTAAATAAAATCAGGTGATTTCTTTCCTCTGCGTTACCATATTTTTCCTAAGGGAGTCCAGATTTGTTTTCGACTGTACATCCGACTTTATATACATTAATCTCGACTCGAAGTATGCGCAGAGCTATCGAAACTTAGTTTCTTGAACTGTTGTTGCAAATAACGATGCAGTAAAAACGTAAATTCATTGGCTCAGAAGTGATCCGTATTTACTTTATTATCCGCGTTGTTTCGTTGGAGTAATTTTTTCTTCCTTTTCCGAGCAAACCGTAATCAACATGCCCATCCAGCAACCCTCGAGTGAATATGGAAAACAATAAACTCGAAACTCTGCGGTATTTCGATCATCTTGATTTCGAGGTGCATCGATTGTATCGCTGATTCTGTACGCGTTCCTCTTCTTTTTGCTTTTTCCGATTGAACAGCAAAATCAGGCTACGTTTGCTCTGGTTGCAGCTTTATTGGATTATACGTCTAAAACGCCTATATTCCTACAAATAGAAATATTTATTCGATTTTGTTTTCGATTTACAAGGGAAATTCGGCTACCCGAAAATACAACAAAATTTCACGCTTTCTGAAAGCGGTTAAGTTTATGGGGGAAACATTTTTTTTCACGATACAAATTGGGTATTTGCAAATTTTTTAATTTTCATTTATACAATTTTTAACTGTTACATCGTTAAATGTCAAATTCCTAAATTTTTGAAGATTAAAGCTCGAAAATTTTCAATTTATATGTTTCAACATTTCGAATTTTTCAAATTTCTACATTTGAAAATTTTGAATCTCTTAAATTCCTATATTAGAAAAAGGCTTAAGAATGAAAGAGTCGCTTAAAAAATTTAAGCGTTCATATTACCCTAAATATTTATAAAACTACATAAAACTTTCTGGATAAAAGGTACTTTTAAAGGTTCTGAATAGTTAAACAATAATTTTATCAAATAACTCTGTACATAATATAAAACAATATAAAATGGAGAAGAAATAGTAAATATTTATTTATTACATTATCTTATATTCAGAAGGCAGAACTTCTTTCGCTACTGTTTCTTATGGTATTGAAAAAAACAATCGCTTTTCTTATTTACACGCAGTTACGTTACATTTTGAACACTTTGAATGCGGTCTTGACTCAACTTTCCTGGAAGCACACATTTCACATCTTCCTCGTGATGTGACAAATTTTGGCCAAAATACAGATTGCATGTGAGCTCAGAAAGTTCGTAACATAACAAATTTTACATTACATATAATTAATAACTAAAAATTATAACTTATTAAAATGTAAAACAAATAAGTATTTTATTTACGCAAACACGTGAACGATTTTCAAACTTCTAGGCATGCATTTTGGCCTTACATCATCTTATATACTTGTCTTTAGTAAGCTTCCAAAGAGAAGTAAGCTTACGTTATCATCCAACAATTGAAGAACGAAGTTGATAGAAGTGGACTGCAAAGTTCCAAAGGTCTCAAAGCGTTTATGAGAAAATTGACGGAACTTAGAAGTCCCTTCAGTGAATATAGGGTTAACCTTGTTCTGAATCTCTAACCTAAATGTTTCAAATTCCATATACAGAACTAAAGTCATGGACAGAAATGTTTTTAAGTTTTCACTTGTTCACTTCGTTACCAGTAAACAACTAAACAACGATCGTATTAAAACATTATTCTTTTTCCCATAATTCCATAGTAGCAGTTTTGTTCAATATAATAGTTGTTAATTGATAAATTAACAAGAATAAAAGAATGGCAGAATCGGAGTTAATCAATTTCTTTATAGACAAGATTATTTCAAATACAGATTGTATAAATTATAACTGATTGAATTTACAATAATATAAAAGAACGCAAATGTATTACCGTTTTATCGTTGAACAATACAAACGTTAGAAAATATAATCGAGTTTTCGAGATAATTCTATTCCTTGGAAGAGCGAGCAAGGTAGCGTCTAACTTCAACAATCGACAAGTTAATAATGAATATTCGGGTTTCGTCCAAGCGATGTTCGTAACACGCTCGGGCCTTTCCGACTTTTCCCGAATACTACCCTTGTCTACCATAGTGGCTTTACTCCTAGACCAGCCTAAAGGCCCCGGAGAACAACCAAGTGGTTCTCCGTCCGCTGTCCCTCACTACCGGAGACGTTCCTCATCTCCCTCTCAGGGTCATACCGGCCTCAAGGCGATACATACAGCACCTCCCCTAACCGTGACTTGAACGGCCCCAGGTTCGCCAAAGCGCCCCTGTGCACGCAAGGAGATCGCCAGCTAGGCATCGCTTCTCAGAAATTTACAAATGTTATCTCGCTCGCTCTTTCTTCGCTCTCCGCTACAAATAAACTTATCGCTACCTTCGCAATGACAATACAATCGCACACAATTTACAGGATACGAATAACCATGGTTATTTTACATTCAGAACAGACATAACCTAAACTTATACAATTTTACTTAAATCTAAATAAACTAAACAATTATTCTGTGAGTATTTAACAGTAGTACTGTATTTCTGTGACAGAATTAATATTTGCGAAAAAGATACGCATAATAAAAATGAAAGTGCATGTAACTGATCTAAACATTCCCACTTTTTCTCGTTAAAATATTCAGTCTGATCGGTAGTTAAACGCTGTTGAAAAAGAAAATCCCGTTAAGCGTTTATAAAATGACGAATTTTCGTTTAAAACAACCGATTGATTGAAAGACATTTATTCCAGTATGTTTCTTTAATAAAGCTCGATGCGCGTTTCAGCGTTCGCGAAATTCAGCCGCTTTAAAATTATCCCAAGTTATTAATTTCGATTGCTCGGTGAAACAATATAATTCGATGTTTTTCAAACACCAACTCCGTAGGCGTAGTTCATATTTCTGGATATTCTGAATCTACCTTTTTTCGAAATTTCCATGAAACATAAAGGTGCAGTCGTTTTTTTTAAAAATGATGTACTTTAGACGACATTATTCTTATCTGAAATGAATAGTTTCTGGTTCAGTGACGTAGAAACTTGATTTAGAGCTTATTCTCGTTCATTCTTCTTCGTCGAAATGTTTCAGCATAAAGAAACGGCCGAATAAAAAAGTATTGGCACACACGCTTTTCTTTGGATGTAATTCACTGTTTTTACTATGAACGACGTATATATACGCTTTTTAAAGATGGATAGTCTGCGGTGGACGTATGCAATTGAGAGAAGCACAAACTATACTCGAATACAACGTATAGATACAACGTATAGATACAACGTATTATTTTTGATCGATAATTAGCGTGAAAACAGTTTCCGCTATTTGTTTCTGATTTTTCGCGATCAAATATTTGTATAAATTCGAAGATACGATGAAGTTATAATTTTATTTAGTTTTCTGAAGCTGAAATTGAAAAATTGTGAAAATTCGAAGCTTCCCAAAATTAAAAAATTGCACGAATTCTTGAAGTATTAAATGTTTAAATTTTCAAATTACCAAACTCCCAGATTTTTAAAGCTTTGAATTTTTAAATACCCAACTTTCTAGACTTCTAAATATTTTAATTTTTACATTTCTAGACTTCTAAATATTTTAATTTCCACATATCCGGACTTCTAAATATTTACATTTTAAAGTTTACAAATATCGAGACTTCTAAATATTTTATTTTCCAAGTTCACAAATACCTACACTCCTAAATATTTAAGTTTCGAGGTTCACAAACTTCCATACTTCTAAATTTGTCAACTTATAAATTTCCAATTTTCTAGATTATAAATTTTTTAATTTCCAACTTTTCGTATTTCAGTTATTTTCCAAAATCAAACATTTCCAAATTCTCGAATTCCCATATTCCTAAAGTTCTAAGTTTAAAGATGTGAGTTTGTCAATTTTCAAATTTTTTATTTTTAAGACCTAAAATTTGTACATTACATAGATTTATAAATTTTTAATTTACAAACTCCCAATTTTCTAAACTTCTAAACTGTTTAATTTCCAAATTTCTACGTCGTTTCATGTTTTAATTTCTGAATCTTCAAATAACTTTCCAAATTCAAACATTTGCAAATCCTCGAATTCGCATATTACTAAACTTTTAAATTTGAGGATTTGAAAGTTTGCTGATTTTTAAATTTGCAATTTTGAAGACACCAAATTTCTTAACACTTAATCTACTGGCGTATAATGCACATTTACTTTGAAATTAAAAATAGTATCGAGAAAAAGATAAATAAACGCTAAAACATAAATTTATCTCGAGGAAAATCAACACAGATTTGAAGGAAACCACCATAACAAATTTTATAGTTTAAAATAAGAAACTTGTAAAACAGTCACCTGTTCGCTGTGATACATTTAGTTTTAATTTCAAAATTGTAAAGTTTGTCGATTTGAAAGTTTCTAAATTAGAAGGCTTGTGGACACAACAATTTTTGGTCTGCTGCCGTACAGAAAATGACGACATAGAAAAAGAGTTTCTACCACTGACCCGTGAAATTTACAGGCAAAAAACTTGGTTGTCTGTCAACTATAAAAAATTTCATGCAAACTAACGGCGATAATCAACAGCGGAATTCAGTTTTAAAAATCCCTCGCGGGATGCTTAATTAAAATCACGCAACGACGAGAATATATGCCGAATGCATGACAAATACTTCTATTATCAATTTTACAAGAGAAGTATACATATAATTATTATATGTATAGCAGTTTTATTGTTAATATAATGGAAATATGCTTGATTCTTTGGATTAAACAATGAAAAAGAAATCAATACATACTATTTGGGACAGTAATAATTAATGACTAGTACATGCCATGAATATTATTTAATTTCTATGTCATAACATCATTTTGAGATTTTAATTAATTTAAAACAGATACTTACTATTTAGTGGTCTGTAAGTAGAAATTTTACCCTTTTCGATAAACGTATTTAGCTATAAATTTACACTGCCGTAATATAAAAGAAATTGCAATTATCTTAACTGCTTCCTTAAACGTTTAACTATTGAAACATCTTCGTTATATAGACGTTGAACGCAATTAACTGGTTAATAGCCGATTCGAACGAGTTTTGCACTGAAGTGTTTCATATAACTAGTGCGTCTACAGACCAGGTGTCTCGGACGAATTCGAATGTGTATTTAAAATTTCGAGTAGTTAATGTACATATATAGGTAGAACAAGTATAGCATGTAGAGATTTCAAAGTCGTTCTAAACGACTAAACATGTCGTATTCGTATGTGTATTTAAAATTTAGAGTATCTGTTAAGAATAAACAATTCAGCGCGTTTCTATTTCTATTCTTTTCTGTGTTTTGCTGTATGCCGGACGATTCGGACGCGGTCGTGCAATTTCGGCGGCACTCGTGCCGAAACGAGTCTGCGCAACAGCCGATCGGTCAGTCTCGCGCCATATCTATACCAAAGAACAACGTGCTAAAACAAACTTATAAATTTCTATCAGTTAATCGTATTCCGTGTTTCTTAACCCCGTTCACACCCTCCTAGTCTAATAGTGCCTACTGTAAACATACAGGTAGAACAAGAATGAGATGTAGAGTTTTTGAAGTCGTTTCAAACGATTAACACATTCCCTGCCAAGCCGTTTTTGCCTAACTTGTCGTACAGGCCATTTGAAGTTTTGTCTATAGATTGGTATATTATCCCATAATATTCCATTATACCATAATCCATAAGTATTTTGAATGTTTCGTGTGGTTGCCGCATCGTGTACCATAAATGGTACACGTGGCGCTGCAGTCAATTCGACTCTAAAGATCGAAACTTTTTGAAAAGTAAAAAGAACTTGCTGCAATCGAATTTGTTTAGAACAAAGTAAAACAGAAAACCAAAAGAGTGGTAACGTTCTGTGGTGATTGCCCGAACGAACCCTTTTTATGCAGCCCTTGCTTTAAAAAATTCAAACATTCTATGTAATGACTAGTTATTGTATATAAAAAATTTAACATAAATAAATAACATGTATATAACAAATTTATCTGCTCTGTTCTATGTTGCATTTTTTACAGTGCTTCATCCTTTTGGTGGAAATATATTTTTTAGAAACAAATTTGTCATAAAATGTGCGTTTTTAGTGCTTTAAATTAATATGTCTGCGTGTACCATTTATGGTACACGTGGCCTGATGATCAAGTTTAGCGTGTACCATAAATGGTACACGTGGCATGGAACGTGTTAAACGTGTCCGAAATTATCGAAATCGATACCAACACGATTATTCTTGATTTCACGACAACCGACGTCAATGACGACCAAGTAATGTCGTCAACGATGAATCATAAAGCTTTTAACGTGGTTCCAGCCGATTCTGTGTGTCAAATATTATCGAAAACAATACCAAAACACGATTTTTTATCGAATCGTCGACGATCGACGTCGATGACAAATTTAGAGTGTCTCACGAGTCTGCCCTGAAAATTTCAAGTCAAAAGACCCAGAATTGCCCGTAGCGTGGTACAAACAACAAACGAACAAATGTAGATCGAGTCCCAGGAGCATCACTACGTTCAGCAATTAACTCGTGACACTGTACACAGAGCAGTCGCTTTGGTAGGAAAGTCTCGTGATTATGAAAATTTTGGCACATAAAAGACAGGGGTTGGCAGGATCATCCATCTGCTTCGTCAATGTATCGACCAGAGCCAAGAACAACAAAAAGACCCGTTCATATATCGGTCGTTTTACTTATAGAAGGCAGATAGGTAGATGTATTATGCAACATTGTGTGCAGCTCGATTAAATAACTATCGTTTTGTAGCTGTCTTTTAGATAGAATACCAGATTTCTCTCTTCGATTTATAACGACCTTATCACTACACTGTAGATGATTAACATATCAGACTGTACGATGTATGGGGTGAGTCTCGTAACGTGACGACCTCAAGTAAGTCGTAAATCATTCACTGTGGAACGAAATTTTCCAAACAAAAGTTGCGTACTTTGTAGAGACATACACGGTACTGCAATTGATTAGTTAATTAGCTCTTTTATGAAGATCATTTTCTGATTTTAGATGCAGAAACTAATTTTCTTTTTTTTGTTTTGAAGTATGAAATTTTTCGAAAAAGAAAGGAAAGATCTTGATGATTATTCAGATTTTTTCAAATTAATTATCGTATGTTAGAAAATAAATGTAGTCAAAGGTAACGCAGCTTTGTTGTTATTCTGTATAAGTGTTAGTATTATTGGCATAGCGACAAAAACGTTTGACTTGAAATCTTTTATCCTGAGTTCGCAGCAGTTAGGTGAAATTTTTATTTTAAACAACAAATTAGTCGAAAATTTACAATTATAGAACTTTAAATTGTACAGTTAATATTTTGTTAATAACTATTTTGCTAATAAATATTTTGAGCGCGTAGGATAAGTTTAGTAGCAGATGGAAAAATAAGAAATACTGTACTGTTTCATATAAAAAAATGGCCCATTTACATTTTTTCTTACGTATCACTGCGTTTTAAAAAAAAATAAAAATTGTAAAAATGTAGACCCTTTTATACGATTCAACTGTCTTCTGTTTCCAATTATATACGAAATCCGATTAAAAATTTCAAGCACAGTCGTGTAGAGAAATGTTTAATAAAACGGTTATGTTTTTTTTGTATAGGAACAAAAACTTTGCTATTGACATACAAGAAGTCTGTTAGCGAAAATATGTATTCAGAGTTGCTCCAACTTTTATGGTTATTTATGCTCCGGCAATTTTAAACGCTTCATTTGCTTGTAGTGTATTATTTTCTACTATCTCACAGTTTAAAAATTGATAAAATTAAAATTAAAAAGTTGTAACGTTTTAAAGTTACAAAAGTGAGACATTCCACAGTTACAAAGTTTTAATGTTCAAAAAATTTTACAATTTTATGATTCTACAATTTTATGATTCTACAATTTTACAATTATATAATTCTACAATTCTACAGTTCTATAATTGTACAATTTTACAATTATGCAATTCTACAGTTCTATAATTCCCTTAATTCTGCAATTTTACAATTATGTATTTCTACAGTTCTATAATTCTTTAATTCTGCAATTTTACAATTATGTAATTCTACAGTTCTATAAGTCGGAAATTCTGTAATTATATAATTCTACAATTCCACAATTTTACAGCTCTATAATTCTAAAAGTTTAGGATTCTAAAATTCTAAAATTTCAAAAATCGACAAACCGAAAATTAAAAAATTCCAAAGTTTAAAAATTTTAGAATTCCAAAATCCTGAAACTAAAGTTTCAAAATTTTAATATTTGTCTCAAAATCTTGAAGTTCCAGGGTTCTAAAATTATAAAGATCTTATGTCGTAACTCGTGAAATTTCAACATCAAAACATTCTAAAATTCCAAAATCTTAAAATTCAAATCTCCCGTAACTGAAGAATTAAAAGGCTCTTAAATTCGAACATATAAGTGTTACATCCCAAAGTTAAAAAATTCTAAGCTTACAAATGTGCAGAATTCTAAAACCTTGAAGTTTCAACATTTAAAAATTTAAAAATCACTGAAGTACACTTTCGACAATGGTAATATTTTACAATATTAATTTCTGCAAACAATCAGATAATCATTATGTCCTGTAATACTTGAAAATTCGTAACGCTTCGTTACGCGATAAATTCATCATTTCCATGTTCAATCTCGAGTCGAAATTTTTACATTTCATGCATCGTTCTCGCGTTTTATAATGGAAAATTATCGAACACGCGTTGAGACTTTTTACGGTGAAGCACCATTGAGTAATGAATCGTTGAAAACGCGACGCTGACATCATTTGTGATAACAACAAAAACCTGCGAAATGATGTCTATAACGTTTTCACGCAATCACTGATAACGTAATTTATTTACAAACATAATTACGCTCTCGCGTTCGCAAATACTTCAGATACTTCCAAATTCATACGATAATAATTAAACAACATACAATACGTCAAATATTCGTTGCGATTAATTTTTCAACGCTCTCGCAAATGCATTTATTCGTGAAGCGACGAAATTACGCTGAAATTGACAAAAAGAAATAAAACAATGCCCTTCGATCATTTCAAATTCCGATCTTTTGCTTCTTTCCACCTTTTTTCGTCGAAGTATGTATAGTTCAGAGCACTTTTGGATTTCCTAGGGAAAATAAAATAATTTAGAGACAAGAGACATTTCAATCGTTTGATTTTTGGGAATTTTTAAACGTTTGAAAATTTGGTGATTAAAAACTTCGGTATATAGGAATTTTAGCACTTTGGGATTTCATGATCTAGGGATTTGACGACGTAGGAATTTAGGGACTTTGGTGATTTAGGGATTTGATGATATAGAAATTTTCGGATCTAGGGATTTTTTATAATCTAGAGATTTGGAGAATTTAGAATTCGATGATATAGTGATTTCGTGATCTAGGGATTTGACGATGTAGGAATTTAGGGACTTTGGTGATTTAGGGATTTGATGATATAGAAATTTTCGGATCTAGGGATTATGGGATCTAGAGACTTTTTATAATCTAGAGATTTGGGGAATTTAGAATTCGATGATATAGTGATTTCATGATCTAGGGATTTGACGATGTAGGAATTTAGGGACTTTGGTGATTTAGGGATTTGATGATATAGAAATTTCCGGATCTAGGGATTTTGTGATCTAGGGACTTTTTGTAATCTAGAGATTTGGGGAATTTAGAATTCGATGATATAGAAATTTCCGGATCTAGGGATTTTGTGATCTAGGGACTTTTTGTAATCTAGAGATTTGGGGAATTTAGAATTCGATGATATAGTGATTTCATGATCTAGGGATTTGACGATGTAGGAATTTAGGGACTTTGGTGATTTAGGGATTTGATGATATAGAAATTTTCGGATCTAGGGATTTTGTGATCTAGGGACTTTTTATAATCTAGAGATTTGGGGAATTTAGAATTCGATGATATAGTGATTTCATGATCTAGGGATTTGACGATGTAGGAATTTAGAAACTTTGGTGATTTAGGGATGTGATGATATAGACATTTTGGGATCTAGTGATTTTTTATAATCTACAGATTTGGAGAATTTAGAATTCGATGATATAGTGATTTCGTGATCTAGGGATTTAACGATGTAGGAATTTAGGAACTTTGGTGATTTAGATATTTGATGATATAGACATTTTCGGATCTAGGGATTTTTCATAATCTAGAGATTTGGGGGATTTAGAATTCGATGATATAGTGATTTCATGATCTAAGGATTTTACAATTTGAGAATTTGAGTATTTGGGAAATTCGAGAAATTGGGAATTTGTGAATTTTGAAAATTTGGGAAATTGAAAATTCGAAAATGTGAGAATTTGAAAAATTAAGGATTTTAAAATTTGGAATCAAGAAATTGGAAATTTGAGAATTTTTGATTTCGAGAAATTTAAGACATTGAAAATTCGGAAAATCGAAAATTTGAGAATCGGGGGAATTTGAGAATTTTTGAATTCGAGAAATTTAAGGCATTGAAAATTGAAAATTTATGAATTCGAGTAACTTGAAAAATTGAGGATTTTATAATCTGGGAAATTGAAAACTAGGGAATTTGTAATATTGAGAAAATTTCAGTAATTGAAAATTTAAGAAATTTGAAAAATCTAGAATTTGAGAATTCAGAAAATTTGAGTTTTCTCAAAGATTTAAAAGTTTAGAATCTGCATGAAGTTTTAAATGTAATGGATATAAAAATTAGAAAACCTGACAATTTTCAAGTGCCCCAATCTTTCATTCATTCATCGGAAACGTACGTTGCTATCTTTGAAAAGTCAAGAGATAATCATGATCGTTCTGAATGTCGACGATTTCAAATTACCAATAGTCTCGTTTTATACCGGAACAACGAAGATAGAAGGAACTTGTCGCTCAATTTGACAGAATTACTCTTTGAAAGCTTAATTTAATGATGCCGATACACTCGTACGACCTGGCGTGACCCCGAGCACCGTGGTTTTATTTTAACATTTCTCTCTTTTCCTTTCTTCCATTTCTCTTCCGAAAACGCAAACGCGTAACGGACCATTATCTCTCACGGACGGATTGTAATTTGCTCGATGAAAAGGTCATTCCGTATCCAGAGTCCATGTGTGCGTGTTATCTTCATTATTGTCATTCTTGCTGTGATGAAATTCGTGCAGACGACGCGCGACTGACAACGTACGATGACAACGTTATCATCCTCGTTTTGTCTGGCGAAGATAACTGATGCCGGTTAGTGGCCGACGAACTTGTGTCACCGATGTTATTGTGTCGTCTAATTTTAAGATGTATCAACGACATCCTGAAAGTGCAGTCACTGATTACTTTAGACGCCGATTATCGATATCGCATCGATGCCGATATTTTGATACTATCGTTAAATCCACTGAGTAATTTTATCGTTCGAGTTTATTTATTTTTGTAACTGAATGTAACATAACCTCTTCCTGATCGATTTATTTGTCTGACGTGTCAGTTAAAACTAAATATTCACTGCCTCTATATTAAAACAAATAAAGTTGCAATGTGCTAGAGACTTCATTCCGAGTTGATTGAAGTATTCTTAACTAATTACACTGTTTGAGCAAAAGCGCACGATGTAGCGTCATGACGCCATACATTTATCTGAACGGTCTAAGGCCCACATTCCAAGATGTCGCTGTTCAGGTTAATGGCGCGAATTACAAACGCTTTTCAACATTATGTCTGATGTTTGTTATGCCTGTTGATTTGCTGCTGCGCCGAAAAGTGTTAGAGTTAAAATTAAGTTCAAAGGAACTATTCTATTATTGTATAAACGTCGGTATTCATTTCATATGTATATGATATAATATTTTGATACTACTTCTCTTTCGTGTCGTGCGTGTACTACAAACGTCGCAAAAAGTGACGTCACATAGGAACATAAGAACGCTTACACATGATGCTCGAATTGAACTACTCCTACAAAAAGAACTATTCACTATTGCAATATTGACACAGACGAAGAAAGTTAAAACGTTGTCTATTTGTATTTAACGATCCTTGACTATGTAAATTATATACTGCTCAAACTTCATATTGACATGTATTAAAAATTCGAGTGAGATTTGTCGTATTTGAACTGTGGTTGAGGCAGAAATGTCAAAGTACGAGAAAGAGTTAAACCATATAATCGTATATAATATGTAATATATAAAAACTATTTTATATAAAATATATAAAATATTTTCGTTTCAATTTGCGACGTAATATAATCCAATCCGAAACGTCATTTTATTATTTAAATCACTATTTTCCTTGAAATTTTAAATGTAATTTAACACGAAATATTTCAACCTAATTTGACACCGAGTTTTGTTATTCACTTACTTATTTTCATTTAAATTTCGAATGTAATATAACCTGATCTGAAACATCATTTTATAATATAAATCAGTTTATATCTGTTCAAACTTTAAATTTAATTTAACGGATCCTGTCTAGACTAATTTGACAGCCAATTTTATTATTCAAACTTACCTATTTTTGTTTAAATTTCGAACTGAATGTGAGTCAGTCTGAAACAACTTTTTTATTTAAATATGGCCATTTTTGTTTAGACTTTAAACCTAACTCAACGAGACCTATTCTATCTTAATTTTTTCATTCGTACCTCTTTATTTTTGTTCAAACTTAAAATTATTTAAATTTGCTTATTTTTGTTTTATCTTCCAATTACCTGAATTTATCTTAACCTAATCTTGCCCGCCTATTTGAATTTAACGTGTCTTGACATATAATATTATTGTTCAAGTTTTTTTATTTTTGTTGAGACTTGAAACCTAACTCGATATAATCTGACCTGACACAATTTTATCTTTGTGATGAATTATTTTTGTTTAAAGTCCAATTCATCCTGACCTAACTTGATACATCATTTTCTCATTCAAATCTATAGTGTATTTAAATTTCAAATTTGCGTGAGCTTAGCCTAACATAACCTAACTTAACATAACATTTTATCTCCTCATTAACTTCTGTTTAAACTTAGAAATCTAATTGAACCCAATCTAAATTAACATAACTTGACAGATAATTTACCATTTATTTTTATCGTTCATATTATCATTATTATCAAGTGGTGATAAATGATGCGATTGAAACGATAATTATCGATCGTATATATTCATCATTTATATCGGGTGTATATATCTGACAATGTTACATCATGCTTATTTTTTTTGAGAAAATGGGTTTTGTTTCCAAGTTTGTATTGGCGCTTTTAACGCTGGAACTGCCACACTAGTCAAAATGACTGATTTTACAATTTTATTTTAAAATTACTACTTCTGGATTCATTTTTCTTTTCGTAATAATAATATTACTTTTAGAGCAGTAAGGTAAAGGTACCAGTAGTTAACCAGTTTTTAGAAAACAGAAAACATGTTTTTGTAAGTTGTGTACTTTTGGTGAATGTGAACTTCAGATGTCATGTCAGTCAAATTTTACAATTACATGCGAAGCGAAGTTTACTAATAACGAATATTTAAATTCATTAATGTAATACGTCGTTATATTTCTATTTCGTATCTATTAAGAACAGCTATACGGTTCAGGTAAAAAGTTGATACCTTGTAAACATTTTACGAATGAAATATATTTCTTTTTGTACAAGTGGTCAGCTACTAGCGAACAGAGGGTGAATTACTAGTTCTTTAAGTTTTACGAGTGGTCAACTCAAGCATTTACCGATTTTTAAATATACTTTTCTAATTTGTGTAACTTTTTCTAAAAAGTGGTCTTCTTACATAATCTAGAAGGCTTAAAAAATGTCTCCAGGCATCGATTCTTGGTGTACATTGTCCACGTGGAAGATCGCTCTTAACTGGTCAACTACTGGCACCATTTCTTCAATTAAAGAAATAATATAAAGAATTTCATTTTTTTTCTGATTTAGTCAAAATTAAAATAATTAAACTAATACTTGTCAGAGTGTAAAATGGTCCTGCAATCTCTTTAACCAGCTTCCTCGTTTTATATAACTTTTCACGCATTTTTATATCTATTACTGCATGGCATTCAATATAACTGTGATAATTATCATTCGATAATTTCTTTAAACGTCCATTTAGATCTAGAAACGTCGAGTGTGAATTATTACGAAAATTTATTTAGTTTTATCTTGAAAATGTAAAATCAGAGATGGAACTACTAGAACCTAGTGTTCAAAAAACTACAAAAAGCTCACTTTGTTTATCCAAATGGTAACAAATAGAGTACTGTAATAATAGCAGAACTACCACCATTTGTACTACCATTTGTAATCCGTAAAATGAACTCCGAAGCAAAACTATATTTATTAGAAATGTGACAAATTATAATTATAAATAATGATATCTATGATACTATAAGAGTACCTAATAATAATTTATTTTGTACTATAGGAATAACTTAACTTTGAAATGGAAATTAATTTTAATATTTTTGTAACCGAAGTATATTTTCTTCGTAAGAAAGTAATTCAGTAAATATAAAAATATTTTATTATTTATTTTTTAATGATCAGTCATTTGTTTCCGTGGAGATAGCTTCGTTTCAAATGTCGGTAGTATCAGTGTTAAAATCACCGATGGATGTATTTTGCTGTGATCAATCAGTCGTTGAAACGATTACGTAAAGAGGCAACTGAAATGGTTTTATGACGCACGATACTGTTATTTCGTATCAAACGACATTTTCAGCCGTTATATCATCGGATAGAAATATTGTTCCTTTTCTAATCCAAGTTTGATAATCATATCAGATACTGTCAGATATCTTTATTAATCCATATTCCATCGACAGGTGTTTACATTTTAATCTCCAGTTCATTGTTGGATCATGATACCCGGCTCTTTTTTCGTACTCTCATATTTGAGGTATTTTAACTAAATCCGATATTGTTCTGAGCGAATTATTTATGCTCATTGAACAAAGCATTTAATATTGAAATATTTGGAAAGAGCATATTTTTGCTGTTGATTAAGTTTTGTTGACACTGTGATATTTAAAAATATTTTTATGTTGAAAGGAATCTGAAGCAGAGATGCTTTTATCGGTTATCGATAGGTTATCGATATCTTATTGATATTTCAGGGAGTATGTCTATTCAGGTGGGCCAAAAGAATGTGCATCTCTGAGAATCCGTTTTAATACAACGAAATAACCTTTTTTAATAAAGGGTACAGCTTTACTTTTAGCAATTTTTGTGTGTAACAATGATGAAAAGCATGAACGATGTTAGCGAGTATTCAACATTTTGTTTTTCCTCTATCGAGTATATTTTGTTGACGAATTATTGAAACTCAAAAAATCGAAAATTCTTAAATAACTTCAATGAAAGTTTTATGAAAATAACCATATAATTCGCTCGTTAATATTTTTCATAAAAAAACTAGCTATTTGTAAAAAAACAACAGTTGATATCACTACATGTGAAATGGAGGAAACATCTGGAGTCTGACACGATGTTATGATATAAAAGCGCCGTAAAATAATACATAGGAGTAGTTTCCCTATTGCCGAACGATACCTAATACCAGACATTGGCTGTATCTATCACGTTTGAAATGCTATATTCTTCGCATAATTCATAAAGGAGATGAAATAAACAATGATTTAGCTCTGACACGTACCATTCACGTGTCTGCAGCTCAGGGATTAACTGATTGTTGCGTTTGACAGAAATCCGGCGCATCGTGTAAATTACAGAATATATCTACCAATTTTCCTGATCCAATCGTGTAGGTTGCATTATTATATCTTTTAATAGGTATTTTGTTATTTACTTTTGTATTGTACATCTAATGCACTGGTTCTAATAAAAAAACATTGTTTTTAAAGTTCGCTGTCTCCTGATTTTGGACAAAACTATCTATTGTCGAGCAGCACAATCGGTCTTATGCGTTATAACTTGTGTCACTGTTTACCATTTTGCTTTCAGTGACTTAACGGTGCACCTAAGTAACATAAACAAGAAGGAAAGTTAGAATTTTCGAGTAAGAATTGTAACACCAAAGCCAAGAGATAAATCAGAATAGTTTGTTTGGAAAACAACAAAGATTGAATTCAGTATTGAAGGTGGCAAAAATGGGCACACGAAGCTTGTACCGATATTCGCGAATGTTTGGATCATTATATTCCATCATTGCAAATTATACTGAAAGTATACTGAATTAAGGTAGTAAGTTTCATAATGTCCGCTAGCAGATTCCACATAATCCTCTCTTAAAATAATGTAGATAAGTTCAACATTTATTTAAGTTAACGATTGTGAAAATGTTGGTTATTTTGTTCCTTTATTCAGATTTATATTATTGTTAACTTACAAATAAAATAGATCAAAGTGTTAATATTTTATTAAGAAATGCCTTAAGCATCTCACACTAAGAGGACTCCCCTATATTGTATCAATTGTTTTTAGTTAAATACAAGTAACTGTGTAAACATGTCATCAATATTCGAAACACAAAATGTATTTCTAAATTTTCTACTAAACTAAATCGCCAAATTTTGAGATTCCTAAATTCTCAAAAATTAAAAATCCCAAATTTTCAAATTTCTAAATATTAAAATATTCAAATTTTTAAATTTCTATATATACAAATTTTCAAATTTTCTAAATTCCAAATTGCCAAATTTCAGAAAGTTCAAATTTCCAAATATCCTCTTCCCAAAAGCCCAAAAGCATAAAGTTTAACATTTCAAAGTTCTAAACTCTTAATTTCAAAATTCACCAGTTAAACACCAATAAATAACAAAATTTATTTATCCTGCGCCGCCATTTTCCCTAGAAAATCAAATTTGCTTTCTCTGTACAGTTTATCCTACCGGTTAATAAATACTGAAATTTAATTATTATTAAAGCACTACATTTGGTATAAAATGTTAGAAATAATATTATCGTTAGTCTAATCCCGTACTTTCTCTTTTGTGATACTAGATATGAAACCTTTTGGTGTATTTCCATTAAAGGGCATTTTGAAGAACAATGACTTGAAATATGGAACGTCGAGTCATTTTAATGTGCACTAATTCATCGTTATCCGTGCGAATTAGGTTTTTACAATATGTCGTGGATAATTAAATTAAGAGGTCATATAAAATAAACGGATGCAATTGTGTTGTGTGAAACAAAGGGTCGTACGGAGCGGAAATTAAATGAACAAATTTGTGCGAATTATATGCACTGTTGCTATGCAAGATTTTACTTTTAATTTCTGCAGTGTGTTTTGGTTTTCTTTTGACTGTAGATACAACAATGATAACGTACCGATAACGATTCTTTTAAACCTGGGATACGATTTTCTTCGAAATTAAAAGAACTTGTTAAACCATTTGTATCACAAGTTGATTAATAATATTTACTGAATTTTGAATTGAGAAAATTATTATAGTCAATTGGTGTCATTTCTTGGTTTACAAATGCACTGATATGTATATTGTGTCGCAAAAATTAGTTTCCTTACGTGTTCTAAATTTTGATCAATATAAATGTAGTCCGTGGACAAAAATTAGGGCCAGTAATAAATTTTAACATCACTCGCGCTTTTAGTAACATTCAATGATCTAAATGGAATTTAAGTACAAATTTTATTTATTATTACTAATTAATAAATCAACCGTATTAATAATAATCTAATCGTATTAGTCACTAATAAATTAAGTATGTTAGTAATTAATAAATTAATAATATTCTATGTATACATATTAACAGTATTTGTATTACAAGTACAAAAACTCATCATTTAAATAGAATAGTAAAATAGAAAAAAGCTAAATTGTAGAAGAATGAATACCTGATAAAATAGTAGTGTATTATTATAGTAGTATAGTAGAATAAACATATAATATAATATTAATATAATGAAACATTACAAATAATGAAAGTGACAACAAAATAACAGAATAGCAAAGTAGTACATAAAATGATTAAATAATATGTGGAATAATATAATATTCTATATATTATTCAATTCCATATACAGCAGTTAAAAATTACGAATTGCTTTAATTTCTTATTCAGCTAAGGAGTGAACTGTATAAGGTACAGAGGGCTTAAAGGAATTAACCCAATCGAACAAAAATCGCGTTAATTCAATTGCGTTCAGTGACAATAAAAATATTTGTTATTTGTGACGTCAAAGGAGAGCTTCTCTACGATACGTTACGATCCCAGACGGACTATTATAAGGTCATGAACAGATTTCATTAACTTAATGCACCCTCGTGTACTCATCGGTAGTGTTCAGCTCGTACTGTGCAATGGACGCCCGTAAATGGCTGTATTACAATTGTGAAACTTCCAGACAGTATAATAAGAGTAATCGTGGGAGTACGGATAGTCTGACGGTTCTGTATTGAACAAGATTGTTTCGGGTTTAAACGCTTATATCTTGTAGTTCGGATGTCGATCGAAGTTTCTCGAACGCAGAAAGGAATAACAAACGACGAAAATGTTCGAATGAGAGAATGTAAACAGACAGTAACGTATCGACGGGACAGTTCAAATGCAAACATAAAACACTTCTATTTTTGATCTTTTGTTGTGAAATTTTTACCTGCAGATTTGTGACACTTTCCTCGTTAAAATGAGACTAAACACCACGTAATTCGAAACATATTTATTTGTAATGCGAAGCGTTTTGTTTATATCGAGGCTTTACTGTAATAACATGCACGGTAGACGAGTAGTGACACATCGGGTAACTTCGTTTCTCTTCGATGCTATTCGGATAATCACGTGATACCTCTGACAGTTGAAATCGAAGACTCTTCTGGCTGAACCTACAAAATGCGATCGAAAAGAATGGTAGTGTTTACAGTAAAGTTTCGATATAAACGAATCTTTCGGATCTGAATTTTTGCTTATATCGAGTAGCTCCGATATTGATCGAAGTTTCCCGAACGTTAAAAGGGAAAGCGAGCGAAGAAAACGTTCGAATGACCGAATGTCAGCAAACAGTAACATATTGATGGAACAATTCTAATGACAAGAATAAAACTTTTGCATTTTTTATATTTTGTTATGAAACTTTTACCGAGATACTTGTATAATTTTCTTGATTTAAATGTAACCAAACACGACGCAATTCGAAACATATTTATTTGTAAATCCAAGCGTTTCGCTTATACCGGGAGCTTTACTGTAATCGGTTACACTGCAGAAGATTAGGATTTGATATCGGGTATCAGCGGATTACATCTCTATATTCCTACCATACATCAATTTGGCATCGTGTAAAGGACGGAATAGCAACAAAAAACAGTGGAATGTATTTGGTTATAAAAGCTGATTGAATGCTGAATTGTAAACAAGCATTTGTTTGGTTGGAAATGGGGGTAGCATTCACAGTTTTCTTTGGTGGATTACGTCAGTTTGACGTCACGTTACAGTCTACGTCATGAGAAGATCAAAACATCCCATACTTCATTAAGACAAGGACTAAAGAAAGCAGTTTGAAAGAGTGGTGAAAAAAGTTTAAAGGTCACATAAAAAATGAGTAAAGCATATTTACTAAAAGAAGTAAAGAAAAGATGATCGAGTACAAAATATTAAATTTAAAATGGCAAAACAGTGAGCGAACGGATTCAAGAATTTGTTCATTTAAAATTTTGGAAATACAGAAATATAAAAATATAGAAGTATTAAATTTCTTGATTTAGAAATTTAGAAATTCGTAAATTTTCAACTTTGGAAATTTTTTAATTTAGAAATATAGAAAATTAAAATTTTCTGGTTTAGATATTTAGAAATTCTCAAATTTTAACTTTGGACAATTTCTAAATATAGGAATTTAGAAATACCGAATTTTCCAAAATTTTCATTTAGAAATTAAACAATTTGATAATCTAAATATTTAAAACTACAAAAATTAAAACCTTTGCAATTTTACTGTAATTAAATTGTCGAATTTCAGTTCATTAAAATTCTCTAAATTACAAAATCTAGTAACTTAATTGTTTTCTAGTAATCTAATCCTATTTTTTCAAACAAATTCACTTTCCAATGTTATTCCGTTGCAAGAAGCGTGCTAATACTTTTGTCCGCTACTGTACATACGTAACTGCTTGAAGGCATACTATAAGTGCAAACATAAACAGTGCACATTTTTCTCATTCAAATAAAAATCATGTAATGAAAATATTGCTATTCATCGATTGAACTTCCCGTTATCGAAATGAATGAAATATTTTGCTTACGCTGTACATTTGCAGAATATTGTCTTGTAAGCGTGCAATCATAAATTCCACACGCTGCAAAAAATGCTTAATATTCATTCATCGACAAGTCTATTAATTCCACTTAATTGAAATATATTTCTTTTGCGATGTTATTAATCAGCTATTTTTTATGAATCGAGGTGGAAAGAGCACTTATAATTGCTTTATCGATAGGACAAATAAAAAAAGGCGTGCGTAATACAGATTACGCGTATCTCAAACGGTTGTCTGTGTTTAGTCTGCTTGGTCCGAGTGATAAGAGACATTCATTGCCTCGTAAATGACTTCATTGCTCTGTTATCGGATATCGTTGTTTACGAGTTATTCTACAATCGTACGAGTCATTTTTATCCAGTCAGCTGCATAGTTATGTCTGGCGAGTGTCAATTGCATCGATTAACTCCAGGAAGTTTATCCCAGATATTACGTAATTATTTGATCCATTGACTTAATCAGTGACTGTGTCCCACATATACGCGTCAATCAGAAACTTTATTTCGGCGCGATTGACGCTAACAAGTTATTTATTTCTTATCGAGTAGAAATTCATTTTTCCTTGTTTTGCTACAATTCTTTTGTAAAATTTGTAATACGATTTCTCATGTATTCGACATGTACTCTCGTCACTGCTTGATTTTGATTAAGCATCCCGCGAGGGATTTTTAAAACTAAATTCCGCTGTGGATTATCGCGGTTAGTTTATATGAAATTTTTTATACTTGACGGACGACCAAATTTTTTGCCTGTAAATTTCACGGGTCAATGATAGAAACGCTTTTTCTATGTCGTTATTTTCTGTACAGCAGACCAAAAATTGTTGTGTCCACAAGCCTTCTAATTTAGAAATTTTCAAATCGACAAACTTTACAATTTTGAAACTAAAACTAAATGTATCACAGCGAACAGGTGACTGTTTTACAAGTTTCTATTTTAAATTATAAAATTTGTTATGGTGGTTTCCTTCAAATCTGTGTTGATTTTCCTCAAGATAAATTTATATTTTAGCGTTTATTTATCTTTTTCTCGATACTATTTTTAATTTCAAAGTAAATGTGCATTATACGCCAGTAGATTAGGTGTTAAGAAATTTGGTGTCTTCAAAATTGCAAATTTAAAAATCAGCAAACTTTCAAATCTTCAAATTTAAAAGTTTAGTAATATGCGAATTCGAGGATTTGCAAATGTTTGAATTTGGAAAGTTATTTGAAGATTCAGAAATTAAAAAATGAAACGACGTAGAAATTTGGAAATTAAACAGTTTAGAAGTTTAGAAAATTGGGAGTTTGTAAATTAAAAATTTATAAATCTATGTAATGTATAAATTTTAGGTCTTAAAAATTAAAAATTTGAAAATTGACAAACTTTCACACCTTCAAACTTAGAACTTTAGGAATATGGGAATTCGAGAATTTGGAAAGTTATTGAAATTTGAAAGTTCCGGAATTAAAAAATTAAGAAATGTATAAATTTGTAAATTAAAAAATTAGAACTGCAGATATCTGGGAATTTGAAAATAAAAAATTTAGAAGTCTTTTTAAATTTATGATAGAAGTATGTGCTCTGCATTCGACATTTATGCCTATCATTGCTTAATTTAAACCAGTTAACTGCGTTTCACGTGTATACACATAAATCCGACATTTCATTGCGGTTCCGTTAACGTGTACATTCGTCGTGTAAAATAAAAAAATTACAGTCTACATAAAATCACAAAATTTCAATAAGAAGTAATAAAAATATAATTCGGTGATCTATTACCTTTATTTTACTAATAAAACTATTATGTATTTTATACAAAAAGGTTTTATTATTCTTTTTGCTAATTTAGATATTCCCCGTATGATGTATTGCTTTTTGCAAACTGAGTTAAATGCATCTGGTATTCTCCGAATCGTTTTGTAGACTTCACTGTGTCCATTGCGTATTAAAAAATATCACTGAAATCAACTAAATTTAAAAAAATTTTTCTTTAATTTTTCTTGTTTCTTATCATTTAACAATCAAAGAACGTGAATTAGAGAAAATGTTCTTCCTCCTGTAAAATTATGTGTTTGAAGTTAATTTGACTCTAAACCCTCGTGTTGGTAGTCGTATACCAGAGTTTATTGATCGAGTCAAGTTGTAAAATAATAGACATAATAAAACTTTTCGATGTCATGTTCTGAGAGTTACAATACGTCACAATCCATTCTTGCGGAGCTTATCAGTGAGGTTAAAAAATGGTGATTGTCGGATCAGAGTTGTGATAAGGAGGCGAGAGAAGAGAGGATCGTGTCGGCTAGAAAGTTTCATCAACCCGATACACTTTCACGGTGTTACCGTCTGGGCCGCAACCTAACTATCGTTGATTTATACTTGTTCGCAGTCGTGCTACTGTTCATCTACAGTTCACGTATAGTTCATGTATAGTTAGTCGCAAATGTTGAATAGAGCCAGAAAATAGATTGCTGGTACAATTAATGAGTATAACATCATTTGTAGAAATATCCTTTTGGGAAATTGGCGATCTAGGGATTTGTGGAATTTGGGAATCTAGGAAATTGGAATCTGTCAATGATTAAAACTAGCAATAGTGACATCTAGAAATTCCGAGACAGCGGTATTTGAAGATCTAGGAATTTTTGTTTAGATATTTTTGAATCAGGGGAATGTAGTTTTGAATTTTGATATGGGCATACGTGAATTTCAGAATCAAGAAGTACTGGGATTTGGAGTATTTGGAATCTGGGGAATGTGGTGTTCAGAATGTTCAAAATTACAAATTTTGTTGGGGGATTTTTGGGATCTGGAAAATTTAGGACGTAGGAATTTGAAGATCTAGGGATCTTTTGTTCAGATATTTATGAATCAGGGGAATGTAGCTTTGGGAACTCGACGATCTAGGGATTTCTTGAATTTGGGAGCTGAGGCATATTGGCGCGCATTAATTTTAGAATCAAGAAGTAATGGGATTTGAAATATTTGGAATCTAGGGAATGTGGTGTTCAGAATGTCCAAAATTACAAATTTTGTTGAGGGGTTTTTGGGATCTGGAAAATTTAGGACGTAGGAATTTGAAGATCTAGGGATTTTTTGTTCAGATATTTTTGAATCAGGGGAATATAGTTTTGGGAACTCGACGATCTAGGGATTTCTTGAATTTGGGTGCCGAGAAATATGGGCATACGTGAATTTCAAAATCAAGGGGTTCCGGGTTTTGAAAATTTAGGAATCTAGGGAATGTAGTGTTCAGAATGTCCAAAATTACAAATTTTGTTGAGGGGTTTTTGGGATCTGGAAAATTTAGGACGTAGGAATTTGAAGATCTAGGGATTTTTTGCTTAGATATTTATGAATCAGGGGAATGTAGCTTTGGGACTTGACAATCTGGGGATTTCTTGAATTTGGGTGCCGAGAAATATGGGCATACGTGAATTTCAAAATCAAGAGGTTACGGGTTTTGAAAATTTAGGAATCTAGGGAATGTAGTGTTCAGAATGTCCAAAATTACAAATTTTGTTGAGGGATTTTTGGGATCTGGAAAATTTAGGACGTAGGAATTTGAAGTTCTAGGGATTTTTTGTTCAGATATTTTTGAATCAGGGGAATGTAGTTTTGGGACTTGACAATCTGGGGATTTCTTGTATTTGGGTGCCGAGAGATATGGGCATACGTGAATTTCAGAATCAAGAGGTTCTGAGATTTGAAAATTTAGGAACCTAGGGAATGTAGTGTTCTGGTTGTCCAAAACTACAAATTTTGTTGAGGGATTTTTGGGATCTCGAAAATGTAGGACGTCGGATTTTGAAGTTCTAGGGATTTTTGTTCAGAAATTTTTGTAATGTAGGAATGGAATTTTTGAAACTTGATGTTGGAATTCTTTGAATTTGGGAATCTAAAAAATTGAGCATACGTAAATTTCAAAATCAAAAGGATTTGGGAATGTTGAAATCTAGGAATTTTTTTATTCAGGAATTTAGAGTATTGGGAAATTTACAGATCAGGGGATCTACTGATTCGAGAACTTAAGAATATCAGAATCTAAGGATTTTATAGTCCAGAGATTTTGGTGGCCTGCAAATGTGAGGATATACAAATTTTGGAAGCTAGGAATTTGAAGAACATATAAATTTGAAGATTTCGGCCCACGAGAAATTAAAGATTTGCAATCGAATTTTATGGTTTTTTCTCTAATTTGCGACGAATATTAGTATAACAGTTAATATAAATTATTCTAGCATTTATAATATTCCATATAAAATTTGCAGTTTCAATTTTATTTGGAAATTTTCATTTTCCATAAAAAGTCGCTACTTTTTTAGTACTTACATCGCTTACCACTTTAACTCCTCAATTATAAAGCCACCCTGAAATTGTACAGTTTCAACTCACGTTCCTCGTGTCAGTTTGACACATTTTTCTCGCAAAACTCACTTCGTGACTTTTATAATACTTCTGTTATATTTATATCCATTTGAGTTGTGCTTAAAATATTTCTTGGACACCGTAACATCCTATTCTCTATGTTGAGAAATCGAACTGGTTAAAATTTTATTATATTCCATAATATTTAGAAGATGCATGTTTCTGAAAATTTGGATGACGAATACACGAACCAAGTTCTTATTACATATCGGAAATGAAGAAAAATAGAATTTATCGCAATTATTCCACAAGTTCGACAAGAAGTAAAAAAATCAATGAAAATCAACTAGTTTAATAATATTATGTACGAAATAGATTTGTATAGACGCGAAGCGACTACTTTTGAAAATTGTTGCTTTACAAATTTACTTTGTAATAACATTCCAATGTTAATGATTTGAATATTTTTGTGAAACTGAAGATTTAATGGCTGGTACCGAATACAAATTTTACATTGATTAATTTGGAAGGTGGAAATTTAAATATTCAGACATTTTCACCGAAACATGTATTTATTTTTGTGATGATGCGAAGCTATAAAATCAGATGCGTAAATAACGCGTCATATCATTATTTTTGTATCAATTTTATTCGAAAAAACCAGTCGCTTGCGTCAGAAATTTCTATTGTAACGCCACGTGTAAATTATTATATTCAATTGTAAAAAATAATAAATTATTGTGATATGCAAATTTCGGAATTCCACGAGGCATTTGTTTATTGCTAGCCAACGTGTTCAAGTAAATGAGCTACGCTAATTTTTTATAAATAACATCTTTTATATTTGCGATGTTTTTTGAGAAACATTAGATTTATCTTTCTAAATAGAATGCAATTGTTTGTTTATATTATTTGAAAAAGCACGTACGCCTAACAGAATGTAACAGTAAACTTACTGTTGTATAAAAATTAAAAATAAAATAAAATAAATTAGAAGAAATAATAATACACAAAATAAATAAATAATCGAATTATAAAACATAAATTAATTTTTTGTTTCGATAAAAATCAGCACGTATTTCAAGTATCTTAATAAATTTTGTAATTTCGAAAAAAAACTTGTCAAATGTCTGGTTTGGTAATTTACTGTTAACACTAGGTTTAAAAAACGTGTCAAAATGACGCATCTTAAATTCTTTATTTTAAATTACAGAAATTATTAACACGTTCGCTGCCACGCGCATTTGTGAGGGAATCCCAGCCAGGCCACGCAATAAAATGAAATCCATTAATATTTTACGAAGAAAAAAAAAAAATATTAAATTAATGATACAATCCTGTAATAAATAAAAATTCAGTAAATTTTAAATAAATTTTAGGTAATTAAAACAACGTTAATTTTTTAGTTTTATATATTTTACACTGTCGGAAAGTTCAAAGTTTTCAGTCTCAAGTTTTAAACGGAAAGTTCAGTGTCAGTCATCGGTGACGGACGTGGCAGCTAACGTGTCAAGATGCTTTTGTCGAAATATATGTTAACTTTTATCGATACGAGTTACAACTGTATAAATTAATGCTTCCTTATTATTGTACTTTATTTTTAATCTGAAAATAACTGTTCATCGAACCTAGTGTCAAACATTTGTATACATGGTGAATTGGTAATTTAAAAGTCAGAATATGATTTATACATTTGTGTCTGCAAATGTTTGTATTTAGAAATATGAAGATATCAGATTTTCGAATATTTGCACTCTCAAACCTTCAAACCTAAATATTAGGTATTTTTCGAGTATTTGAAATGGGTTTGCAACAAAATATTCAAATTATGGTTTTTCTTGTATATACAGTGTATATACAAATTTTTTGAATTTTATAAAGTGACATTAATGTAACATGAAAATGTGATAGGCTGTGAAATAGTGTAGTTGGAAAGAAATTATTTATATTCTTAACCCGCAATAAGTAATTTATTCCGTAAAATAAGCATTCCTGTATACAATAACAAAAACAGAGTGCAAATACAAATGCAGTGTTAAAATATTAATGTAACCGTGCACGAATTCCAAATCAAATGTGGTTACTAAGGTTCATGTAACCTTAAGCATTCGACCAAAAAAGAAAAGGTGACCTGATATCCACCATGAGTCGATGTATTCGAAATTGCAGTTGTCACGTACACAGCAGTTCGTAGTTCAATTTAGTGGGGGTGCTGCTTCCTTTGTATAAAAAGAAAATTTCGAAAAAGGACTCTAAATTTGATGTATAGTACGAAGTGCATAGGTGCTGCATTTCCACGTGCTTAAACGCGCTACGACTGGTTAACAGTTTCGAGTAAACCTTCAGTTTCGCTGAAAAATTTGGATTATTCATTTGTACAGCTAATACCTGTGTGACAGCTAACGCGTGTATGTGTATCCAGTTAAGCAGTGGCAGCTCGTAGTTCAATTTAGTTGGGGTGCTGCTTCCTTGGTATGAAAAGAAAATTTCGAAAAAGGACTCTAAATTTGATGTATAGTACGAAGTGCATAGGTGCTGCATTTCCACGTGCTTAAACGCGCTACGACTGGTTAACAGTTTCGAGTAAACCTTCAGTTTCGCTGAAAAATTTGGATTATTCATTTGTACAGCTAATACCTATGTGACAGCTAACGCGTGTATGTGTATCCAGTTAAGCAGTGGCAGCTCGTAGTTCAATTTAGTTGGGGTGCTGCTTCCTTGGTATAAAAAGAAAATTTCGAGAAAGGACTCTAAATTTGATGTATAGTACGAAGTGCATAGGTGCTGCATTTCCACGTGCTTAAACGCGCTACGACTGGTTAACAGTTTCGAGTAAACCTTCAGTTTCGCTGAAAAATTTGGATTATTCATTTGTACAGCTAATACCTGTGTGACAGCTAACGCGTGTATGTGTATCCAGTTAAGCAGTGGCAGCTCGTAGTTCAATTTAGTTGGGGTGCTGCTTCCTTGGTATAAAAAGAAAATTTCGAAAAAGGACTCTAAATTTGATGTATAGTACGAAGTGCATAGGTGCTGCATTTCCACGTGCTTAAACGCGCTACGACTGGTTAACAGTTTCGAGTAAACCTTCAGTTTCGCTGAAAAATTTGGATTATTCATTTGTACAGCTAATACCTGTGTGACAGCTAACGCGTGTATGTGTATCCAGTTAACGTACGCGCTGACGCAGCGGTACGGGACTAGCATGGTGATCGTGTCGAGAGGGGAAAGGAAACGGATCTTATTTATAACGAGACGGGACCATCGTACGATGCCGGCACAACCAATCGCAAGCCATCTCGTGGTCTGGCCTTGCAGACCGCTTTACCGCTTTGCACGCATACGTGTGAATCGCGCGATTCAGTGACGCCACCAAACTGTGCTGTTTCTCTAACCTGTATGAGTTCACACGTGGGCGTCTCGCGCGTCGACGTATTCTGACGAATGCAACTCGTACTTTCGAGTAAAGCATGCGTACAAGGTAAAAGACCGAATACGTGGCTACTAAAGGTTTTATGGATGCGGTAGCTAGCCAAGGGTCATATCTTCGACATTCTTGCAACATTTATCTCGTCACGTGTCTCGTGATTTACACGGTACTTTCTTACACGGGCAATTATAACATTTACGCGGTCATTTATTACACCACTTGTGTAATATCTTAATTAACATCAGGAAATACGTCTTATTAGAAGTAATGAGTGTTCTGCGATGTTGGAACACCTCAGTGAAAAGTAATCATTCTTTTTCATTACATTTCGCCAATATTTAAAGAAATTCTGGTAATTGTGGAATTTATATTATCAAATTGTTAAATATTATTAATGTATATTATTATAAATGTATAATATGTATAATGTATAATGTACATATACAATGTATAATATTTATAATGTATAATGTACATATATAATGTATAATATGTATAATGTATAATGTACATATACAATGTATAATATTTATAATGTATAATGTATAATGTACATATACAATGTATAATGTACATATATAATGTATAATATGTATAATGTATAATGTATATATACAATGTATAATATGTATAATGTATAATGTACATATATAATGTATATTATTATAAATATACTGTATATATTACAAATATTATTAAATTGTTAAATTGAGACATTCACAATTAATTTCTTTAATTGTAAATTTTACCAAATCATGAAATTTAGTAAAACCTAATATAAATGGAAAAACCGAGAACAGACAGTAACGATGGAAATGACGCACTTCCAAATATTTCAAGCGATGAATACCTGTCGAATGAAAATAATACGTTGATTTCGAACCACTCTAGAATGAAATGTACTTTCTTCAAACATCATTATCTTTTTTGTTAAATAATCTGTAATAAATGTGTATTTCTAACGTATATAAACTTAATATTTTTATTTTCAGTAGCTTTCATTTTCAACATTTTTTATTTTGTACTGACAATTTTTATTTAAGCGATTTGCATTCGTATAAAACGAAGCCACGTGGAAACTTCGCGTAAATTGAAAAACGGGTGTCTAGTTGTTTTTTTGCGAAGGTTGCGAGATACAAGAAATTTTTGCGAGCGATTAACAGGCATCTAGAATAAAGAATATATCAACAAAATACAAATAAAACAATTAGCATGTAACAGTAATAAATAGTTCATAATCTGCGTGAAACACAGGATTTTTGCTTGCATTTTTGTGAGGATGTGCCGGTTTTTTAAGTTATTTGGAGGAAATAAAACACTGCTCCAAATGGAAAGATTTTTTTTAGGGATGTTTCTAATTTTCGACACAACCTTGCGAATCCGTTTGTATTCATGTAATATTTATAGCCCAGTCTTTTCAAGGGCTCAGGCTAACAGTTGGATTCGCTACAGTTTACATCTAGACGTTACAATAGGGTTAGTTTCATAAATTGGATCACTTCATGGTTAAACTGGATCGGTTCAAATAATACGTTTTTTCTCTTCTAAAGATAGAAATGTTATAGCATGGAAAATATGAAAAATAGAACGAAAACGACTGTATATTATATATACCGTAGGAGGAAAAAGAATATTCTCGACAAATTAAATAATCTTCCACTCTTTGAACTGGGTCAAGAATTGGATTTAGTGTCTTTTGCTAGAAATCTGTCCATTTGAGCTGTACTAACGCAATACCGATTATTACGAATGGATAAGCTGCCAGGTTTACAGAAAGTGAATATTTTATCAAATGCATATGTATTTCTATTTCAGCATGCTGTAGAATGTTTCTTGAAGTTATTTTTCATCTGTTAATAGAATATAAGTATATTTTTAAAGGAAAATTTGTACTAAAATATAAAAATGTAGACGTGGTTCAATTCAGATTATCTTTGATCCAAATGGGGAAACTAGTTTTCTAAATTAGACCAGTAACGCTGTTTTGTAAATATTTGTTATAAAGAGTCACATTGTATTTTGGTTCCTTTTATTAGATCTATATATTAATTGCAATGTTAAAATTGTTCTGAAATTTTTTGCTCAAATGTAGAAACGCGTTTCGATTTATGGAGGTATTTTCTTGTATATTAAAGTACGGTTAGTTTTATAAATTGGATCACTTAATAGTTCTTAAGTTGCACCGGCTCAAATGATACAACGTTATTTCTTTTTTAAAAATAGAAATGTTGTAGCATGGAAAATACGAGAAATGAAACGAAGAAAGTATGAGAACGGTCATGTACATATTTTAAAAGAAAAAATAAGGTGAAAGACCTTGTACTTGGACATCTGTACACATGATACTTATTATTGCACTTGATATACACCTTATCCACCCACAAATTATTTTATTCGTTTATTGAAATATTTAATAAAATGTAGTCATATATTTTTCCTCGTAAACTTGTAACACTTTTAGAAAAAGGAAGTTGTTTTCTTAAATTCATTAATTCATCCCTTTTGAATATTGCTGTTGTTTCATTTACTAAAAATCATCGACATTTTGTTGAGCAAATATTATTAATAGTATTTACTATTTTTATATAATTCGTGTATTTTTAGAAAAATGATACACTGTAGTATCGTTTCATTGAATGTAAGATTAAATTTACAATTGGTTTTATTATATTTACGCGTTTATGTATGGGTACAGTGAAATAACAAAACGTCACAAAAATTGACCACCTACAGAATAATCGTCAGTCATTATCAATTGAATAGCAAAAATAAGGTTAACTAAATGACAGATTATTTTGTATCATACTTATTTATTCTGCTGCAAATATTCTTCACCCTTCTCATTTTGTTTTAGTATTTCTTTGTTTCCATTATCAATTATCTGTTAGCAAATAGAAATGGAACTTATAAATCACAATTGTTTTATTTCTTTAAATTATATTTCACGTTTTCTTCCATTGATTAATGTCAGGAATTTTCCTGCTTCCTTATAAATTTTGTTTGTCTTCAAACTGCGCATTCAAGTTCAAGTCATTCTTATGTCCTTGCATATACTCATCCGATATGTAAATTAATTTTTATAACGCATTCAATCGTGGCAGTAATTATGGATGCGTATCAATACCGTATTCGTCTTCGCAGGCAGCTTGAAGGACATATTTCAGTGTGTTCGCATTCTTGTTCATCCGGATGCAATGTAGTTTTCCTTTGAAGATGAATCAGTGTAGGACGAAAGATTTTGTAACAATGATCTTCGACTTTAAGAAATTAAATTCGTAAATCTAAACATTTTTAGATTTGTAAATTTCAAAATTTTCAGATCTTTTAATTTTTCAATTTTTGCAGTTTTGAAATTCCTAAATTTTTTAATTTCTATATTCCTATATTTCTAAATTTCTATATCTTTATGTTTCTAAATTTTTATATATTCCAATTTTCAAATTTTTGTATCTCTATATTTCTACATTTCTGTTTATCTAAACTTTCAAATTTCTATATTCCTATATTCATAAATTTTTACATACCTAAATTCCCAAATTTTTATATCCTTATATTTCTAAATTTCTTACTTTCTAAATATTTAGTTTCCCAAATTTCTAGTTTCAAAATTTTCAGTTCTCCAAATTTCCAGATTTCCGAGCTTCAAAATTTCTCACCTTACAAATTTTGAAATTACCATTTACAAAATTTTCCAAGTTTCTAAATTCCGTGTTCAAAATTTCCAAAACTTAAAATTGTTATATCTTGACACTTCTAAATACTCAACAAAGTCAATACGGTTTGTGTGTTAGTATCAACGCACAAAACACCTTAACAATTTTACTGTTATTTCAAAATTACTGATGAATTGTGGTTTATTTTATTAAAAACAAAATATAGCTCAGAATAATTTCATTGATAATGATAACTTCGATACATTTGGAAGTGAAGTTGGTAGGTAATAATAAGAAAATAAAAATACTTTTCTCGGTAACAACGCCACTCTTATAAAATCATCATTTCCAAGAAATTGTATTATTTTCATTTTTCGCGATGCTAATGGCTCATCATTGCCAATTTAATGGCTCATATGGACTGAACAATTCTTCAAAATATAAAAAATGATGCTGAGGATCTTAATCTGACAGTGAAAATAGAATGGTTTACAGTGTCAAATGTGTTGAGAAGTGTGTTCATAATTCAGGCCTTAACATAAACAGTCCCTGGCCATTAAATTAGGACCACGTACAAAAATTTCACTTTCATGGCTATAACATTATGTCATATATGGAAAATTGTCTTAGGTCATGCAAATTATTACTAAATACGTTGATAACGATATATAGCGTTCAGTGAATAAATAAAAAGAACTACACGAATATAAGAAATGCACAATTAGTAATAATACAAATTGCGTAACACGATAACTCGTGAAAACGTGCAATATGATAAAATCCCCATTAAACAACTGAACTATGTCAACGATCCCATTTTACACGTATTATAAATATAATACCAAGAAACAAGAATTTTAATAGGAAAAACAATGCATAATAATAATAGGAAAATTGATATTAATATAGCAACTAGAAAATTATATTTTTAAAACGTAATTTAATTCTACATGTCCTCATTACGTATTAGTGTCACAATCCACCGCATGATACGCACGAATCGTTTTAGTGCATTGTATATCGCACATATGAAACAAGTCCCTGGCCATCGAATTAGGACCACGTATGAAAATTTCACTTTTATAGCTATAACATTGTCATATATGGAAAATAGTCTTAGGTTATGCAAAATTATTACTAAATACGTTCATAACGATATATACATAGCAATTTGTTACTATCGTGGTAATAAATTGTGTGGGTGAGTGATTAAGGGCCATGCGTTTACGTTAGGCTCGAGTATCGATAGCGGCGTGAGGTGAAATTTGGATGCCATAGAAAATGTCTGCCTACTCAAAAGACTAGTTTACAACTCTCCAACCACATTATCTGAGTTGAAAAGAATTACAGATATTTGGAGAAATAACGAAGATATAAAGCATATGATTACAGAGCATGTCGGAAGTGACCAAAGCAAAGGGTGGAAATACAGGATATTAACATGTGTTAATAATGTTATGTAGAGTAGTAGTGTGTCATGTTAGTAGCTAATAAATTATATCATTACAATTTGAACAGGCTCTTCTAATTTCACGGAAAGCGTGTAAAATGCTGAAAATTTGTAATGGTCCTAATTCGGTCAGAGACTGTACAGCGTGAGGCTTAGGGTCTTCCAGAAAAGAAACAAATGGCGTCGCGTCCTAATGCTACATCGCACGTTTTTTTACTTTGACCGACATAAATTAATTACGAATGCATTTATATTACTGTTTTAACAACGGATAAAGTCTTTAACAAAATACTTGGGGGAAATGTGTATGAACGGCATCGACTTGAAGATCTTTTTTGAGCAATTAGCAAAATTTCTGTTGGTTCTTGCGATAAAACGTTCACCTTGCTAAATTCTCTGTTCCGGTCCGAGAGGAGAAATACGCCAACGAAGGAAAGTTGTGCTTGTTAAGTTTGTTCAAGCGTCCTCTCGGATTTGTGTGCACAAAGAACATCGTTGCGAATCATGGTCTCGTATTCCATTGACACTGACTCGAATCTCCGGAGAGGAGCGACTAATTATTCCGCTGCGCGAAGGAAATTTTAGGGAGCACCTTGTTTGAGGTTTTGTCGGTTGACTTAATTCTTGAAAAGCTGACGTTGTCGGTTGCTAAATTTTCAACTTGATCCAACCAGAAAAATTTACATTTCGAGCTGTAGTTAAGGGCCAGGATAAAGTTGCTTAATGTGGAATACGCTTTGGTGAAAGTTTATAATTCGCGATTAAGAATACTTTTATTGGAAATCGATACTCTTAATAGTAGGGAACAGCGAATAGCAAATCTGGTTTTCCGGGGTGATTAGCGCGATGATTCAGGTACAGAATTCGTATTTATCGAGTTTTAGATATTTTTGAAAGACACTGGGAAATTTGAGTATTTAGAAAAATGGAAATTGAAGAGTTTTGCAAAGTGAGATATTTCGAAATGGTGGAATTTGGGAAATTAGGGATTTCAAAATTTAGGAAGTTGGGAAGTTCAAGGATTTTAAAATTTGGGAATTTGGAAAATGTGGGGATTTTAAAATTTGGGAATCTAGAGAGTGTAGGGATTTTAATATTTGAGAATTTGGAAAATTACAGGTTTTGAAATTTTGAATATTTAATAATTTGATTTTGAAATTAGGGAATTTGTGAAATTTGGAGATTTGAAAGTTTGGTAATTTAGGAAAGTTGGAATATTAAAGATTTCGAAATTTAATACTTTGGAAAATTTCGAATTTTAAGAAAATAAGAATTTGGGATATTAGGGAAAATTAGAAATTGTAATCCAATTTCGGTATAAGCTTTTCGGAGATATCACTTCGTTTAGTATGAAGATTGCGAGGAATTTTATTAGAATATAGAAGCACCCCGTTCTGGCATTTGAGCACCACTGCATAACGGGGTAAAGTTACATCACGATCGGATCGTAGACGTCACTCTATTTTTCCAAGATGATGCGAACATTTTTCGCGTAAACGATATCGCTAGAGGAAGAAACTCGATCGACCGGACCGAGTGGTAGATTCAGCATAGAAAATAGACTGGTAAATCGATGCTTTAGCTTGCAGCTTCACTACTCGTCGATTACTTGCGGTGAATAATAAAAGTATCTCTTCTCCCTTAATTTAGAGATTAAGTTATCTTAATAAGGTTCCGCATTTTTTAAATTTATATTCAGGCGGCAACAAAATCTTTGATCAGAATTTTTCTACGAAAGTAGACATTTGATTATATTCGATTTTCTCTTTCAGAAACTTCTTCGGAACAAATATAGACTAGTCTGTACAAGCAATGCAAAGATAGAAAAGAAGACGAAATATATGAAATGCAAGTTAATTATATTATTAACTAAATATTAAATTATTATTTATTTTAAATGCAACTAATTTGTTTTAAATGTTTCCAAGTATCGTTTCAAAACTTGGATCATTTAATTCAGTTGATATTTTAACTGTTATATTTTAACTACTATCCCTTAGGACAAGTTTCTGATCAGAATTTGTTGAAGTTCAAGCTGATTTTTATGTAAATTTGTAAAAAATATTTCTTTTCTTCGATTTTAATATTTTTAATATTAAAATCTGTACAAAATGAAAGTAATAGGGAGGCTGCAATTTTGTTGAGTGGTTCTAAAAGAGATGTTCGTAGAAATGAATTGTTTTTCTTTATTTGGACATTGTGGAGATCGTGAACATAAAAGACGACCCTAAAGCCAACGAAATGTAACGATGGCAATCGTACCGTTGAGAATCACTGGCAGTGTTTCGTGTTTCACGGAACTATTTTATTTTCTCAATCGAAAATAAACTTCGTTTTGTAGGTTTCGCGCGGGAAAGATCAGTTTTATCGCATGGTGTAGTTAGATTTTACCTCTGACCCCTATTTTCAAAGCAAACTGAAAAATATTCGGAAAAGTTGACGCATAACAGGGTGTCTTTCCTCTCTTCACAAATTAAGCGCGTTTTATGGTGTTATTGAAATATACCGGATGTTCTTTGAATTTATGTACGATCAAAGAACGATTCTACATAAAGGAATAAATACTTTCTACATAATACATGATTCTACATAAAAAATAACTAAAATGTAAAATAACACTTTTTATCTGAAACATAGTTTACAAGAGTTTGAATATTTACTGAATACTCGTGAATTCAATTAACCAAGCTGCTAGTTCATTCACTCAAGTCACTGCTGTTTCGATGTCGTATGATTATGAGTAATTCAGTTAGTTTCGTGATGAATTTTTTCTTCGACTCTGACATCACGATATCGGCTGCGATTACGATTATGAGAAGATACGGAAGCACACTCTTTTTTCTTCTGTGTATCACATATGTCCATTAGTGACTAATTGTTTATTTAATTTCATCAATAATGACAAATTAAATAAGAATCTTAAAACACTGAAGTTGAAAGTATTTCAACGATTATTGTTATATTCATATGTCCACCAATAAATATCATTCAGATTTGAGATAAGTTATTAAATATACATATATGTGTTTCTAAAGTTATATATAAATAATATATATCAATTATATGTAAACAATTTAAATATTAATACATGTATGTATAATAAAATAATTATATATATAAAATAATTATAGTACATATATTTGTGTGTATAATAAATTTATACATATACGTGTAAATTAAAATTATTTTATATAGATATATCGTAAGAAAGAATTGTCTAATAAAGCATATAATTTATTAACTAATTTTATTAAATTAATATCATTGTTTAATTAATTAATATATTATGCTTTGTATAATTATACATATTAAATAAAATTTGATCAAGGCATACAAAATTTATTTTGGTATAAAAATTGAATTTTTATTTTGTACAAAATTGTACGTGAAAAATCTGATGGAATTGAAAGAGTTTTTATGTACGAAATTTTTCACGTAAAATTTCATTTAGTTATTAAATGTATGTATGTGTGAAATTTTAATTGAATAGGAATGTTATTTAAATTAAGTTTTTTCATTTTCACAGTAAATATTTTTATTTAAAATAATAGAAATTTTATTCAAATTAATTTTTCATTTATTTGTAATACGAAAAATACGATTTTATAATCTGTCGAAAGAAAACTAATGATACTTTTTTACATTTGATTATATTAACATCACGATTTACAAATGACATATCATTCGTATCAGATAATTAGCTGCAATATGAAATGTAAACGTTTTTTAATCAGTCATTTATTTCCAAGTATGTAATTAGCTTCGTTCTCTGAAAACTTATTTTACGACTGTTTTTACGGACGCCATCTTCCATGACGTATTTCACGATCGTTCGATGATTAGTAATCGATTTCGATTTGTGAATCGTACCGAACGGTCACGGCCAAGAGTTCGTGAACATTCGATGGAATTTATACGAATTATGTTTCGAAAATTTTTCCGACAAGAGCCAATGGTAACTAAGATTTCTTTTAGCGGTTTCGTAGTTCCTCAAATTTGAGTATTATTTCCCTTTTGTTTTCTATTTCTTCGCTCTTTGACTCGATGTATATGAGCAATTTTTCCGTGCAATTCCGATTATACACAGTATGTCTGAAAAGTAACGAAACTTTTTAAATTCAAGGAAAACTACTAGCACCATCTATTAAAACAATATGCTATCTGAAAACAGTACTCCTCCCCTACAAAACAAACCAATCATTATTAGAATCGAGCAACGAATTGTAAACTTATAGCGTTTAAAGCGACAGAACCCTTCGTCACCGTGTCACAAAATCACGATGGAGCAGAGAGCGAATATTAAATTCTGCTCGGTGAAGCTCGGTAAAACTTTTACAGAAACATTTGAATTAATGAAAAATGTTTATGGCGACGATTGTTTATCCCGTACACGTGTGTTCGGGTGGTATAAACGATTCCAGGACGCCGTGATACTTTGGAAGACGACCCAAATCCAGGTTTTGGGTTTTTCTAAATTCTAAACGATTCTAAAGGTATTATACTTCGGGAATTCGTTCCACAGGGACAACATGTTAATGGCGAATATTATCTGGGTGTTATGGAACGTTTGTGGAAAAGAACTGTTCGTGAGAGGCCCGAATATCGAGCGCCGGGAAGTTGGTTTCTGTTGCATGATAATGAACCAAGTCACAGAACTGTCGCTGTTCGTGAATTTTTGACGAAAAAACAAGTCTGTGTGCTCCAACATCCTCCATATTCGCCCGACTTATCTCCATGTGATTACTTCCTTTTTCCAAAACTGAAATTAATTATGAAAGTAATGTTTTATGACATTGTTATACAAGTCCGAGCAGCTGTGACGAGGGTGATTGAAACGATTCCGCAAAACGACATAAAAAAATCTAACCTAACATTACTTGAGCGTGCCCAACGGTGTATTGATGCGGAAGGGATGTAACTTGAATAAAAAAAATTAATTTTAGCAAAATAACTAATATTTTTTTATTATTTAAAAAGTTCCGTTACTTTTCAGACATACTGTGTATGTAAAGATGGCGTGAACTGCTATTTTTGAATCACCGTGATTTGGTCACGTTTATTCCCAATCACAGTGATTTTTCACAGTGATTTTTAATTCTTCGTGATCGCTTCTGATTTACAGAGAGAGTATTCTTTCCACTTTTCATGAACTATGTTCTTAGACTACATATATGTACTATATATATTATAATTTGGTCTAAAAACAACGTTAATTTAATTGTCTTATTAGGGGAAATAAAAGGAAAAACTAAAAAAAATAAATTATAAGTTTAGTTTTTAATTTCTTTAAACTTCGCATCAGGAATATTCATGACATTCTTCGCCAAAGAAACGTATACGCAAGACCAATGTGCTTCTAGTTTTAAATTGTAACTTATTTCTTCTTTTAACCCTTAACACTCGAAGGGTGCCTCTCAAGCACCACCGAAAATATTCCACACAGTACTCAATTATAATTAATATAAATATTGTAATAAAAATTATATTACTTAACATTGTTTTGAAAATCTGACACTTAAAAACTTGCAAGTATGGTGAGAATAAGTCGGAGTTACCGATCGATATTCACAATTAATAGTCGGAGCGTTAAGGGTTATAGTAATGTATAATATAATTATATTCAGAATGTCATACAAATGTATAAAATCTTAATACGAATAATGACAAAAATTAAATTGACATCCTTGAACCCGCTAAGGCAGGGGTCGACAACTGCAGCTCGCGAGCCGCATGCGGCTCAGTAGAATCATACTTGTGGCTCTTAAGTAGATTAATAGTACATATTGAAAAATTAACTGCAATATTGCAATTGCCAAACAAATATAATAATCCTGCGCACACATCAAAATGTGCGGCACATCGCATGCATGTAAACCTAGCTTTAGCTAACCTTGCTCTCCACACTCACCGACGCCACACTCAAAATCAAAAAGTGTTTCCGTTTTCTTTAATACGTTCACTTATATGTTCTGTTACTACGCAAAATAGAATGTTTTGATTTCACAATCAATACATGTTCCACAGCAGATATTATATTATTTTTTCTAATACGTACCGATGTATGTACTTATATGTGGCTCTTTAAAAAAATAATTTATCACATCGGGAAAAAAATGGCTCCAGAATGGTTGCCGACCCCTACGCTAAGGGGAGTCAGCGGAACAGTAACGATCACGGTTAACGTGAACCGCTTCTAAAACGCCATCTTCCGGGTCACGGTCGTGAATACAGTTTAACCCCTTGCACTATGGCCTATTTGTCAGGTGCGTCAGTCAGAACTAACTAAACACAGCTACAATATTAAAACATACAAAGAATGTTGAAATGTTATGATAACATGGTATTATGCAATCGTTGACTATGCAAATTATAATTGGACTTGAACTCCAAATTGAAGCACATTCAAAATTCGAGTAAAATTGATCCCAACTGAAGTACCAGTGCGTCAGGAGTCAGACTCGTCAAAATAGTGCAAAAAGGATTAATCACGATCGTGATCACTATGATAAATAACTGCTAGTGTTGCATGTCATCTCTAAACATATGTTTTCCTTCATTTTCAAAAATAACAAAAATAGACTTTTGATTGCAGAAAGATCGCACGGAGAACAGTTTCTCGGTTTCAGAGATCAAAATATCGCGATGTAGTAAACAGGAGAGAAGTTACAACTGCTTTAACCTTCATTGGTCTTCCAAAAAAAAAACCGTATACATATATAACTACATATTCTTTTAATAACATGTCAGCATCACATGCTCATTGTTACATTATGTTCGTATTCATCGTAAAGGATGATTTGCTTCTGTTATTACAACGTATTTAACAAGTTTTCAAATCTTAAAGTTAGAATTTAAAAAATTCTTTGCATACATTCGTCAGAGTTTTTTGGAATAATCACGCGTGAATGATTCATGTTTGCCAAAGGTTTCCAAAGACGCAGAAACCGATGTCAAGCAAGAATGAAATAAAGTAGTAAAAGATAAAAACGAGAAATTGAAACAAATCATAAAATCCGAAGTATGAGGAAAAAAGTGAGTTCAGCTTTCAAGGACGGAGAAATGCATTATGTAGTTAATTAAATACATACAGTAAATTTAGAAAATATAACTATACACGTCAAAGACCTTTCTGTTCCTGGAATAGGGATAATACACAAAATGATTGGCACGTCGGTTAACAGTTAGGTATGAAACTAAAAAAAGTAAAATTAAATTATTTATATTATACGATGCTGAATTAGAAATTAAAATATGCTACAAAATTTATTATGCATGATTTTAATAGCAGAAATTGTAAGCTTTTGCATATGCTAATATAATCATATGAATGATATATTATTAACTATTTTTATAGTATTTATCAAAAATAAGTATAAACAGTACATCATTAAAACAGTTAATAATATTAGTATATTTGTATATAATAATATAGTATATTACTATTTTTTTAAATTTTAACTACCTTTATTTATCACAATTCAACAATATTTACATATAAATTTATTATAAACATTTAAAAAATCGACTGACCTCCACGTGTAAAAAGCTTCGTACGTTATATGAAAAATGATTGATTTGTTCATTTATTTAAAAAAATGGTCCTATAAAGTACAAAGGATAAGCTACAAATTGTAAAAGATAACAAAAATTGTACACGTTACTGCTATTCAATAGGTTAAGAAATGGAGAGAAAATAATAAATATAATCATTAAATATTTACTCAAATTAAGTAAATTTTAGTATTTATTTCTGTGAACTTTATTTTTATACAGTTATTTAAATTTACACATTTATGATAATATACTTGAAAATACTAACTGAAATTTATAAGTAAACGAACAAATATTCTGTGTAATGTAACAGATTAATTTTATTACAAACTTCAATCTTAAAAAACTACCAAAAATTTATTATATTACATTATGTTATAATTAGTTGGAAAATTGATAAATTTACGGACTTGAAAGTTTTGCAAACTAAATTCAAAACTATATTAGTATGTGTAGTTAATAAATATATAACCTAGATTTTCCTAAAAACTATGTTTCATATAAAATTTAATTCTGCGTTCGACTTATATTTTCACGCAGAAACATTCCCTATCCAGTTATACAATTTACAGAACACCCTGTGTATAATTTTATTTGTATCCATAGAATTATTTTCTATAAAAAGTACTTTTATAACGTGTGCAGCGTAACAAATTTGTAGATTCAAAAATACGACTTTTTTGCAAAATTATTTTTTTTTAGTACCGGGGGAGGAAAATTGAACATACAAATCTACAAGAATCATTTATTGTTTGTAGAATAAAAGATGTATTGAACAGTGTTATTGAATGCCTTTTCTCCTGAACGCTTTAGTTTTTATGAAGTGCGGATCGAAAGCAAAATAAACGATCTCTTTTTCAATCCCTTTTTTCGCTCACGGCGTTACGACAGTCGATTCGTATTTTCAACGTCGAATACAGGTTGATGTACATCGCAACATGATACGGACATCACACCTGTACACTGAAAAATACACTTGCAAACAGAATACTCGTCCAATGGTGCAAACTCGGAGGACGGATCAATTCCGGCCAACGGGATTATTTTCCTCTTCAATTTTACGTCGAATGTACCGATTCTGAACCGGTCAATCCTCTCTATGCTCTGTGTAATAGTGTAACTTTCGGTCATCTTTGATCACTTTTATTTCAAACTATACTTAAAAAAATCAACTAAATATACACACAAACTAAATCCTCCCCTTGCTATTGTAATAACTCGAAAGATGACTCATACTCGTCATTCGGTTTAATACATTGACTCACAGTTCGGTTTAATATAACAATGTGACTCACAACCCGGTTTAATATAACTATTTGTCTCACAATTCGGTTTATTATAACAATTTGTCTCACAATTCGGTTTAATACAGTTTCATGCTAATCGAATATCTGAATTATCATCACGATAAAGTAACAATAATCTTGAAATGAAATTTACAGTAAACATTGGATAAATTCATTTATCAAAATAATCATATAAGCTCTAAAATCATATAAGCTACTATCAATCATCTTTCTCTAATTTCAATAATAATGAAAATAATTTAGATGTTCGACTTAAATAAAACACTGTGTACTAGGTTTGATACAAACCCTTAATACCTGATAACACAGAATGTATCATAGAACCAATTCACGTAAAGAAAAATATGCACGTTTACTAGAAAAAAACATCACCTTTCGAATGTGTTTCCATTTAATCAGGATTTGTAAATTTTATACGCGAATTATATGTCGAAGGTTACAGCGTGCGTTACTTCGGGAAAGTTCGGAAACGTCCGCCGACGGTCGGAAGGATTGAGGTAGAAGATCGGTTGCAATAACGCAAAGAAAAAGTGCGTCCTTGTATGCGAGTAGAATGATCAATGTATTATTTAATATTCATATTATTATTATGTAACTTTCGGTATTCTAGATATGTTTTCTCTTCGCACGTGTTTCTCTCAAAGCCGGCTTTCTGTAACTGTCATGTGCTCCCGAATGAAAAACCGGCAGCCACCACACGCCACGAACATCTCCGACTTTACCCGAATGACAATACGACACGTTCCGCCAGAGATATACTTGCCATGAATGTTTTAACGGCTGTTTTTAATAATTATTAATATACTTATTCATATATATCTAGAAATAGTATTCATCTTGACTGATTATCATCGATCCATACTGCAACATATTTTGAAGTAACGAATAATAAGGAAGATAATAACATTTACGGTTTGAAATAGGTCACCTTTTGTATAACCTCACAAATCAGAAAGGTGAAACGTTCTGCGAGACCGTACGACCATAGTTAGGGGTTAAAAACAGTTTCACGTTTACGATAAGGATCTTATTATCCCAGAGAGATGGGATGAAAAGCTAGCGGATAACGAACCTTAAGAGTTGGCAGTCCGATGTAAACAGAAAACGGACACTGGAAACTGACTTTTTATCCTCCGATGGTTCAGCCAGATTATCTGAACCGTCTTTGATTATTACGGTTCTCTCATCATACGTACAGTCAGAGCAAATCTAGTTTCCCTAGGGATGACAACTAAGGTTGAGATCTTCTACTTGTTAATTCTTGGAAACTTGGAAATTTGGGAATGGGAGAACAGGAGATAATAAGATTTAGGTATTTAGGAAGTTAATTTAGGAATTTAGATATAGAATTTAGAAATTTAGGAATTTAGATATTTGGTGATGTAGGGGTCTGAAAATTTGGGAATTTGGATATTTAGAAATCTAGGAGTCTAATAATTAGAAAATTTTAGAATATAATTAAGGTCTCATCTGTCGCATATTTTTAAAAAGAAATTTCTTGAGTATAATTGGATCACGGTGTACATTGCTTTGATGTACCTGCTATTAACTACTATGATTTTCTGCAACTATGTACGTTGCATAGTTTCTTTCACATCGCCGATTGATCGAGTTCAATTTCACGTGGAAACCATTACAATGCAAAGAGATGTATAAAAAAGAGCAATTTTTACATGTGCAAATATTTGAATTGTAAAACTTAGACATTTGAACATTCTGAAATTGGCAAGTTCAGAAATTTAGAAATATGGAAATTTAGAAACTTCAAATTTAAGAATCCAGAAATTTTTTAATTTAAAATTGGTAAATTTTTAAAGTTGAAATATTCGAATTTAGGAATTTGGAAATTTCAAGTTTACAAATATGGGGGTATAGATATTTAAAAAATTTCAAATTTCTATATGTAGAAGTTTACAAATTTACAAATCTATACTAACTAATTTGAATACTATCTTTAAAATATTCAAATTACATCGATTCTCAAATTCTTCACATTTACAAATATTAAATTTTCAAACTTAGGAATTAAAAATTTCAAATTTCCAAATTTTTTAATTCTTACATATACAAATTTTCAAAATCACAAATATCAAATTTTCAATTTGAAGAATTAAACTATTTTTAACATAAAAATTCAGAAAATTAAATTCTCTAAATTTTCTGATATTCAAATTTATAAATCAAGAAGTGTCCTCTTCTAAAGCAAGTCGTTGTATTCGAGTGTACGTCTTGGCATCCACAGCGACCAGAACTATCTATATCTCAACGATACAAATTTCTACTTCCCCCGACATTTCCTGTTCGCTTTCAAGGGTGGCTACCCCTCCTCGGAATAATCCTTTCACTCGTTATTTTAATGATCGTAGCCGAGTAGAAATCCAGCGTGCTTCGATTCTACAAAGCCTACGGAGGAATTAATGTTTGCCAGCTCCGACTGTTCTCGTCGATGCAAAGAAGAGAGAAACGAGAACGGAAGATGAAGCGGCGGTGAAACGAGGAATCGAGAGATATTTGTCCAAGTACGAATCACACGATCGAGCCCCCTTTTCCTCGCTGCTCGATAATTTCCGCCCCTCGACATCATTAATCTACCTGTTTCTTCTTTTTCTCTTCGGCAAAAGAGGAAGACTCTCTCGATAACGTACGAGAGAATATTCGACAGAGGATAAAATTGATTCCCGATTATCGACCGGCTAAAACGAACCTCTGACAAATTCGTATGGGAATGCCGATTCGGCACGACAGTAATTACAGTGTCGGACAAATGTATGCGGATAAATGATTTTTTTTTAACACTTTTGAATATCTCAGTTCAGAGGCGCAATCTTAATTCTGTAAACATAATAGAAGTAATAAAATTCCTTGGAAACGATTTTATTGGAGTAGTGTTATCACCTAGAATAGTATTTTTATTTTGTTATCATTACCTACTAGCTTCACTTTCAGATGTCATCACAGTTATAATTTTCGTTGAACTTATTCTCATCGATATTTTGTTTTAATAAACTAAATTATAATTAATTTTCATATATCAGTGAAATTGTTAAAGGGGCACCGATATTAAAACAAGAACCGTGTCCACTTTGTCGAGTATTGGAAACTGAACTAGAACTTATAATAGAAATCAGCAATGGTATCTAGAACATCCTCTCATATTGAGCTTACCTATACCATGTTATACAATTTGTAATTTTTCACAACCTTGTCGGTATTAATGAAGGTTACAGGTTCAGTTGTGCCGTAATGTATTTAGCTAAAAATAACTTCAACCTAAACAGGACTTGTACCACTTCCAAAATAAACATCTTTCCAATACCGTGAATAACCCAAACTTCCATCGCCCAATATTAGAGAATCTGAATTATTTTCACTATAGGTTGCTTATACATAAAAATATCTGTTGTTATTTTAAATCTAGCAACAGGGTTGCAGGTTGCCAGTACACGAGAAACACTGATTTCATTGCAATAAAGAATTTATTCGAAGGAACACGTTACGATAGATGCTATTACTAAACAAGCGGAAGACATTCGGTGACGTTCGGCGAAAACCCGAAGGAGCCCGAATGCCGATTCGCATCGACTAGTGCGATCTACAGGCATGCGGCCCAACGGCGCTGCATTTAAGGGGGGCAATACCTTTAGATAGATGAAAATAAGCTGATATTTATGAATTTTTTTGTATAGGATATCTTTGTCTTGTATTTTCGAAATTTCAGGTATAATTTATTATAACTATTGCCTATTACAATATATTTTCTTTTTTTAAAAATATTTAAAAATGGCGGAATTATGATATTCTTTCCTGGTAGTGTTTTAGCGCGTCTCGTGAAACGGCGTGACTTCTAGCTTTAGTTACATTGGTCTGAAACAAGTTTGCAAACGATGTTTCGATTATTAACATTCACAGTTAGTAGATGAACCTAAGAAATGTGAAAAATATGGAAAATTGAAGAGATGGCGCGCTTTTAAAGAAAAACTTTGAATTTTACTGAAAATTTTCGCAATATTTTGCAATAAAACAGGACTTTAATGTTAAATTTATTTCGTACATTTAGGTTCATATGTTAGATGGTATTGTCATGGATATGTGCAAAAAATTTTAGCGCGATTAATAAACTAGTTTTTGAGTTATCAATCACGCCAATTTTAAAAATGTAGTTTTGAAAAAAATGCGTTTAAAGTTTCGATAAGTAAAACCTGAATAATTTCAATGATTTACCAACTAATCTGCAATTCCTGCGCCATATAATAATCCTTCGGCTTACTCGTAAAGTTGATTTTTCTCCATAAACTCATTCTCCGTAAAAATACAAAATTTCAAACACAGCAATGGCATGATAACAACAAATCTGCTACATAGCCCTCCGCACCGGGCGCGTGAATATGTGCGGCGCGATACCAGACATGAGTAACGACAATCGGCCATAACATCAAAATGGCTCCCGTATTACGCTTTAAAATTTTCAGACTATATTTTTGAGATGTTGCACTAACATTTTATAGAAAAAAAAAATTTTGCAATTTTTTAAGATTCTAAAGGTATTGCCCCCCTTAAATACATTTTCAATAATATCATATTAAGTTTTATCTACTGTTATCATTATCCTAGTTTTTATAAAAAATGGTCTTATGCAACTTTCAAAATAAACGGCTCAAGTAGCGTGCTAAAAATAAAAATATCGGTGTCTGGCTTCATTTGTGCGATACTGTATTTGTCGATATAATGCGTTAAACGTCGAGCTATAAGCGACTCCGCGATCATAAAAGCACGGCTAAGGAACTGAACGATTAAAAGTTTCTCCCGAAGTTATCCAACTATAAGTTGCCGGGCTCGTTCCGAATACGTTGCTTCCCTGCCATATACTTTCGAAAGCAATTTCTACTTGAACAAATTAATCTTGGAATTTTATCGCGACGGAATGTTTGGGTAGTTTCGAGTGGGGAAACGTTAGGGCGAAACTGGGTAGTCCTGGTTTTCCGTGATAAGTGTTGCTATTGTTCAACGAACTCTTAATGACCATTGTATCGCGCAATGAAGCTGCTTGTATAACGGAATTCAGATTCAGGAGTTGGACATTTGCAGTTATGACAAATGAACTGATCTTTTGATCATTAAGGTTTGTGCGTTAAATGATTATTTGAATATTATTTTGCCTCGTTTTAAAATTTATCAATTTCTGATTTTGTATACTTGTAAATTCGTGTATTTTATTTTATAAAATTATAAACTCTTAAATTCGATATTTGGAAATTTATGTCTTTTATTTCATAAATTTGTAAATTCTTCAGTTTGAAAATATAGAAGTTTCAAAATTTGTAAAATTCTTAATATGTAAATTTCTGACTTTTGTAAAGTTTTGGAAATTTATTTTGGGGTTGAAAATTGATTAACTTCTCAATTTGAAATTTAAAAAATGTATTAATTTCTCAATATGAAATTTTTTGAAATTTGAATGTTTACAATTTTTCAATTTGTAAATTCGAAAAATTTTAAATGTAAAAATTTGAAAAACTGAAAATCTGTAAATTTGAAAGCTTAAAAAATTGTAAATTGGAACTTTTACACATGTAACAATGTGTTCACATGACGCTTTTAAATTTGGAAATTCATCAATTTTCCAAGATATTATTTAAAATAACGTACTTAAGTGTTAATAAATAATGCTTAATTTATTTTGTACATAAAAATGATTTTTCTCGACATTATCTCTGTATTTGGTTATTAAATCAAATGAATTTTCGTTCAGAGGTAATCTTTTGAAAGCATTTCAAAATAAAGGAAATATAATATACGAAATAAATGGAAATATTCGAAATTTATTCAGATGGAATCAAAACCGATTTCAGACTGCAGAAATAGAATCCGTTATTCTTCGTTTAATAACGGTAGCAACGTTATTTAATAACATATCGAATGATCGAATGCAAAGTCAACATCAAGAGCCGTAGCTTGAATTAATTCCGATTGCAATTCGCTTCTAGAGTTACCTACGCAAACACCTTCACTGAGAAGATACTCGCAAACGATTCTACGTGTCTTCGTTGAATTTCTACACTTTCCTGGATTTTCGTTTTAACGATATCCAGACGCACGATTCTTATGTAAATACATACGTGTACAAATCTTAAACGTCATCAGCAACCGTTTTCTTTGAATAAATGAATTGAGAACCACCTATACATTGCAAACCACTTTATTTACGAAAGAGGAATAGAAATTATACTTTCCTTATTTATAATATTCGTACACACGAATAGGATTACATTAGATTCTGTTATATTAACACTGTGACATGTCTCCGACTTCTGAGAAACGTATCAGTTTTTGAAACAAATAAATACAATTTATTTATAATTAAACATTATGCAAACTCAACAGAACTATATTGTGAACTAAATACACCTGAACTTTCTTAAACACAGTAGGGCTGTTTATACATGTTATAATTAGAAAGACATTGTTACTGGAAAACTGAATATTTTATATTATCATCAATTCTTTACGCTCGAAAGTATTTTTACTGTTAGCAGACAGCAACTTGAATCTGTTTAAGAAGTTCGATAAATTCTTTCGAAGTTGTCTTTCTAATATTAATTGTTACTATGTCTGTTTCATTACATTTATACGTCATATGTATGGCGCTATATTTAGGTAAAACATACATATTCCAAATTGTTGTATTAAACAGAATGGTGAGTGTGGGTCACCTTTCGAGTGCAGAGGTTCAAAATGACCGTTCCACAAGTTTTTGTTTCAAATTACAAAGTTTAAGTTACAAAATTTGTGTCGACTTTCATCAAGATAAAGAATGTGTACATTAATTTATGTTTTAGCGTTTATGTTCCTTTATTTACTTTATAACTGCATTTTCAGTCTCAAAGTAAATGTGCATTATACGCCGGTGAGTTTAGTGTTGATATTACTTGTCGTAATTAAAAAATGCAGTTCTTTTAGAAATTGAAATAGATATATGATAAAGGATTATAGGTTCTAAAGAAAATTGTAGTGCAGGAAGAGAATATCGAACGCTTTAATTCGGCGGGAAAAGCAATTCTCTGTGCTTGAAATGTACTCATGTCGATCATGCGCGAGTAAACGAACACGATCGTTGTTCGTCTCAGCTTCGAGCTTAGTATGTATTACGCGTCAAAGACAAAACGGATAAACTGACGATAGTAATTTCGCGTAGAGCACACTAACTGTGCACACACGGAACTTTGGATTGGCACGATTTACTCCAGACAGTGGAACACATCCCTCTCTCGTCCTTTAAAGCCAACCCGTAAACGGAACTACTGTGATCACATTTTCCACCGAACACGTAACAATTTTCTTTGAATTAATTAATATTGTCTACAGGGTACTGTTAATTTGGAACGCTTTTCATCCTACATTAGATATTATTCAAATCACATATTGAATATGACCGAATATGTAGAAGCAGACATTATGTAGTTCTTTATGCAAAAATAAGAGAAACAAAATTTTGATATCAACGTGATAACTGTAGAAGGACAAGGCAATATGTAGTATTATTCATAACAGGAAATTAGTTAATACTCTTGAGATGTTACAATTTCTGCCAGTAGTGTATAAGCTGAAACGGAAAGAAGAAAGAAAAAAAAAAGTTATGAGAAAGAAGTTCGGATTTTTAAATAAAATAATAAATAATTATATACATGTAACAGAATGTAAATACACAAAGCAATTTTTTCAATAATTAATTACAACAGAAGTTGTTTTCAGTAATTGCTACTTCATTACGATTAACTAACTGAATGATTTATGTTTTAGTTCTCTTTAAAAAATTCTCAAATTCTTTATTAATTTTTTTTCCCAAAACACTGACGGTTTTTATTTTTAGAACTGTAGAATAATTTTTGTTTCCTTCATAAATTTGTTAGTATTCTCTACACGTTTTCAATGATACCATTTTGAAATTTGAATACTGTGATCTTTAAGTTATGGTGTGCTAACACTGCTGCGAATGAGAGCAGATAATTTGAATATCGTTCAAATTTCAATGATATTTGAATATTTTATTGAAGATAAAGTAGAAATGTGACTGTAAAATGACTTGACCTTCTTCCCTATTAACTTTTGCACTGTAAGCTCATACCATGATATTATCAACTGCAAAATTATTTTTTAAATTCCTTATTTCGACGGAAGTCAGTATAGATTGCGAGAAAAGTATTTGAAGAAATTTTGCAATTTAAAATAAAAGACTTGGGAACGATTTGCTAGTTTCAGTGTTAAGGTTCAGAAGGATCATTCAGACTATGAAAATCGGAAATTTAAAATAGTGTGCAGAGAAGATAAAGGTACGAATATGACTATAAATTGGCTTTTCTATTGATTTTTGCAATCGACGGGCAAATTATTTTTTAAATTATTTATTTCGATCAAAATGAACACAGGTTGCAAAAGAAACATCTTTAAATTACAAATTTTAAAAAGTATAAAAATTGACTACTATTAAACTCTTACGTGTCTTATAATGACAGCCTTATCAATTTTTATCAACCTTATTCAATTTTTATAATTATGCAATTTAATTTTGATCATGCAATTTCCTAACACCTCGTGCATCGAATACCATTTTCCACAATCAGAGTAATAAATCATTTTGTATGTGAAAACTGCAAAATCTTCCTTATAAATTGTTTTCCTTATAGCGTTGATGTCAACGTGATAACTGTACAAGGACAAGGCAATATGCAGTATTATTCATAACAGGAAATTAGTTAACTCTCTTGAGATGTCACAATATCTGCTAGTAGTGTATAAGCTGAAACGGAATATAAGAAATCGTACACTTTTACTCTTCAAGCGTATCTACGTTATTATAGACAAAGGAAAATTGGTTTGGCAGGAAAAATATTTGCCCTGGATTCGCTGAATTTCAACGAGCCGAGTCAAATCAGGAAACGGAACAATAACGCGCACGCGAGCACGCGTACGCAGTATCCGGCCAAATACGTAAAAGCGGATACCACCAAATTCTTGATGGAAAAATTGGAAAAAATATAGAATAAAATTTGTTAATTTTTGGCTTTGTTTTCAAGAAAATCGTGTTTGAAAATTTCACTGCGTCCCTGTGCTGTTACGGCAATTATTTTCTGTGGAACAACGTGGAGTACTGTGTTCCATCATACTTTAGCCGAAATGTAAGATTTTTAAATGATAATTATGATTATTGGTCGGACGTGGAGAAACGATAACCTAGACTCCGAGGTCCTTAGGTATTATACCTTCGGACTTTTACGTATGTGAATACGTTAAGGGGAAAGTAAAGAGATCGAAAGTGAGGAGCAATTCGTGCAAGCAATTAATTACGCATTTAAGGAACTGTAGAGTCAAACCTCGTTACCGAGAGTGTTTCGGTAATTAGACGTGCATATCTATACATCCGACACGAAGACAATTTCAGCGATTTTGCATTTGAAAAAGTAAAATTCTTTTCGTCGAAAATTGTGTTCGTGTTTTTCTTTCAAGCCAATAGCGTTCACGTGCTATGTAGACGTCCTTTACAGGCACAATATGCGTTTACGTCGCTCGACAGAAGATGACATTGCCGTAATAGCAAAGGATGCAGCGGATCTTCAAACTTGATTTTCTCAAAAACTGAGACGAAAATCAAACTCATAATACCATATGAAAATTAACATACATTTTTATATTAATTTTTTAATAACAATAAAAGCAAGAAATATTAAAATGTACAAATTTGTATGAATAAAAAGATGTGAAGGGCATATGTATAAACATTGCACATGCATCTATAGTAAAAAAATAATAAAGTGATTGAAATAAAATAACAGGTAATATCGCCAAAACCTTTTATGTGATATGAAACAGGTTTATTGTTTCATTCGAATATGATGAACTTAAATGCAGAAATTAATTGAAAACAGTTTGTTTAAATTTCGTATAAAAAAGTGTTACTTTTACCGTGGTGTTACTAAAACAAAAATAATATGTTTGAAATTGTTCTTTATTTACGTAACGATGCATTTGTTTAATGGAAAAATTCAGGCGTGATGGTTCAATGCATCGTATCATTTTTATATTATATTTTTTTAAGCTTTCAGATTATTTTTCAAAATATTATTTGCGCTGTTTAAAATTGTCTGCGTTTTATAAATATTTCTATTTATTTCTTACCTTGGAAAATTAACTCAAATCCAGTTTTAATCGTCACAGTACATAACAAAATTATTTTTATCTTATGATGACCGTGATTATAATTTGATAATTATTTCGTAAGATTTTGTATTTCAAATAATTTCAATAATTATTTTAAATGATCTGAGTGAAACGTAGATTACGGAATTTTTTAAATAAATTCTTTTGAACTTTTCACACTGTCAAATCTTTCTTTGTTAAAACTGACATTAATTCTTTTCCTTCCTTGTTTGTTAAAAACAAATAGTTTCAAGCTTTTCATGCTTAAAATATATTTTTAAACCTCGTTTACAATTTCGAAAGCATACACAGAATTTTAGTTTTGTACGTTTCAAAAGATACACGAATTTTTACCATTTTCAAAAGAATTTAATTAAAAATACGTAACAAAGCATACAGTAGACATCAGTGCATGAAAAGGAAAAAAGACGTAACTCGAAAAACATGATCTTCGAGTTATCGTTATAAAAATTGTTGGAGAAACACGTGTTCACCAATTATCCAATTATCTTCACAATATTTATAATTTTATAAATGCTTAAAACTACTTATGGTTGTGTAAATGGTTAAAACTACTTATAGTTTTATAAACAATTAAAAGTACGTATAAATAATAAATAAATAAAATAATTTTACAAATAATTTAAATTACTTAAGTTTTATAAACAATTGAAACTCTTTGCAGTTACATAAAAATGTAACATTTATTTAAAATATCATGGTTATGTTTAAAAGCAACATAAATGAGAATTTTGTAGCAATTTGAACCTTTCAAATTTATATAAATGTCGTGTAATTAGTATCAATAATATTATAATTATACTGTCAGTAATAATTTACATTAATGAATTGATGACTTTGGCTGTATATTAATATTACCATAAATACCGATCCCGTGTGATGTATTTATATGCAGCTCGCTGAGATTTAATTTATGTCATTCAAAAAACGGAGCAACGGAAATAATATTATTAAGCTGTTACGTATTAAATAGCCAATTTCGAAACGTCAGACGTTTATCGAAATTTAATGACAGTGTACATAAAATAGTACCAATTATTTAAAGCGTAAAATGTGTTGCAAGCTACACACAATAGAATATTCATGAATGCTTTTCATACGACTGACTGATTGTCAGAATGTTCTATCGATGACGTATGTACGTAGTAAGATAATTTTCTAATAATCAACAGTTGCATGTTAAAGTTGCAACTTTTTACCTGTCTAATTTTGTAATATGCGTTATTATATGGAGATGATTTATAATTTTTTAAATAAAATTTTAGAAAATGGACATGTACATTCTTCATTGATAGCAATAATTGAAAGAAAATATATTTATTTTTATTTTATATTGTTGATTTAATACTTTGACTGCCATATATAGGCGACCTTCAAGTTTCGATACAGATTTAATAACTATATTATTAAAAATTTGTTCGCCTTCCTAACTGAAAATACTTGTATTAATTATTTGGAACTACGGAAAATAAATATAACAAAATTTTATGAAAATATTCGGTAAGTTTTGTTAGAAGTAAAAATACCTAATATTTTCAACTGTTTCAACGTGGCAGTGTTAATTTAGAGAAATTACATCAATATTACAATAATTCCTACCACGTTTAACTACAAGATTAATTCGTTTATTATATTTATCAGTATGTTAACTTTCGAATGTGTCTTTCATGATAGTCATCTTAAAATCAATAATAAAATCTTGTAATAAAGCTGTAGTGTAACTTGAACTTTAAAGCAATTATAAGCCGTAAAATTGATGTAGTGCAAGTGCTGCTTACAATATCAAATCGTGTCGAACTTTTGTTTCGAAATCGACTATTTAGTATGCAACAACCTGATATAACTCCTTAACTAAACACGAGTCTCGCTGCATGAATTTTCATCGTGAAACTTAACTTTAACAATTTATGTACAACATTCAAAGGATTTGAATGCTGTAGTTTATAACTGTTCCTACTAATTCGTACAAACGATTCGGTTAAACCAATTCGCAAACATGATCATTTTAGAATCCATTCTCATATCACAGTGAAAAATAGTATCAAACAGATTCGCAAGAAAATATGTACATAAATGATGAAACTGACTGTCAACTTAATCCAATTATTTCTAGAATTGTAACAATTTTATTAGGTTGAAATATTCGTAATTAATATTAAATACTGAATATCTTCTCCAATAATGAGTGTTAACAAAAACGTTCAAATATGGGTTATTTTTGCTTTAGATTCTGTAGAAAACGTTTTATCAAAATGGACGATCCAATGACTGTCTCCCTATAACAGGGGTTGGCAACTGCAGCTCGCGAGCCGCATGCGGCTCAGTAGAATCATACTTGTGGCTCTTAAGTAGATTAATAGTACATATTGAAAAATTAACTGTAATATTGCAATTGCCAAACAAATATAATAATCCTGCGCACACATCGAAATGTGCGGCAGATCGCATGCATGTAAACCTAGCTTTAGCTAACCTTGCTCTCCACACTCACCGACGCCACACTCAAAACCAAAAAGTGTTTCCGTTTTCTTTAATACGTTCACTTATATGTTCTGTTACTACGCAAAATAGAATGTTTTGATTTCACAATCAATACATGTTCCACAGCAGATATTATATTATTTTTTCTAATACATACCGATGTATGTACTTATATTTGGCTCTTTAACAAATAATTTATCACATCGGGAAGAAAATGGCTCTTAACTCCAGAAACGTTGCCGACCTCTGCTCTGTAAGAATGAAAAAATTCAGTAAAATTCAATAACTCCATGTGAAAATTCATTAATAAAATGAACAAAACCACTAGAACTATAGGAAGACGGAAAAAATATTTTTGAAAATTTATACTTAATATATTAAATTTTTTAATGCAATTTTGTGATGAATGTAATAAGTATATACAGGTAAACATAAGTATCGTATTATTGCGTAATTGTATATGAAAGTGAAACAGTCTAAACTTTAATATATTTTATTTATACATAATCTAATGCAATGAAACACTGTATGTATCATTTTTGTTGGTATAAACTGCATGGCACTCGGAAAATAATTCATTGAAAAATTCTTCACCGTCACGATCCGTCATGGTTGAAATATTTGTAATACTAAAACTCTTACGAAAATCCAAATATCAAGATTTTTATGATAAAGCGAATGTAACAAAGAAATGTAAGAAAACAGGAGAAAACTCAGAAGTACGAAAACTATGACCTGATCGGGTCATTTTTTGTCAATGAACAGTTGACTTTTGGAAAAAAGGCGCGGACAAGTTAGTTCGTTGACGCCAAAAGTAAAGAACAGACCAAACTTTCTAAACCTTGTTATTTACTGCATACCTTCGTTAGGCTCCTCACTTTTCCATTAGATTTTTTTACGTTATATTTTTAGTTCAATCTTACAGAAATCTTTTAAAATATGTTATTGTAGGATTAGTTTCCTGTCCGAACGTTTCGGTTACGTCGACCGTGTCGTAACACGCGCAAGGTCGTGTTGTGTTTACTTCTTCTTCCTCGAACGCGGCAGCGTTTTTTCGAGAAGTACTGTGTGCGACTTGAGAGAGTATGTTGCTCAGCGAACTGTACGAAACGCGTACTATTGTATATTAATGCTAAGAATCTGCGGATAACTGTGTCAATTTTGTGCTACTTCAAGTGTGTTTATTATTTAATCACTCTTTCTTCTTTTTTCATACAATAAACCCTTTTCGGTTGAACTTTGTGACACACAAAATTGTTGACATTGTTTACCAATTTTATGCATAGAATAGAAAAATGCATATTTTAGTGTTAGGAATCCAGAAATTAGTTAGGCTCACATAAAGTTGAGCATTTTTAACTTACTTGACATGTGAGTGTAATGTCAAATAGCTTTTATGTATAATTTTGATTGGACAACGCTTATGCGTATTAAAGTGATTCTATAATATTATTTAGAAACAGTGCAACTAACTACTGTTCACAACTAATGATTGCAAAAACGTTTTACTATTTTAATGACATTCTCTACGTAACCGAACAACGAAGCATGGGTAAAAGCCAATATGGCGTTACAGTAACCAGTCACGTCAAAAGTGCTCAAATTGACATATGCATAATTTTTTAACTGCTTAGCATTAAAACTTGTATTTCTTGTATTCTAGGCATCAAAAACTGTTGTCATATTATACTTCTCGTTGTTATTACGACCGATCGGAGGAAACTTTTCGACACTATTACCACGCGGTCGCACAGCACGCACGGACACGTTCTTGAACAGAAGCGAATCGGTTTCCGAGTCGCCACGAACGCCTCCGAACCTCCCCGAACCGCGCACGTGAATGCAGTTACATTTTCAACAAAAACTAAATGGTAAAAAAAAGTTTAACAAGTGGCCCAAAGTAAAGTTTAACCCTCTATTATTTGTTACTTATAGACATAAATTATGCCTCCAAAAAATATCCATTTTCAAGGGAAAAATGCCAGCAAAAGTTAAAAATTGAAATAACTAATGCAAGTGGAAACACGAGTTAATTCGTGATGGTTTAACAACGTTTGGACATGAAAACATGAATTAAACTCGTGGCCGGTCAACAGTGCGTTAATAAAAACAAGCTTTTTATTAAAGGAAATCCGAATTTAACGAGACACCACAAAGTAATAGCTTCTGTGAAAGGATTATGTGGCCGAATTCAAATTCTGTCCGAAATTGTCCCGCATCCCATTGAATCGATACTCGTTGGTAAGTGCTTGTGCGTGTAATCTCTCGATTGGTACGCAATGATAGGAAGCAATGCCGTATGGTTAACCGTTTGACCATTCAAATTGGTTAAACGATTGTCGATTAATCAACGCAGTTTTCCCCGTTCTCTGGTTAATTAACGCTTTTCCACATCGTTTCGTTTAATTCTCCTGGAAAATCAACCATTTTTCTCATTGAATTTTTTCGTTTGTCTCCGTTCAGTGTACTGCGCTGAGCGTGTAGACTTCCCTAGGGAAAAATTGCCTGCGTGCGTACATTCGTCATACCAATTTTATTTAATATTTGGACTGTTTATTTTGAAAGTGGTGTAAGTCCATTTTGATTTATGAGTAACATTTAAACGTGTGGCATTTAAAACAGAATATTATAAAATATATCAGTGATTTAAATTTTTGTTTACAGTCATGTTATTATATTTTGAAATTACAATATTTTAGTTGAGTACTTTTTTTCCATGATTGTGTACATATTGTGGATACATAATCTATGATTTTTAGATTTACCATATAACGCTATATTTTAAATAATATGGGCGACTTTAGATTCTGTTATTACTATACAGGATGTTCCACATACAGGGTGTTGTATGTTCCATTAAATGCATATACCTTTTATTATTATATGTATAATTCAGTAAATAATGCAGATGTTAAATTGATATTAAGTTAATATCGATGTCGACTCTTTTAAACGACAGATATTAAAAATGATCAGTATCATTAAAGCAATCTAATATTTTTGCTATCACTTTTATGTCTGATATTAAGTTTTTATAGAATATGACTGTTGGTATAATTCGAAGCGGAAAATATAATAATAGAGGGAACAGTGTATTGCGCTTATTGCTGTTCCTAGTTAAGCGGTTCGGTCGTTCTATTCATCTAAAATATCGATTTCTATTAATCATTCGAGGAGAGGAAACGCCAATGTTATGCAATTTGTAGAATATTTCGTGCAGCTTAATTATAGTTCGATTGCATTATGGTCGCTTTAGGGAGGCAGATAAAAGGAATAGTGGAACCGCATTTCATTTCTGGGTCTTTGTACCAATATTCTTCGAATATAATAATTTTTATAGAATATAAAATAGTAATAAATTGATTTCAAAATTGTTTCAATTAAACACAGTAAATTGACATTAAAAGTAATTATAACAGTTTATGAATTGATGTTAGCAAATTCATTTTAAAGTTAATTAAAAAGAATTCATAAATCAATGTTAACAAATTAATTTTGAAATTCATTGAAATGGATTTATGAATTAATTTTAAAATTGATACAATTAAATTGAACAAATTTATCTTAAACTTAGCGAATAAAAAATTGTAAATTGATTTGGAAATTACATGAGAACAAATTGTAAATCGATTTTGAAATTACATGAAAACCAAATATAAATAAATTTTTAAATTGAATAAAAGGAAATTGTAAATTAATTTCCAAATGAAATAAAAATAAATTGTAAAATAATTGTAAAATTGACCAAAAACAAATTAGAAGTCAATTTTAAAATCAACTAAAGATAAACTATAAATTAATTTTATAATCAAATAAAGACAAACTATAAATGAATTTTATAATCAAATAAAGATGAATTATAAATTAATTCTAAAATTACATAGAACGGAATTGTAAATTAATCTTTAAATTAAATAAAAAAAAATTAAAAATCAATGTTAAAATTAAATCAAAACAAATTGTAAATTACTTTAAAATCAAATAATAAAAGAAGTAACTTTCAGCAGTATTTTACAGGGTTTCTTACAACTAATTTCACAGAATATTTCAAATTTTTATTTTAATTATTTTCATTTATCTGTACAGAGCTACAGAAAAGAAATTTGAAATTTTTGCTATCTTATTATTTCAAAATAAAATATAATTCTGAAAATGTAAGTTTTAATGAAAGTTTAATAAAAAAAACAATTTTCTTATAATTCTTTTGTTTTAAATATTGATTAATGAACATTTTCTACAAGTTTGAAATAAAGAGAACGGAATAAATGATAAAAAGCATATTTTTTTTGTAAAATAAGTTTCGTTGAATCGAAGATAGAGATCGATGGAAAGTTATCGCGCAGAAACATCAGTCGATGCATTTTCAGTACTTTCGCTGTATCCAGCGTGTTCTGTTTCCCTCGTAGATATAGCTAGTGATTCGATAATGGTCAATCTCGTGGAAAATAAGAGAGGCGAAATTTACATTCAAATTCGACGGCGTGTCTCTTCTCCGTGAAGATTGAAAATTATACTTAGATTATTTGTATGCGTGCCGATACACACACTTTTCTTTCACCTTTTCCTTTATAACGTTTGCTCGAAAACATTGTCGATACGTTGGAACGAAATAAAAATTAAATTTCATTTGAACGAATTGAATTCTTTGTGAGTGTACTTTTAATTAAAGTGCATATATCTGTTTCAACTGATTGTTTATCTTTTTTCCATCGTATTTACACTTCCATTTCGTTTTTCTATTTTTTATATTTAGTGTCTTCAGATTTTCAATTTAGTAATTTGGCAGCTAGATGATTGAAGTTGGGAATTTCGAGTTTTGGAAATTTAAAAAATTTAGAAATTTGGGGATTTGGTGACTTGAGAATTTTAGGAAATTTGTTATAATTTGGAAGTTTAGAAATTTGCCGATTGATGAAAATTTGAAAATTTAATAATTCAAGAATCTTGGGATTTGGCGATTTAGGAAAATTTAGAAATGTAGAAATTTTGGGATTTATAGTATTCAAAAAATTGGCAATTTAGAAATCTCGCTATTTAGGGTTTTTAAGAACCCTAGGAATTTAATATTTTAGAAAAATCTGGAGATTGCAAAATTTCGAAATTCAACATTTTTGCGATTTAGGATTCTTGAGAAATTTGAAAATTTCGAAACTTACGGTTTTAGAGAAATTTGGAGATATGAAAACTTGGAAATTTCGGGATTTAGGGTCCTTAAAAAATTGGAAGATTTGGAAATTTTAGGATCAACAATTTATGAAAAATTTGAGAATTTTGAAACTTAAGATTTTGAGAAATTTTGAAATTTGAAATTTTGAAATTTTGAAAATTTGGAAATATGAAAATTTGAACGTGCGAAGACTTATTTTGCAATTTTAAAAATTCAAGATAAAGAGTGAAATTATACCTTTCTCTTCATCTGTTAATATCTTTATTTTAAAATCTTCAAAAGCACATTTAACAGATTAAACATGAAGATATTTACTACTAAAGAAAGAATAAAATTTGTACAATTCTATTTGAAAAGTCAGCATTCCATTATTTCAGCGTAAACGCTATATCGTAAACATTTGAACTTCAGAAATGCGCCCTGTAAATCTGTTTAATGCAACGATTTCAGTGGCAGAGTTTCGTAAACTGATTTGCCACTTGATTTAATTTGCTCAAACACTTGAAGAGCTAATATTGAGGCAGAAATAAGGGCATTACAGTCAGAAACTTTGGCAGCGTTTATAGAATACATCGTCAAAAGGGATATTCTATGTAAGACCATAAATGGAAAGCACATGAGTAGTATAATTTTCTATAAATAATCTATCAGAGTCTCCACGCTGTACAGTTTACTTCAAAGAAATGGAGATAATAATATTTAACTATTTAACTGATGGTTAGCAATTTTAACCCTTAACGGTCACACTGGGATATGAAACTACCCCATCCAATTTAACTTCAATTTTAGCCACGTTATATTCTGAAAATCTGTATATCTTTTTCGAAACCCCGGTATTTTTACTATTTTATCTTCTCAAATTATTATATCTCAAGAGTGAATTTTTCTGCGCCAACCGTCTTTTTTTTTAATTTTATCACATTCGTGAATTTTTGTTCGTATTCAACGTTTCAATTTACCTGGAAATAAAATATGTGAAAATAATTTTTAAAGATTATTTGCAAGTTTCTTTAAGTTAAAATAATGAATAGTTTCTTTGTAAGAAACATTTTTAGTGGCAAGGGTCTTGAATGTCACAGCGTATCAAGTATGTTATTCCGATGAAGAGTGACCGTTGAGGGTCAATCTAGTTTTTGAATTGCGCGCCATTTTGTGTATGTAGAATATCCCAATAAAATGTAGATATTTTCTTATATTTTATTTTGTTCAGTGCATATACACTTAATATCATTTAATAAGTAAAGTGACTAGTTGAAATGTGACTAGTCTAAAGTTGAAACTATCATCAGCTATTCTAAAAAATGACCACCATCAATGTTACCTAATACTGAACCATCATATTTGTGTTATTTATTTGTATTAATATTCAATTGTATATCTTATTGAGACATGCTGTATACGCTCTAAATAGTTGTAAATAATTACATAATAATGGTACAAATAATTATATGCAAATTCTGCACAAATAACCCTGCACAAATAAGAATAATATAAAATCTAATAAACGAATCTTTGATATTAAAAAATAATTTAACGCGCAGGTTTTGCGCAGCTTCCTTTGCAAAATTGGTTTTGCTGCACGGAAAAAAGAAAAGAAAAATCAGGATGTAATATACAGGTTGCTTTGGTTCAGTGTCACGGGTCATGATACGTGATGAAAATAGTAAAGAAAGAAGGACGGAATTGCGAAAGGCTAGGGAAAGAACGTGTCCACCTGTTCTGGCGAACCAAACAAAACACCATTAAATCCGAATTAACTTTCTTAATTTAAACGAATGGTTTTTTACCCGTCGTTGTTACACCGTGATAATAACCACGCACATTCGTCATCGTTAAGTATCCAGGAAATGCGTTTTCTGTGTTTGGTATTCAAAATCACTAAATTTTTTGTCAACATTCCAATTACACGAAACGGTTTATCGAAAACTTTATTGTTCATTCGAGGATCAATTATCGATTAATCTCACAAAGTGAGATGATTGGTAATTTGTCTTATTTATTTAGTTTTTTAGTGATCGATTGATTTCTTCATTTATTTATTATTATACTTTTATGATTAATAATACATTACTAATTGTAGGATTATTAGGATCTTCGACACTAATTTATTTGTTTTCTTTTAAACATAAACAAATTCTAAATTTTGTGATTAATAAATTATCAATAATATTTCTTGTATTTTCTAACAATATTTGTTAGCCTATTTATCTATTAATCATACACCTTATTTAATTTTAATTTCATTTATAACTCACTTCTATTATTCTATTCTATAAGCAAAATTCATTTCTGTTAATTTGATTTTCTTATAATTTGAATTTAATTAATAAAATTTCATTGATTAATTTATTCAATTTAAAAAAAATTAATTTATGTTCAGTTTTAGTTATCTCTTATAGAATACTTACACCATTAACTTTTTTTCATCATATAAGTCATAATATAATAAACAATATTTCAATAAACAAGACTTTTACATAATAATAAAAAATACATACAAAGAATCTAACAAAAATTTCATAAAAGCGCACACAGTTAGTCTCAAACTACTGTATTCTGAGCATATATCGATTATCGATTTCCATTACCTGTGAGGATTTCAAAATTTACTTTTCCCTACATTGCACAACTCACATAACAAAGTATGTCAGGTAAAAATCTGTAACATAGAGTTTAAAGTAAAAAATGTATTTCATGAAAGCTCATGACGTGATTGAACAAATCGATATCAAATCTTACAACAAACATTATGCAAAACTCACGTGTTATGTGTAATTTCACATATTTGTACGTACACCATGAAACATTGATTTTGGAACAACAGTGAAATTACGATGTCACAGGATCTTTGAACAGGAGCATTACATGTTGCAAGTATGTAACACGTGTAAGTAACCGAGCAGGTGTGCATGGCAGCCAGTTTATGGAACGTTAGCTAAATTCTCGTTAGCTTGGCGGCCGTGTTGGCCGCGCGTAATCTCCTTTAATCCTTGCAAAAAGACGAACCGGGGCTCAAGTGGATCAACCTGGTATTGCTCGAACGTGCAGTAGTGCATCCATACCAAGGCTGTTACTTCACTGTTCGATAAACGGACTCAAACGTCGATTTATCACGGTCTTTGGTTGCAGCTGCTTTGTTCGAGTAGCAAAACATGGTTTGTTTCATTACGTCCGCATTAAGTTTAATTATTCAATGATTTCGTTAAAAAATAGCAATAATTGAGAGACGCTTCTGTTGTGCATCGATGACTGGGAGGCAAAACAAACACTATTTTCAGATATATAGGTTTTTACGTATTCAAAACATATGCATAAAATTATTAAAAATAACCGTTAGAACATTCATGGCGACTGCACGTCTCCGGCGGAATGTTCGTGTGTCACTCGGGTAAAGTCGGCGATGTTCGTGGCATGTGGCGGTTGCCGGTTTTTCGTTCGCGAGCACGTGACGGTTACAGAAAGTCGGCTTTGACAGAAACACGTGCGAATAGAGGTCTTATATCTAGAATATCGAAAGTTAAACAATAGTAATAACATTAGAACTAAATAATACATTGATTCCTCTACTCGCGTATAAAATTGACGTGTTTTTTCACTGCGTTATTGCAATCATCTTCTACCTCGATCCTTTCGACCGCAACCGAACGTTTCCGAAACTTACCGAACTACACTGTAACCCTCTGTACTTCGGTTCTGAAGAATATTGTTTTCGTTATCAGAGTTTTTTATGAGGCGGTAAAGTTTCATAAACTAGTGAGCGTAATACTTGAGAAGTTTCTCCTTGTAAGAAAAACAGTTAACAATAGTAGGTAATACCTAAATCAATTCGATCGCAGACAGACAGATTAATTTGGGTCGAGTATCCGAGCGAGGTTACGATCGACTTTTCTCTCGATGGTCTTACCTCTCAAAGAATAATAACAACTTCCTGAGAAAACGATGACAAAAGTGATTTTACGAAAGTACCGTTCTAGAGATCAAATTGAAGTCGTATTTAAATTTTGTTTTATACATTTATGTATTTCGGTGTTTCTTTTCCTCCGTTATTTGCAAACGTTTATTTGTTATTTTTTATCAAGAATGAAGTGTAGAGAAAAATTATTCAGTTTTAAGTCTCTGATTGTGAATTAAAAATTTTCTGTTTCATTCAGCATTATCTTGTTTGTACTTGCAAAAGGAGGGACAGTTCCATGCTTTATTTAAACCTTGTTTGTAAAGTACTTTGTATTGTATTAACACTTTAAATTAACGATATTTAATTAAAAAGTCGTAAAACAGGTTGAAGTGTACGCAAGAGATTAAAACTTCCGAACAAGCAAAACAACTACATTTACAGAATATGTGGTACTCCGTTTAAAGAATAATCTTTATATTATCTAATAAACTTTACTCATTTGATAAATTTTAGTGAATGCTTCACACAAATTTTGTTATAGTTTTAAAAACTTTTCACCAATTAATTTAATTGTTACACTGAATTAGAAAGAAAGAGAATTAATGAGAATTGAATAATAATTATTTTGACTGAAAAATGTGTATTATTAATTTTGCAATAACTCATTTCTTTTTACTTTAAAATTCATTTGGAGATGTAAGTACCTGATAAAAAAATTAGATAAATAATTTTGCTATAACATTCCCAATTTTAAGCTTTAAATTTGTATCAAACATTTCCAGTAATACGTATCTACATATTTTATATAAATCGCAAAGAATGAGATAAAGCAGATGGGGGGGACGGGGGGTCGCTGAATTCGCAAGTGTAGTAGATGTAGTTCTACTTGTTATATTGCCGTACGCAGAGCTGTGGCAGATGAAAGTTTACAAATTTGTAAATTCGAGAATTTATTTAAAATTTTTTTACTTGAAAATTAGGCTATTGGAAATCTAGAAAATTAGAGATTAAGAAATTAGAGTCAGATAACTGCAAACGAGAAAATTAGGAAATTAGGGAACTATGAAGTTGAGAAATTAGAAAATCACAAAAGTGTAAAAATTAAGAAATTGGAAAATTAGGAAATTTGGAAGTTAGTAAATTACAAAATTAGCAAACTAGAAAATCAGAAACTTTATATAAGAAATTTACATTCATTATATAAATTTATGTTGAAAGTGTGAAAATTACAAAATTGGAAAGTTTATACATTTAAAAATTTATAATTAACTTTTTAAATTGATAAATTTGTAAGTTTTAGATTTCAAAGTTTGTAAATTTTGAAAGTTTGGAAATGTTAAAATATGTAAATTTCTGAAATTTTATGTTTCCAAATTTTCCTTTTTTTGAATTTTTAGTTTCTAAATTTTTACATTTGAATATTTAAAAGTTTTAAAATTTGAAAATCCGAAAATTTGAAATTTTGAAAGTTCGCAAGTAAAAGTTGTAAACATTTGCAAATTACTAAACTTATAAATTTGTTTGAAAATTTAAAGAAAAAATATACTGTTATATTTTCATAAGATACGAAATATCGCTTTTTTCCCTTATAGCCTTTACGATGTGGATAAAAAATGACTCAATATCCCGCACCCTAAAGATAAATCACGAATATACAGTTACTAAAATTATTTCACATAAAATATTACTAATTACTAATTCGCGATAACTGTTTCTATATCGACTAACTATTTCTTTGAAATAAATTCTTGCCAAAATATTCGTTTTATATCAACGAAGCGTCGAGTCAGGATAACAAATGTCCAGAATAATATCACGATGTGGAGTCTGAGGATTGATATACGACCGCAATAAGTTAAATAAAGAATAATGTAGCGAATAAACACGTTAGTTTCCTCTTCTCATCGCACGGTCGATAAATCGTAAACAGCGCTTTAATGCTCAAAATTGTTCAATGAGATATCTTCAAGAGAGTTTCATCGTTTCTTTCCCATTATTCATCCAGAGAACAGCTTATCGTCAAGTTTAAACTTCATTGCTCGTTTTCATTGCTCTCGATCTATATTATTATGGCGCTTCTGTTTCAGTGCTCGGCAGTTGTCGGAGCCAGGAGTGCGGACACGAAAGACTTGTCAAGTGCGGAAGACCTTTTGAGATGATTAACAACAACGACTTGAGTTTCGCTACGAAGAAAGAAGATTTGCAACAATTATGCCCGTAAGTTTCCTAATATGATTTCAAATTTTCCTTAACTAGTTAGAGTTAAAATTATAGGAACTATTTTGATTATTTAAACTTTGGTATACATTTAATGTATAATATGATATTTCAACGCGGCTGTTGTATATTATGGCGCGTGTACAGCAAAAAACGACAGAACTCCGCAGGAAGTTACATAGGAACATCAGAACATAGATGTCGCTCGAATCGAACTACTTTAAAACCAGTTAACCTCTTACGCACGACGCGTCACTATTTTCGCGAATGTCATCGTAGATTACATAGCGCCATGGCTCACTCTGCTGTCTCACTCACCGTTTCAATTGAATCATCCTTTTCATATGTTTTGATTCGCACTTTTATGCCTTCCCCACGTTTTATAATTATTGACAAATCTCACAAAAGTACATTACATGTAAATAAAAGGTACCAAGTAGTTTAGGCACCATGGGAGCACCTCTTTGCACTACTATACGATATTGGAAACATTTGGAAATTAAGGCAAAGGTACCAGTAGTTGACCCTTTAAAGAATTTTTTGTCTATTTGTTCACATAGCTCAGACTAAGTTCACTTTATGGAAAATTTATGATTAGCAGTCGCTACACAAACTATTCTTCTATTATATTACAAGTATTAATTCCTGATGGCGGTTGTAAATTTTTTTTCTTTTTTTTTTTTCTAAACATAAAATTTGATTCACTAGTTGACACCCAGCGAAAACAAAAAATTTAGTAATTGACATCCTTTTGTGTCAGTAGTTTACATAGGGAGAAAATCCAATTAATGAACTAGTCATGATACTGTATGAATACAGAATTTTATTCAACGTTTAAGAATACTTGAGTATGTTTACAAAAAAAATATTCAATAATTAGAAGTTACTTTCACAAAAAATCTAACTTAGTTTGGTAACTGAATACACATTTCTGGTTCTACTCATTTTAATGGGTTTGTTGATACGAAACAGCACTGTTTCCTATTCATAATCTAGCTTATCCATTCTTTCTGGCCACTTTCTACCGCACTTTGCCATTGCTGAAATGGTTGCAATCGTTTCAGACACAGCAATTATAAGGAACAACTCTTTTTTGTAGGAAAATACAAAAATATAGTCACTTCTGTATAATTTATGAAGTTATCCTTCGTAGAAGGCACTCAAAAATGACAGAGGAACAAAGTCAGTAGTTGACACGTAGTAATTTAATAGTTGACACCCCATGTCAACTACTGAATAATAGACGATTACAAGTTTCAATAGTTGACACGGAGTGAATTTAAACAATTTAGCATTGTTTGTTGCCAATTTTAATAAATAACCCTCTTTTTGAGTTTCAAACAACATAAACGAATGTCTTTTTCATTCACAATGGTTAAATAATACAAACTTGCAATACTTACATTTTAACCAAACCTTACCGATTTATATAAGAAAACACTGAAAAATCGTAAGAGCCGTGCGCAAGTTTGATTAATCCGTTGATATGACACTTTTGAATAGCGGATATGCGCAATAGTTCGCAATTAAGCAGCTGAAGTGCGACAGTATACAGATTAATAAGGTTTGATGTATTCCAACTTGTGGTCTCCTTATTTCTTTACTTTTTTTGAAAAAGTGTCACGTACTGGTACAGTGTCAACTACTGGTGCTCTTACCTTACATATTTTATGAATTTTCTAAAAAAGTAAATTATCAAAGTTAAAGCATATCATGTCTTTGGGAAAAATTGTAATTTAATCATGAAAAACTTCATTCCAATGTACTCGCGTAGGAAACAGTATTGTCACACATTGTAGTACTGTTTACGCGTAATTCGCGTCGAACTCTACTGTATAGAGAAGTAACGCCGCGTAAAGTTCAGCGGTGCCTAAGAGGTTAATTGCGTTCGACGTGTATACGCGTTAATTCAAAGCTTTGGGTCGGTTGACGTTCATTTTTTATTGAATAAAAATGTAACCTTCCCTCGTTTTGCTATATTTCTTTTTTAAAGTTGATAATAAGAGCGTTTGTTATGTATTCGACATGTATTCTCGCCTTTGCTTGATTTTAATTACGCATGCGCGAGGGATTTTCAAAACTAAATTGCGCTTTTGATTATTGCAGTTAGTTTACATGAAATTTTTTATACTTGACAAACAACCAAGTTTTTTGCCTGTACATTTTACGGGTCGGTGGTAGAAACCCTTTTTCTACGTCGTCATTTTTTGTACAGCGGACCATAAATTGTTATGACCACAAGCTTACTAATTTAGAAATTTTCAAATCTACAAACTTCAAAATTTTAAAACTAAAACTACCACAGGGACGAATGACCGGTTTATAAGTTTCGTATTTTAAATTATAAAATTTGTTAAGGTGGTTTTCCTCAAATTTATGTTTTATCGTTTGTTCAATTCTATTTTTAATTTCAAAGAATTTTTAAAGAAGAGATCAAAATATCTCTTTTATTTCTTCCTATTACTGTAGAATCTCGCTATGTAACATGGAATAAATACAATAAATGATATGGAATAAATAGAAGTGCCTTATAAATGAGACTCCTTCTATGTATACAACTTTCTTTATAAATTTGAAAATGTATAATTTAAATCCTCCGAAATTGCAAAATTTTTAAATTTGTATACTTCATTTTTTTATATGATTCTTCTAAAAATTCAAGATTATCTATTCTTAAAGTACAATCATTTTGTATGAAATAAATCTGTTGTGTCGTTATACTTATGGACTTATTGTACATGCACGTGTGATTTGTTTCTCCCACTTTCTGCAGAATAGTTGTCTGATTGTAAGCAAAAATTATAATATAACGCGCTTACAAAGTCTCGTATTAAATCAATTATGTTCCATGTCAGAAATTTGTTTATCAATTTTGTCGAAATTCCTGTATTATTGAAAGATATTTCTCTGCAGAGACACTCGATAGAATTTGATTTATGCATAACACAGCTGGAGTACACTCCAGTAGCATTGCTCGAGAATTTGTCAATAATAATTACATCGAATGGCGGATAGACAGAGAAAGGCCAATCGAATTGCCTGCCACCAGAGATGTACCTGAAAGCCTTGCTGGAAGGTATATGTCCAAGTCACTTTTTGAATGTTATTTTGTACGATTTGAAATCTTGTTGTAATTTGCCTATTAATTCAAATAATCAAGTTTACGAATAAAACAGTCACTATATTTGGTTAAATAATTTTATTAAACTTTTCATAGCTGGTACACGAAATTTGTTAATCTTGAATAATTTCTGAAGTATGCGTTATTTAAAACAATTTTTTATATAAGAAGTATATGATTTAGAGAAATGTATAATGTAGAGCACTTAACGTGAGTCTTAATCTTATAACTGAGCACTATTTATATATTTTCAAATTTTGAGCTAAATTTGACTTAACTTTGTACAGTTTTATCATTCCAATTTATTTTGTATTCACCAAAGAGACCCAAGTGTAATGGGTTAAAGTAACTTAATAATCACCTTAAAACCTAAGCAAGTTTTGAAGAAACCATAATTTAAATAAAACGATACATTTATATATCAGGTTAACTTTGGTTACGTTAATTTAGAACAATAATTTTTGTTGTCACTTCGAATCTAATTTAACCCAGCTTCAAGCAAAAACAACCAAAGAATGATAACTTTATGTATTACCTATCTCTATTTGATGAAAAAATAATTCTGTTTGAACGATTTATATCAGTTACCTTAGAAAAATAATTTCACAATTGCTTCAAAGCTAATGTTAGTTTAAAACAAACAATTCGATTTAAAGAATAAATTCACGTATTAGATTAGGTTTGAAGAGAAATTTTATTATCATTTCAAAACTAACCTAAGTCATCTTGAGAGAAAAATAATTCCATTTAAACGGTAAATTTGTGTACCAGGTTAATTCAGAAGTTTAATTGAGAATAAATACATTTGAATGAAGCAGGTAAGATGCATCAAAACTAACTACATTGGGATCTTTAATCAAATTGCATCTGTTCGTTTGTTCTTGCATTAGCGATGAATTCATTTTCCGCTTTTTCGTTCCGTCTGCGGCAACTGTTGAACGCAAGAAGTTTGAGAAAGATGTTTATCAAGTGATCGTCGAACTCTGACAGAGTATGCCAACATTCTTGCTTACCGAAGCTCGTTAGAATTTCGATGGTTTCGAGGGGAAACGGATTTCCACTGTTGGCCAACCCACTAATTGTTGGACCAATCGACGAAACTTTAATACGATTTGCATTTTTTACGCGGTGTATACCTACTTTTCCAAATTGATCGACTGTTCGTTTATTTTCTCGTTAGAGTCGCTCGAGAAACGAGTTCCGAAGATTGAAAGAGAATTCTAATAGGCCAGCCTGTTAATTTGCTGAAAGTTTCAGGAAGGACTCGAGTTTTCCTTGGTGTTTCAAATAACCTTTTAAGAGTTTCTTATAAATTCCTTAAAAACATTTATTATTATACTTTACAAGGTCAAATATTTACTCTTCATTATTGATAGGATTTTGATAATGAACTTCAATAGCATCCTAACCTTCTAGATTATGTACTTTTTAAGAAAAGTTAAGTTATACAAATTTGAAGAGTATATTTAAAAATTCGGTAAATACTTGAGAAGTCGACTACTCTTATCGGTCGTAACCTCTCATATGACAACACTACTTTGGCGCTGCTGTCGCAAGTCACGTGGGAGGTTGATGGAACCTGTCGAAATTCTAATTTTCGAGAAGGTGAAACTGCGCAATATGGAACGCCAACAGACAATGACGATTAGATGGAAAACTACATATCTTGCAACTTGATGCTAAAGGAAAACATACCGATTGCTTAGTATGTTCTAATTGTAAGTTGCTTGAAGGAAGAAAAGCAATACTTCTGTGAAACGTGCAACAGAAAACCATTCCTTCATATTGGAGATTGTTTTAAAAAATATCATACATTACAATCTTTTAAATAATTGAAACTCATATTTGTAATATACCTTCAAAACAAAAATGTTAATAATACTGAAGATTTTTCGTATATTTATCGAAACAAGTTACAATCTACTGAGAGTTACGGATAAAAAACTAGCGACCGATGAGGGTTAAAAATTAAAGAACCCTTCACCCTCTGTTTGCTAGTAGCTTATAGAAGAAATGTATTTCATTCGTGAAATGTTCACAACGTATGCACTTCTTGACCTGAACCGTACAGTTATTCTCAACAGAAACGTTATGGAATTAGAAGTATAACGGCATGTTACAATAATGAATTTAGATGTTCGTTATTAGCAAATATACTTCACTTCATATGTAATTGTTTTAAAATTTAACTATACATACTTAACCCCTTGCCGTAACTTATTCATGCATCAGATTCATGCATCAATCATACATGGTTTGTCCGGAAAGTAATGAATTAGGTACGTAAAGAAAAATGTATTTATGTTATTGATATAAATCTTTAAAATTCTTCAAAGTACTTCCCTTGGGCTTCAACACGCTTTTGCCAGCGACTTTTCCATGCACGGTACGCATCCTGGAAGGCGTTAATGGGGACCTCGTTTAATGCCTTCGTCATGGCGGTTTGAATCGCTTCTATGGTTCCAAAATGGAATCCTTTGAGGGCAGACTTGATCTTCGGGAACAGGAAAAAATCTGCTGGAGCCATGTCAGGACTGTAAGGGGGCTGTGGTAACGTTACCAAGCTGTGCTTGGCTAGAAATTCTTGAACGCGCAGAGCGGTATTGCTGGGAGCGTTGTCGTGGTGCAGCTGCCACGTAGTGGCGATCTCTTTTCGAGTACAATGTTGTGCACAGTTGTTTTCGATATGTTGAGAGTCTCTGCGATCATTCGAACACTCAGTCGTCGATCACTCTTATGAAGTTCATGGACACGGGAAATATTTTCGTGAATAGTGGTGCTTGTCGGGCGTCCAGAGCAGAAGTCATCCTCCACGTTTTCCCGACCGTTTTTGAACAAATTTAACCATCTGGAAACTTGAGAATAGGAAAGAGCAGAGTCCCCGTATGCCGCCTCAATCATTTGGTTGGTTTCGGCGAGGCTTTTATTCAGCTTAGCGCAGAATTTAATCGTATAACGTTGTTCGATATTTTTCTCCATTACGCGTCGTGACACGGGCACAAATAATAGGTTTACGTTTACTACGATTCTGACGATTTCGGAGCGCGGATCAGGTTGAGGTTGCAAAGATATGAAGATAAGAGTCCCCTCCACATATTCCAACAAGTCCGAACACGTTCGGACCAGGAAAAATGGCAGAAATGAACAAATTGCATTACTTTCCGGACAGACCTTGTACATCAGATGCGTCTGTCAAAACTAACTATTCAGAGCTACAACATTAAAGCAAAGAAAATTAAAATGTGACTATTTTATATTCAGCTATCCTTGATTATGCAAATTATAGTTGATCATAAATTTCAAGGTGAAGAGTATTCAAAATTTGAGTAAGGTTTGTCACATTTGAGCTGTGCGTGCGTCATGAGTGAGACTCGTCAAAGTACAGAAAGGGGTTAAACATACTTGTGGCTCTTTATTTTGTTATCGATTGTTCGTCATTTGATATTGGTGGTTATTATAGCAGAGATTGTTGCATTAGCTGTGTAGGAAGAATTCTTTGTGTTATGCAAAAGTTTTTAATTGATATTTGGGGTCCTGCCTCTAAACAGCTCTACAGAGCTGAATGTTCCCCTCCATCAGGGAACTTTGCTACTAAATCAAAATGATGTACTAAGTTATTAGCGACTAATTGACAATATTATGGACTGCTTTGTAAAATTTAATGGTTTATTAATAATTCATTAATATACAATTATGATTGAAGATATTGCAGAGTAATTACATTAGTTTCGTAATATTTGAATATTAATACGAACTATCGGTCCTTTAGTACATTCATTAACTTTCAGGTATTATGGTAGGGTCATATTTGAACCTACCATAGTAAACTTTTTTTATATTTTTTTTTATTGCATAGTATTTATAGTTTGGAAACAATTGATATCCAATTTAGAAAACTATTTATTATACTTTAATGCAAAGATTTATTTTAGCTGGCATGTAAAATAGAAATAATAAGAGCATGTTACATTTCTACAAATAATAAAAGGATGTTACAAGTTTTTAAATATCAAAATTTCCAAAATTTCTGAAATTTTCAGTATTCCAAACGGTGCAAATATTCAAATATTCACATTTCTAAAATTATACAATTTTTGTATTTAAATATTTCCAAATTTTGAAATTCTGAAATTTAATATTTTAGAAATCTTCAAATTCCCTAATTTAAATATTTCCCTATATTGGTAAATCCCCATGTTTCTATATTCCTAAATTCAGATTTCTCTAAATTTCTAAATCCTGAAATTCAAATTTTGCAAATTGTCAATTTGTACAGCTTTCAATCTTACAAATTTTCGATCAAAAAAATTTCAGGTTCTCAAAACATTGAATTTCGAACTCTTCAAATTCTCTAATTTCCATATTTCCAGATTCAAAAATTTCTATTTTTCAATATCTTCTAATTTACGATTTTCCAAATTTTCAAATTCCCAAATTAAAAAATTCCTAACTTTCGAAATTTTTTAATTTAACAATTTAATAATACATAGCTTCACCAGATCTATCCACTACCGATATAAATCAACGAACAATGACAGATATTAATAACAATACCGCAATCGGACGAATCTGTTTTCGAGACTACCGAACTGATATGTATTTTACGCATGAAGGTGCGGAATTCATAAATGAAATCTCTATTTTGATGACAGCAAGTCTTTGTCGCTTAGCTCGAAAAAAAATTCAGTGACACGTGTATCATGTTAAATAACGCGAATAAAAGTTCAATAACAGAACGACGCTCGAGGATATTTTTTTTATGAATATCGAAATCAACTGTAGCATTCCTTTATTGACACAATTTTCGATACATTAATCTGAAACCGTAGTTTCGTTCGTTCACTCGTTTATTCGCCTAAAATTATTCAAAAATATCAAGCGAAAATATTTTCACGCGGGTGCGCGCCTTTTATTTTGCAATAATACGAAGAATATTATTATCCCGATCATAATATTCAAAGATAATTCTGCATTAATCTCATTATTTTATTCGTTTCGGTGTTCTTTTGAAGTCGGTTTTCTATCGAAAGCTTTTGCTCGATACCTGGAATACAAATTTATTATCTAGCTATTAAATTCTTCTGCGATGTTTAACCCAGCCATTTTCAACGGGCCGTACATTGCTGGCTGAAATGATAAATTCCCTTTATTTGTTACTAGCTTTTGTTATGCTTAATGCTATCAGTTTTCGCTGTTGCAGTATCACGTTATGAGAAAGAAGTTCGGATTTTTAAATAAAATAATAAATAATTATATACATGTAACAGAATGTAAATACACAAAGCAATTTTTTCAATAATTAATTACAACAGAAGTTGTTTTCAGTAATTGCTACTTCATTACGATTAACTAACTGAATGATTTATGTTTTAGTTCTCTTTAAAAAATTCTCAAATTCTTTATTAATTTTTTTTCCCAAAACACTGACGGTTCTTATTTTTAGAACTGTAGAATAATTTTTGTTTCCTTCATAAATTTGTTAGTATTCTCTACACGTTTTCAATGATACCATTTTGAAATTTGAATACTGTGATCTTTAAGTTATGGTGTGCTAACACTGCTGCGAATGAGAGCAGATAATTTGAATATCGTTCAAATTTCAATGATATTTGAATATTTTATTGAAGATAAAGTAGAAATGTGACTGTAAAATGACTTGATCTTCTTCCCTATTAACTTTTGCACTGTAAGCTCATACCATGATATTATCAACTGCAAAATTATTTTTTAAATTCCTTATTTCGACGGAAGTCAGTATAGATTGCGAGAAAAGTATTTGAAGAAATTTTGCAATTTAAAATAAAAGACTTGGGAACGATTTGCTAGTTTCAGTGTTAAGGTTCAGAAGGATCATTCAGACTATGAAAATCGGAAATTTAAAATAGTGTGCAGAGAAGATAAAGGTACGAATATGACTATAAATTGGCTTTTCTATTAATTTTTGCAATCGACGGGCAAATTATTTTTTAAATTATTTATTTCGATCAAAATGAACACAGGTTGCAAAAGAAACATTTTTAAATTACAAATTTTAAAAAGTCTAAAAATTGACTACTATTAAACTCTTACGTGTCTTATAATGACAGCCTTATCAATTTTTATCAACCTTATTCAATTTTTATAATTATGCAATTTAATTTTGATCATGCAATTTCCTAACACCTCGTGCATCGAATACCATTTTCCACAATCAGAGTAATAAATCATTTTGTATGTGAAAACTGCAAAATCTTCCTTATAAATTGTTTTCCTTATAGCGTTGATGTCAACGTGATAACTGTACAAGGACAAGGCAATATGCAGTATTATTCATAACAGGAAATTAGTTAACTCTCTTGAGATGTCACAATATCTGCTAGTAGTGTATAAGCTGAAACGGAATATAAGAAATCGTTCACTTTTATTCTTCAAGCGTATCTACGTTATTATGGACAAAGGAAAATTGGTTCGGCAGGAAAAATATTTGCTCTGGATTCGCTGAATTTCAACGAGCTGAGTCAAATCAGGAAACGGAACAATAACGCGCACGCAGTATCCGGCCGAATACGTAAAAGCGGATACCTCCAAATTCTTGATGGAAAAATTGGAAAAAATATAGAATAAAATTTGTTAATTTTTGGCTTTGTTTTCAAGAAAATCGTGTTTGAAAATTTCACTGCGTCCCTGTGCTGTTACGGCAATTATTTTCTGTGGAACAACGTGGAGTACTGTGTTCCATCACACTCTAGCCGAAATGTAAGATTTTTAAATGATAATTATGATTATTGGTCGGACGCGGAGAAAAGATAACCTAGCCTCCGAGGTCTTTAGATATTATACCCTCGGACTTTTACGTATGTGAATACATTAAGGGAAAAGTAAAGAGATCGAAAGTGAGGAGCAATTTGTGCAAGCAATTAATTACACATTTAAGGTACTGTAGAGTCAAACCTCGTTACCGAGAGTGTTTCGGTAATTAGACGTGCATATCTATACATCAGACATCGAAGACAATTTCAGCGATTTTGCATTTGAAAAAGTAAAATTCTTTTCGTCGAAAATTGCGTTCGTGTTTTTCTTTCAAGCCAGTAGCGTTCACGTGCTATGTAGACGTCCTTTACAGGCACAATATGCGTTTACGTCGCTCGACAGAAGATGACATTGCCGTAATAGCAAAGGACGCAACAGATCTTCAAACTTGATTTTCTCAAAAACTGAGCCGAAAATCGAAAGATTTAATTTTGTATTTTATTCTTATTTCTCCACGAGAAGTTACATGGCGTGTCTGCCCTTTCACGTTATTCGGCCGACCCCTGCATAAAATTCTGGAACGTAGGAGCGCGCGTGATTTTCCAAGTAGCGGTGGTACACCGGTTCGGTAAGCCATAAATTTCCGCGGTCGGGAAATTATACCGCGATTTCTTTACGTGGAAACGAGATTATGGGATCCGAGAATGGTGGGTAGCAAGCAAAATCGGGGGAATTTAAATGGATAACGTTATTAAATATCGGAAATATACGCATTAGGTTGCAAAAATATTCGAATTGCTTTACCTTTGAAGTTATACGATTTGACACTGTAGTAAAGGTACAAATTGCTTTTGTGTTTTATAGTGTTGGGTATTTTTTCGCACGGGGTGTGAATTATGGATGTGCAAATAATACTCGGGATGAAATAGTTAGGTTCTCAATTTTGAAATTTTCACATTTCTACGTTTTTGTATTTCTAAATCTCCAAATTATTGAATCTTCGAATTCCTAAATTCTCAAACTTTTAAATTTGCAAATATCCAAATTTGCGAATTATGTAATTTTCAAACTTTAACACACTAAATTCCTATATTTGTATTTTTTGTTCTCAAGTCTTATATTTCTACGCCTTTACACCCCAAGAACGTGCAAGGCGACATTTTAAATGGCAAAATAAATTTGCGAGAGCAAAGGGTTGTATATCTAAATTCCTAAAATTCTAAATTTCAGAATTTCCATGTTTTCAAATCTTGCAGATTTAAAAATGTACAGATTCAAAGATCTCTAAACTTTTCAATTTAATTGTGCATTAATTTTAAACCTTGACAATTTTTAGTAAACTGCTGAACATAAACGCGAAGCTCGATCCAAAAAATGTTATCCTCCGAGCCACGCTCAAATTGCGGTATAATATTTAAAATTCTATTCATAACTATGTAGGTACTTGTAAATTCTTCATTTTCAAATGTTTACTTTTGAAAATAAGAAAAATTTCTCGGCATTGTTACCTTGAAGAAGAAGAAGTTAAACTGTTAAATTTGTATTCCTGTTGGAACCCGGTTTCTCCCACAGGAGTGGTGGTCCAACGGATAATCTTAAATTTTGAAAGCATCGACTCGTGTATGCGTCGTTCTTCCCTCGTTTCTTCAATTTCCTGGATCCGTGAAATTGAAATTGAAATCTGAAATTTAAATGTACCTTTCCAAATAGGGATGTGATAGTCGACCACGAAGGGATGGTTAAAGGGGATAAAAGGGAAACTGTGGAGATCTCTCCAATAAGCAACAGCAGGATAATTGCTTCCGGCTCTGTTATTGGAACCTTTCATTCTATCTTTCCTTTTTCCCCATTGCTCTTGTTATTGGTGATAATGAAATTGTTGCTTTGCGAGGACATCGGGTTCTCGCGTAACATGCTTCCAATTATTTCTCTCGATTAAAAACGATGAACGTTGTTGTATAGACTTTTCCTGTTGGTTGAAATATTCAGTAATTGTTTCTGTTTCGGCGTATGTAAATATGCGTATGAAAATAGCGTGTTGCACAAACTATTTTTCCTTTATTTGATGTAGAAACAATTTTTTATTAAAAAGTAAATGGAAAATGTAGAAACAAATTTTTGGAACGAAGGTGGTCATGATGGTACAAAGTGGTTAAAAATTAATCTAATGTATTAATTAATTTTTATTAATTAGACAATCTAATTTGTTTCTGCGATGTTTTGCAGGTTTTGAATAATGAAATAATCAAATTTTCGAGAAGGACACGTAAAATGAAAATAAATGTGAAATTATCGAAATGTATTTATTTATATACAAAATTTTTCTGGGTTTGTAAGAAAAATGTGCAAGTCTACTATGTTTAAAATTACTGTTCGATAATTATGCTTAACATAACTCGTAACGGCGAAATGTATAAAATTTTTATATTTTATACATTATCAATTTTTATATTTAGTTCCTATTTATGTGTAGTAATCAAATGAAATTGAAACAATCGTCAAAGTATGTTTAAATTCAATACATTATTAATGATCATTTGCATCCATCATATTATTTAGTTAAAATGAACGAAGTATGTATCCTTCATAAAAATTTCAGTAATTCAATAACCGGTAATTTTGAATTAAAATGATACAAGGGTAATTATAAACATATTAAATGGACGTTCCATTTTGTTATTATTTTATGATGATAGATGAATGTCATACATCATGAATGTATTCATTTATTTCGTGGCATGCTTTTATCTAGATATTTAGTAACATTACAAAATATCAATTATTATTTGATCCGTTTATTTTGAAAGTGGAGAAAGTGCATTTTTCGTCATTGCAAAATATTTCTTTACATTTCGACTGCATTGACTATTTACTAGAAACTGAACTACATGATAATAGAAATGGACAATGGTACCTAGCACATCCCCTCTCATCCTGAGGTTACCTATATCAATATTCTACGATTTGTAATTTTTTACAGCATTGTATTACTAAAATTTACCAGCTAAATTGTGCTGTAATATATTTAGCTAAAATAATTTCTACCTAAAATGGACTTGTACTACTTTCAAAATGAACATCATTCCAATACCGTGAATAATTCAAACTTCCGTAGCTCAATATTAGGGAATCTGAATTATTTTCACTATAGGTTGCTTAAGATAAAAATATCTGTTGCTATTTTATGTAGTAACAGGGTTGCTGGTTGCTAGTACACGAGAAAAACTGATTTCATTGTAATAAAGAATTTATTCAAAGGAACACGTTAGGATAGATGCTATTACTAAACCAGCGGAAGACATTCGGTGACGTTCGGCAAAAACCCGAAGGAGCCCGAACGCCGATTCGCATCGACTAGTGCGATCTACAGGCATGCGGCCAAACCGCGCCATATTTAAATACATCTTGAATAATATCACATAAGGGTGGCAATACCTTTAGAATCTTAAAAAATTGCAAAATTTTTTTTTTCTATAAAATGTTAGTGCATCTCAAAAATATAGTCTCAAAATTTTAATGCGTAATACGGAGCCCTTTTGATGTTATGGCCGATTATCGTGACTCATGTCTGATATCGCGCCGCAGACATTCACGCGCTCGGTGCGGAGGGCTATGTAGCAGATTTGTTATTATCATGCCATTGCCGTGTTTGAAATTTGGTATTTTTACGGAGAATGAGCTTATGGAGAAAAATCAACTTTACGAGTAAGCCGAAGGATTATTATATGGCGCAGGAATTGCAGATTAGTTGGTAAATCATTGAAATTATTCAGGTTTTACTTATCGAAACTTTAAACGCATTTTTCTCAAAACTACATTTTTAAAATTGGCGTGACTGATAATTCAAAAACTAGTTTATTAATCGCGCTCAAATTTTTTGCACATATCCATGACAATAGCATCTAACATATGAACCTAAATGTACGAAATAAATTCAACATTGAAGTCCTATTTTATTGCAAAATATTGCGAAAATTTTCAGTAAAATTCAAAGTTTTTCTTTAAAAGCGCGCCATCTCTTCAATTTTCCATATTTTTCGCATTTCTTAGGTTCATCTACTAACTGTGAATGTTAATAATCGAAACATCGTTTGCAAACTTGTTTCAGACCAATGTAACTAAAGCTAGAAGTCACGCCGTTTAACGAGACGCGCCGAAACACTTCCAGGAATGACTATCATAATTCCGCCATTTTTTAATATTTTTAAAAAAAGAAAATATGTTGTAATAGGCAATAGTTATAATAAATTATACCTGAAATTTCGAAAATACAAGACAAAGATATCCTATACAAAAAAATTCACAAATATCAGCTTATTTTCATCTATCTAAAGGTATTGCTCCCCTTAAGCTATTATTATCATTATCGTAATTTTGAAAAAATGGACTTGTGCGACTTTCAAAATAAATTCATTTATTGAATGAAAGCTTAAAACATTTTCACAGATTATTCTTTAATGAATATATTCGGTAACGAGCGCAATTTAAATTGTAATAACATAGGTTATGAAGTAAATTATAGTCACCAGAGAGAGGATTTAATCTATTCTTTCTACAAAGAATAACATTTTATATTTCCTATTTTAACTGTTTCACCTTTTTGTCACCAGTGAAACCTATTTATCCTACATCGTCAAGTTTTCAATATAATAGTATAGAAATAGTATTAAGTCCAGATCTTACTCCGAGTCAAACAGTATAAAGAGATTTTTGTATTTTCTGGCTTCAGTACATTTTAAATCCGTAGTCGCATTTGCAGTATTAAGTGACATAATACTCTTCGGCTTTGCAATTCTGAACATGTTGCACATGATTGTATAATATGTTGTTTAGTCCATTACATAAGTTGATACAAGAACTTGATGTCCGTTTTAAAATATAACATATAATACAGTAGTTAGAATATTATACAATATGTATAATTATCAGAATCATGTAATGTAATATGATATTATTGATATAGTATTAATATAATATTATTAATACAATATTAATATAATATTTATTAATATAATATTATTAATCATAGAACCATAGAATGCAATATTAATATAATATAATTAGTTTAATATTAAGTCCATTTGGATATTGTAAAACCTTTATTTTTGTAGTCAGTACTTTAAGCACTGGATAATGAACATACATCATCTAACACAAAAAATTACAACGTTGTCTATTAGTGCTTATCAATATTTTTACATTTATTGAAATGCAAACCCTTAAATATCTCGCAATAAAATGGACTTGTTCTACTTTCAAAACAAATACCTTAGGTGTCTATTTTTTCAGTTTTAATAAAATTAAATAAATAGCAAATGTTAAGAACATAATATCAATTACGTAATTATTAATGTTATTGATTTGTTTCCTCAATTGTAACAAAAAAATTAGATCATTATCAATTCTCAAATGCACATAGCATGAAGTTTGAAAAACAAAAATAATCTAAAATTAAAAGACTAACAATAATATCGATCTTCAAATTAAAATTCTAAACTGAAAGAATAAAAACACTATCGAAACTAAAATTAAATTTAAATTGTTTTCACGACTGTCCACTGAAGGTATACTGTAATACTCACATTAAAAATAATTATTATATTTAATAATTATAATTAAAATTTAATATAGAAGTAGCGCATCCTCTAAATTCCGTGACAGAAGTAATTGCTGTTCCCCATAAAAGTCTTCGTGTTAATTAGTTGAATTCTCAAATTATTAAGAATTTCCTTGTTATTCTTGCAGAGACTTGGAGGCCGGTATAAAGTGTATTCAGACCTACACGTATGACTGCATGAAGGAGAAACAAAGGGAACACTTCAATTCTCTGTACACCGGCACCAACAAAGTAGTAATGGAGCTGTGTCAAGATGGCCCTTATCAGGATGGTATGTAGAATAACTAGATTGTTATACTATTTTGCTGTACACCATAATTAGAAGCTTCCTAAATGTTATCGAGTCAACCTTTGCGCGAGATTTACGTTCTTCGAAATAAATGTGAGATCGCTCTCGTTATCGCCGCATGAGTGTAGATATAACAAATGGACCTTTTATCTTAGAAGTAATGTAAGTCCATGTTCTTCTCTTTCGAGATAATTAAAGGTTAGCGTATTAACCCCTTGCCGTACTTTGACGAATCTCACTCGTGATGCACCTGTATGAAGTTAGGTGACGCACTCACAGCTCAGATGGACAAAACTTACTCATATTTTTAATACTCTTCAACTTGAAATTTAGGTGCAACTATTTGCATAATCAAGGATCGCTGAATATAAAATACATTTTAATTTTTTTTCGTTTAAATAGCTACGAATAGTTAATCCTGGCTGACGCATCTGACAAATAAATTGTACGGCAAGGCGTTAAAAAATATAGGTTACTCATGTCATGTTTGGCAATGTTTCTACTAATTGATCAATATATGTTTTGATTATATACATTTCTTTTAGGAGAGTTTAACTGAAATAATATATATTTAGGGGCTGTAAATGGACCACTTTCAAAATAAGCGGTCCAAATGACGAGTCAGTATTGTTGAATCATCCAAGACGAGTTGGTTTTAACTATTTTATTTTTTCAAGATAACAAGTTTCGAATGTTATTTTAGTTTAATTATATATAAAAAGAATGTAGATTACTGACCCCGGTTCCTCGGAGAGTCCTAGTTTTATACGATGGTTTCGGCTGCAAAAATGGGAGTAAGAGTACTGGGAACGGAATTTTAGCGTTGTGATTAGGGAAATGCACTTGATGCATAAGCATCTGAAAAATAGAATCAGAGCCAGAAATAAGACTAGCAGGCAGATCAGATTGCCTAAAAACAGAGTCCGGATACATAAATACTGGGATATCTGCGTTCAGGAATTTGGACATAAAGGGAAAAGTGATCTGATTTATAAGTGGGTTTGGTAAGAGTTGATAAGTGTAAGCAGTTCGAATGGTCGACAGAGTTAACCCTTTCTCATACAATTTATTTGTCACATGCTTTAGTCAACATAAATTCTTTACCGCTACGATATTAAAATAAATAAAGTTCAAATATTACGTGAATTTTATATTTAGTAGTCGTTCGTTACATGAATTATGATTGAACTTCAAAATTGATATGTGTTATTAATACGAGTAAGATTTATTACGTATGCACTGCGAGTATGTCACGAGTCAGACTCGTCAAAGTATGGCAAGGGGTTAATGGATTGCTGAATAAATTCTGTTTGACGTTTCGTGTAGCTAACCCCAGTTTTCCGAAAGTTTAATGACTACTTATATTCAAAATGAAATTATAAAATTTAATAAACAAAGGATAAGTAAACTAGCTTATTAAATAATTCTTAATCTCGATGAAGGTTAATGTACACTTTGATAAAAGCTTCTTAATAATTTTGGGAGTTTAAAATAAAAAATCCGACGAATTGCATGGAAATTTGAAGGGTTTGTAACCGCAAGTTTTATATATAACATTTTTTCATTTTACTACAAATATTCAAAATTCAAAGTCGACACAATTATTGCCTCACCTTGTATAATATTAAGAAAGTAGAAACACAAACACTTTCATCGTGAACTTCTCTTATTTTAATTCGGTGTGATTAGTCCTCTTTCTATATTGCAAGTTGCAATAATTTTCTATTTGTACAGTCCCTTCCATAACAGTATAATGAAAATCTGCAATTTGCACACTGGGTCTTACATTTTACATTATTTACTATATAACCGTTAGTGCTTTATAGAATCGAAGGTAAATTAAAAAAAAAAATGTTTATCGTATTATTACTTCCTATACTTGTACATTTAATACTGAATCAACATTCAGATGAGATGTATTTTCTGAACATAAATGACGTAATTAGGAAAACGGCGAAATGATCATATTAGTATTATAATTTCTGAAGCTACCTTAACGAACGTGTTATTCATGACTGCTAAGACGATAGCACTTCATAGAGATGAAAATTTAGGTTGCGATGATAGACTTCGTCCGTAATTGGATAATTAATTCAATTGCTCGCTCTTCCGTTGATATTCATGTGGCTTGCAATCATACAAAACAGATCAAAATTACATACAGGGTTTCTCTACAATACAACCCTATCCTTATATTTCGGAAACGGTTTTATGGAAAAATGTTTCAGACAAAAGTTGCACGATATCAAGGGGAGCATAAGATGGTGGCATCAATGTCATGTGAACGTCATCTCCAGTTTCTTAAATAAAATCTCCATATTATTACATATTATTACACGCCGAGACGTTCCCAAAACTCTATGTTTGTTTTTGTGCAAGTCATTCCCAAGCTTTGATGTTGACACATAAGTGGGGTAAATCTAATCGAGCAACCTTCGCGCGGTACACCTTGGGTAATGTTAATGTCGATGATATGTAAACTTCATATCTAGGGAATGACTTGTGCGAAAAATAAACGTAGGTAGTGTTTTGAAGCACCTCGACGAGCGTTACGAGAATTTCATCAAAAATAGGGGTTTCCATGTAAGAAACTGGAGATGACGTTCACGTGACCTTCAAACGACCATTCAAGGTCAAATTGTTACCACCATCTTGATATCCTACAACTTTTGTATCCATATTTAACCTCTTAGGTACGATACTATAGTGAGTTCCGCTGATATTATCCCTCTGTACGACGGTCCACTATAGTGCCTTTCGCGAATGACATTCTAGATTACATAGCACCATAGTGGCTCATTCTGGTTCACTCGCTCACCATTTCAATTGAATGATCCTTTTTATATGTTTTGATTCGCACTTTTTTGCCTTCACCACGTTTTATAAGAGTATTAACAAATCCCACAGAAGTACATTAAGGTAAGAGCACCAGTAGTTGATACTGTACCAGTACTTGACACTTTTTCAAAAAAAATTAATAAATAAGGAAACCACAAGTTGGAATACATCAAACCTTATTAATCTGAATACTGTCGCACTTCAGCTGCTTAATTGCGAACTACTGCGCATATCCGCTATTCAAAAGTGTCATATCAACCGATTAATCAAACTTGCGCACGGCTCTTACGACTTTTCAGTGTTTTCTTATATAAATCGCTAAGGTTTGGTTAAAATGTAAGTATTGCAAGTTTGTATTATTTAATCATTGTGAATAAAAAAGAGATTCGATTATGTTGTTTGAAACTCAAAAAGAGGTTTATTTATTAAAATTGGCAACAAACAATGCTAAATTGTTTAAATTCACTCCGTGTCAACTATTGAAACTTGTAATCGTCCATTATTCAGTAGTTGACATGGGGTGTAAACTATTAAATTACTACGTGTCAACTACTGACTTTGTTCCTCTGTCATTTTTGAGTGCCTTCTACGAAGGATAACTTCATAAATTATACAGAAGTGACTATATTTTTGTATTTTCCTACGAAAAAGAGTTGTTCCCTGGAGTTATAATTGTTGTGTCTGAAACGGCTGCAACCATTTCAGCAATGGCAAAGTGTGGTAGACTGTGAAAGTGGCCAGAAGGAATGGATAAGCTAGATTATGAATAGCAAACAGTGCTGTTTCGTATCAACGAACCCATTAAAATGAGTAGAACCAGAAATGTGTATTCAGTTACCAAACTAAGTTAGATTTTTTGTGAAAGTAACTTCTAATTATTGAATATTTTTTTGTAAACTTACTCACGAATAATATTTTTTAAACGTTCAATAAAATTCTGTATTCATACATTATCATGACTAGTTCATTAATTGGATTTTCTCCCTATGTCAACTACTGACACAAAAGGATGTCAACTACTAAATTTTTTGTTTTCGCTGGGTGTCAACTATTGAATCAAATTTTATGTTTAGAAAAAAAAAAGAAAAAAAAATTACAACCGCCATCAGGAATTAATACTTGTAATATAATAGAAGAATAGTTTGTGCAGCGACTGCTAATCATAAATTTTCCATAAAGTGAACTTAGCCTGAGCTATGTGAACAAATAGACAAAAAATTCCTTAAAGTGTCAACTACTGGTACCTTCACCTTACATGTAAATAAAAGGTACCAAGTAGTTTAAGCACCATGGGAGTATCTCTTTGCACTAATACACGATATTGGAAACATTTGCAAATTACATATTTTGTGAATTTTGTAAAAAACTAAATTATTGAAGTTGAAGCATATCATATCTTTGGGAAAAATTGTAATTTAATCATGAAAAACTTCATTCCAATGTACTCGCTAGAACAGCATGTTCGTCACATATTGAAATACAGCGGTAGGGTCGGGGTTTAGAGAGACCAGTACACTCGCGTCTTTCCGCTATAAGAAGGTATTTCACCGTTAAATAAGCGATACTATCGAACATTGACGCAGGACTACTCTTTTTACCGTATTGTTGCTTAAACAGAAGATACTTGAATAAGCGTCGAGGTAAAAGTAATTTATTTTCAATCGTTTCGTCCGGAACAAAAACCTTTTTATCAGGTTGAAACGTTTTGTCTTTAAGATCTGAGTTCTCATTATCTTACCGGGATTCCGGAAGCTCTTAAATCGATCAGAATCCGAGATTGGACACAGCCACGATATTCCGATAATCTCGAATGTACAGAATGCGTTATTGGACCGAATACCTCGTGACCGACCCTTGTTCCTTAACTCGTCGATATCTCGAAATCTGTCCGATTGTCTTCGAGAATCTCAAGAACCCTTAATATAGAACACCCCAATTTAACCGGTAAGTGGATCTACGAGAGACAGAGAGATTTCAACAAATACAGACTATGCTATTGAATCTTGGCACTAGATTTAACACTTCAAAGTGACGGATCTTAAATTTATTATTTTAAATGACGGAAATAATTGTAGGATTATTCTGTGGCATAGTACAGAAGAAATAATTATGCATTTCACGAAATTTTCAGTCGCTGTAAACATTACTATCATATTAACATTCAATCTTCTGCCGAACGTGTATAGTTGAATATCAAGCATCGTTATGTTTTATAGTGGTCGAGTAGCTTTTAAAAAGCAAGTTTAATAGTTGAACTTTTGGGAAATTGAACAATACGAGGGAAAACTCCCCTTACTGGACTACTTAGAAAATACTTCCATAAATGGGAAACATGTCTCTAGTTCAGCACAAAAATTTCGGAACTATTTTAACAGTTTAGAAGTTTCTAAATTATCAGATTTACCAATTTACAAATTTTCAGTCTGACGAATTCTCAAATATAAAACTCTGGAAGTAAGAATTTTCAAATTAAGAAATTGAGAAATTCAAATTAAAATAAAAATCAAAATTTAGAAACTCTAAGAAGTTGAAAGTTAGACTATTAGAATTAGAATTTTTAAAACATAGTGGATCAAAATAAATTAGAAATTTACTTGGACGTCATTATTTCTTAAATTACATAACATTTTTCTTTTAATTTAGGAAGTTTTTCACGATACACCGCGTATGTGTCCTTGGTCTGTCCTTCATTTATACTAATTAGCAGAATTATTTTAACGAGTGGGTTTCGATTAGAACATCTGGCTGATGCGTACAAGATTGAGTTCTTAAACTGGAGTATTACTTAATGTATATACCTATAATAACCATCAATTACATACTTGTGTTCGTCATTTTTAGCAAACTTCTCAGACTTTATATAGGTAATGTTCGTTGCATTAATTGTCAAATAACCAATGCGTTAATTGAAAATAATTAATTATAGATATACGTCAATCTCCCATAATTATTACATATGTACAGTACATCAGAATATTTGCGTATTTGTTTACTTCTTATGTCACCTATCTTTTAGTCCTTATTTACGCTTCTATGAATCAGTTAAATGGAGCCAGTTCATCAGTTATGATTAATACAATAATTCTACGAAACATTCTTTAATCCATTTTATTCGTAACACACGAAGGACAAACTAATTTATCCGTAATTGAACTGAAAATTTAATAACAACTTAACTAATTACATGAGCACAATGTAAAGACAACGTTGTTGTAGTGATTTGAAAATATATTTATCCATGCTGTGCATGTTTGTTTATCGAGATAATTGATTAATGTTGATGACAGTTTAAACTGGGGCAGAAAGGAAGTTACTGATTGTAATACATATACAATTTTATTTGTTTTAGTTAAATATTAATTGCATGATATTTCACTTTTGTTATTTACGCAATTACTGTAAATGAGAAGTGCGAGTTTATTGTTTTAAAATAACATTAATTCAATTGACAATCATTATTCAATTCTTAATTGAGAAGTATTTATTTATCGATTATAATTTAACCGAATAATTCTTAATGGAGTTTTTAAATTTTGAAACTCTGTTACTGAAATATTATGGTGTCCCATATTGAACATACTAGGTTTAGTTCCATGGTCGGTACAGTTACTCTATATTTCGATTACAAGTTAAAATACATAAAAAATTCATGCACGGTGTATTCGAATTAATTATTTTGCATTGGTTGAGATCAGTGGAAAGATTGAAAAATGTTATATTTAATAACTACATCGATTAAAGTGGAAGATTTTAAATCCATCACTTTAGTCGGTTGAAAAACACTCATGGCACAATAAAGTAACTGACTTAAACCTTTCCATTTTTATTAAAAATTAGTTATTTTATATAATACACTATTCCAAGAAAAAAATGTATAATGTATAAAAAAATATTTAGAACAAAAATAAATAAAAAATTTCTAATTTATAAAATAAAATTGAATTACATATTGGTACACTTAATACATAAAAAGCTCTAAACAGGGTATATATTTAATACGTAAAAAGCTATTCTAAACAGAAGACACATCACGGAATTCTGTTTATTCATGTAACCGCGTAACACATCTGTGAAACTCGAATTTGGTGTTCTAGCCACAAATCGTTTTGCTTGGGGATAATTTTATCCAAATTTACTACATGTCATTCTCATTCTCGCGCATCGTTTTGCATCGTAGAAAACGAAATAATGCATCCTCGCTCGTGGCCATTCGTTTGTTTGCTCAATTACTTCTAGATTCGACTGAATCCCCTGAGATATTTAGGAGTACGTGCGTCTGTTCGAAGCTCGTTATCCTGTATGTCGGGTTCTACAATTTTCGTGCAACGCTGAATTGTCATATGGATAATACACTATGCCGATGGTTCTCAACCTCCGCAAATGCTATAAATTTGTACCTCCAAAGCCGTAATTAACCAGTTAACTGCGATCATCGTGTTTAGGAAGAGTTTTCCTGGTTTCTCTTAAACATAAAAAAAATATATTTTAGTCATTTAATTTTATTTTATTTGTAAGGTAACAACATTAGAAATCTAAACAAGGAAACAGAATAACCAATATTATCATAACAGCTAACTTAAATAAACGTTAAACTTTGGTACATGATTTTGAGAGATGAGGTGGCATCTACGGACAGAGAACTTACCCTTGTAACTTAGTACATTTTCAGTATAATTTGCAGTGATGGAATATAATGATCCAAACATTCGCGAATATCGATACAAGCTTTGTGCGCTCATTTTTGCCACCTTGAATACTGAATTCAATCTTTGTTGTTTTCTAACCAAACTATTCTGATTTCTCTCTTGGCTTTGGTGTTACAATTCTTACTCGAAAATTCTAACTTTCCTTCTTGTTTGTGTTACTTAGGTGCACCGTTAAGTCACTGAAAGCAAAATGGTAAACAGTGACACAAGTTATAACGCATAAGACCGACTGTGCTGCTCGATAATAGATAGTTTTGTCCAAAATCAGGAGACAGCGAACTTTAAAAACAATGTTTTTTTATTAGAACCAGTGCATTAGATGTACAATACAAAAGTAAATAACAAAATACCTATTAAAAGATATAATAATGCAACCTACACGATTGGATCAGGAAAATTGGTAGATATATTCTGTAATTTACACGATGCGCCGGATTTCTGTCAAACGCAACAATCAGTTAATCCCTTAGCTGCAGACACGTGAATGGTACGTGTCAGAGCTAAATCATTGTTTATTCCATCTCCTTTATGAATTATGCGAAGAATATAGCATTTCAAACGTAATAGATACAGCCAATGTCTGGTATTAGGTATCGGTCGGCAATAGGGAAACTACCCCAAAGTATTATTTTACAGTGCCTTTATGTCATAAGATCGTGTCAGACTTCAGATGTTTCCTCTATTTCATATGTAGTGATCTCATAAACTGCTGCTTTTTTAATAATCAATTGACTAAATGGTCAAACAAATAGTCAACTGCAGGTCAATTCAAAATATTTAATGCTGTTTATTTATTTATTTGTGTGAAATAAAAATTTACCATTTATTATGAAAACTCGAAAGTTCAATAAGAAATAAAAATGTTACTTGGTGACGATGTGTCTTTTATGCCACAATAAAATCGCTGTGTATTTTGTTAAAAGCCTTGTATTAGTCATTTCGGTATATTGGATATTTCTCACGAAATGTATATAATTACTTTTTACTAAGTCAGTTGATTATTTCTTTCAGTATACCTGACATTTTCGGAATTATTTTGTATACCTTATTGCGTATGTCGGATATTCCCCGGAATGTTTTGTGTACTTAACAGTGCATACATATCGGATATACGCCGATAACATAAATGATATAACAGATTTTTTATTAGGAATGAATAAATCAAATTTTTAAAAATTAGGAATCTGCGAATTTGTCAAATTATAGGGAATAGAATGTTTGGAATTAAAAAATTTTTAGATTTGTGTTAATGTTTGGAAATTAGAAATTTTGAGATATAGAAATAGAGTTTGTAAATATGGAAAATTTGGGAGTTTACAAATATGAAGAATTAAAAAATTCAAAACTATGGAAATTTACTAATTTTTTAATTTTGAAATATGAAATTTGAGTATTTAAAAATTGTGAAATTTGAAAATCTTGAAATTAGGGTATTTTTGAACGGGTAATTAAAAAATTGAGAAATGTTGGAAAATAGATTTGAAAATCTTGGAATTTAAAAATTTCAGAACTTAGGGATTAAAAAATTCAGGAATTGTAGAAATTTAGAATTCTAGAAATATGAGAAATTCGGGAATAAAGAAATTTATAAATTTTTAAATTTTTAAATTTGAATATTTAAAATGTGGGGATATAGAAATTCAGATATTTGGAAATCTGAAAATTTGAATATTCAAAAAGTGAATATTTTGAAATTTAGAAATTTTCGGAATTCGCAAATCTAGAAATTTGAAAATGTATGAAATCAAAACTTCAGAATTAAAAATTTTTCAATTCTGTTACTAAAAATTTGGAAATTCTTTTTGCATTCCATGGCATTATAACGTGAGTTTACAGTACAGCTACCCCTAATTTACACTCAGGATTCATTCCTCAGAAAACTGTAATTCGAAATTGCCAGTAAACCAGTAAAATTAATCTAAATTAAATTGCGTTTGGTTTTCATCAGAAAGAAGCAAAAGTTTCATACCAAAAAAATAAAAAATACTATCCTTCTGGTATTACCAAAATGTTCACATTGACTAGTTGTTTAAATCCGTTATTTTAAAAACCGTGTGAAAGCGAAATCGTGTAAACGCCGTAACGTGTGAATCGACGGATAGACGTAGTATGTACGAAGAACGAAGAAACAACTTCGAAAGGTCAACAACAATTTTGTTACACCTAGTTCCGCTAACAGTAGGGAGGGTAATAGGTGTTCGAACTTGTTTCCGGTCAATTGTTGCATGGTCCGGTTTTTTGAATGTAAAGTGGCAAGTTAGTCAGTTATTGTTTCACGATCGACGCATGCGCGGAAGCGCGTTACACAGAGCTTCAGTCTCTGGAGCTCGGGGACGCATTATTGAGTTTGAAGGGTGATCGAGTTCTATCGTTCGATCTGTACAGCTATCTCGAAATCGGTTACGCGATTAGCGCCTCGTTAAGAGAGCAATACTGGTAACGAGGCCGATTATCGACGTCGAATGGTCGAGTTTATTCGTTGCTGTCGAACCGCGCTGCCACCTTGGCGATATCGCGCGTGGCCACGCCGGGTTAATTCTTTCGTTTTTAATTGCAACGTCGAAGTATCGAAAATCGATCGAACGAACGAAAAAGATGTAACAGCGATTCGTACGTATAGGCATCGGGGTGTGTACAGTTTTTCCCATCCCTCGTTGATCAATATTGGTAATGGACTTCAAAAACGGTGGCCTCCATTTGATTTACCTGTAACGCCGCCTCTGCTATTAGTGTTATTATGTTTATTCAAGTTTTCCCCGTTGCGAGAAAACGGCGAAATATGCTGGAAAATTAATAACCTACCAATATACGAACGATGAATCGTATTATAAGTTGTGCCGGCGCGATCGTTTCGCGGTTTTATTAACTTATCGAGATTCGAAGTTTTACTCGAGTTTCTGGACTTGATATTTAATCATTGAAATTAAATTACACACAGTTTGTCTCGAAATCTCTAAGTTCAACAGGATCTAAACTCTATTATAGATATATAGTTTTTTACGTATTCAAAACATATGCTTGTATTTGAATAAGTATATTAATAATTGTTGAAAATAACCGTCAGAACATTCGTGGCAACTGCATGCTTGCGGTGGAACGTTCGTGTGTCATTCGGGTAATGTCGGCGATTTTCGTGGCGTGTGGCGGTTGACGGTTTTTTGCTCCTGAGCACATGGTAGTTACGGAAGGCGGTTTTGAGAGAAACACGTGCGAATAGAAAATTTATATGTAGAATGTCAAAAGTTAAACAATAATAATAGCATTAATACTAAATAATACATTTATCTCTCTATTCACGTACAAAACGGACGCGCTTTTTCACCTCATTATTGCAATCAATCGTCTTCTACGTCGATCCTTCCGACCATCACCGAACATTTCCGACCATCACCGGACATTTCCGAACCTTCAGCAGTTGACTTACAGTCAATTAAGAAACGTAAAGCGTAAAATCAAATACAAAATCTATAAATGTACAGGTATTTCGTTCAAACACCTTATATTCTAAGCGTATATCGATACTATTGTATCGACTATCGACCTTTACATATTTATACATTTGATAAACGCCCATAACCATAGTACGAATGATACGATCTCACAACGTATACTTTAACAATAGATTTAAGGAACCTGTCAAAATGGATCTTAGATTTTTTATTTTAAATTTCGAAAATTATTAAGAAGCTTCTGCCAAAATATAAATTAACTTAATTTACGTATTTGTACTATTTATAGTTTTAATTTAAATGTAGGTGGTCATTAAATGCCCGTAAATTGGGGATTAAAAACTAAAAAATACTTTTTTTAAAAATAAAGATAATACTCAGCGTACACGGTGTAAAGTTTAGAAACGTTTTGTCCCCAAAGGATTAATAAAACCTATTTCGCGATGAAGTTTTAAAAATTTTTGCAAGAAAGTTTAAAAAACAAAGGTTCCGAATACGTGTCCAAGGTTAAAATGTTTTCTCTGTTCGCATGGCGAAACTTTTTCAATTTTCGTGTCCTCGTTGCAGCAACTTCACCGTTCGCCTTCCTGTCTGTTTACAGAATTCTTGCGGCACGCGGCTTGCATGCAAAAGGTGCAGCCCGAGTACGAGCTTTGCTACAAGAAATATCACAGAACCACACAGGAGATTGAAAGAAGGAATCACACAGCGAGCTTGAACGGATCCCTCAAGTCTCTTTGCTGGTGAGTGAAAATTATGATCCCTCAAGGATTTTCCTTTCATCCCTTAAACGAGTCATTTCTTGCTTGAAAACACTTTCTTTACATACCGCATTATTGCGGAAGGAACTGGTGCCGTTCGTATTCGATTTTGTTATTACGCAGTAAGCATGATTTACTTGTGAACTTGTAAATGAATTGATTTACTTTGAAAGGAAAAATGAAAAAGACCTTCAGATAAACATATTTTCCAATCCTTTGATGTACGAAAATTATGTTCTATTTGAATGTAATTCAACGTGCGCTTTTTTTATTTGGGAGAATCGTTTCCGCAGAGTCGGCGAAGCTGATCCTTTTGGAATGTGGTTTATGGAAATTTTGTAATTTAGGTATTTCGGACTTTGGGATTTTGTAATATCGTAATTTAGGAATTTTTGTCATTTAAGAGCTTTTTGATTTACTATTTTTTTAATTTGAGAAAGTTTTGATTTACTATTTTTATAATTTAAGAAATTTTTGATTTACTATTTTTATAATTCAAGAAACTTTTGATTTACTATTTTTATAATTTAAGAATTTTGTACTTCAGGAATTTTTAAATTTTGGGGTTTTCTAATTTAGGAATTTTGTAAGTTTGTACTTTAGTATTTTTATAATTCTTAAATTTGCAAACTTGAAATTTTTTAAATTTTCAACTTGGAAGTTTGGAGATTTGTATATTTGGTATGTTTTTAAATTGGAAATTTAATAACTAGAAAAGTTTAATATGTGAAGGTTTAGAAATGTGAAAATTTGGCACTTTGCGAATTTAATAAATTTAGTAATGGTAAAATTGGAAATTTTGAAAAATTGAGATATTTTAGGTATTTAGAAGTTTGAGAATTTGAGTTTAGAGATTTTGTAATTTGATAATTTGGTAGTATACGTATTTGGGAATCTAACAATTTGCAACTGGTGAGATTTGGAAATTTGTGAATTTTAGTATGTAGATGTTCGGAATTTTCAAAATTTGGAAGTAGAGACATTTGAAAATTTGGGAACATGGGAATATGAGAATTTTGGAATATGGGAATATAGGAATTTGGAAATATGGGAATTTGGAAATTTGGGAATTTGGAAATTTGGAAATTTGGGAATATGGGAATTTGGGAATATTGGAATTTGGGAATATGGGAATTTGGGAATATAGGAATTTGAGAATATAGGAATTTGGAAATATGGGAATTTGGGAAATTGGGAATATGGAAATTTGGGAATTTAGGAATTTGGGAATATTGGAATTTGGAAATTTGGGAATTTGGAAATTTGGAAATTTGGGAATATGGGAATTTGGGAATATTGGAACTTGGGAATATGGGAATTTGGAAATATAGGAATTTGAGAATTTGGGAATTTGGGAATTTGGGAATTTGGAGATTTGGAAATTTGGAAATTTGGGAATATAGGAATTTGGGAATATGGGAATATGGGAATTTGGGAATTTAGGAATTTGAGAATATAGGAATATGGGAATTTGGGAATATGGGAATTTGGGAATATGGGAATTTGGGAATTTGGAAATTTGAGAATATGGGAATTTGGGAATATTGGAATTTGGGAATTTGGAAATTTGGAAATTTGGAAATTTGGGAGTGTAGGAATTTGTAAATATGGGAATTCGAAAATTTTACATTTGGAAATTCCGGAATTTGGAATTACAAAAATTTGGGAACTTGGGTTTTTGGAAAATAAGAAATTTGGGAAGTTGGGAGTGCAGAAATTTGGGAACTTAGAAATGTACGAACTTGAAAATTTAAGAATTCGATAGTGTAAAAATTTGAAAACTTAGAGAATGAACAATAAACTTGTTCGTCCAGCAATTTGAAAACATAAAAATTGAATGTAAAAATTGTCAAATTCATATTGATCTCAATTTTGCATTCAATCAATCCTTTATTCAGCGTGTGACGTCACATGATTGTTCAATCAGTGCTTTACAGTTCAATCGTTTCTTTTATTTCCTGTAAATTTTATACGCCCTTCATTGAATCATATGTATCTTTCGATTAATTCTACGTTATTTGCGGCAATTTTTGACGTGTTAGGCGTTAAACGTAACCTGATTTTAAAATAACAAAAACGGTGTCTATGTCGTGTGGAAATTAACGGCGGATACAGACGAGACATTAACAGGAGTCAAGGTTAGTCTGCAGTTTTGCTACACATATTTGACATAGGTACATTAATATTAATTACGATTTGCATACTACAACATGCGTACATAGTATACGTGATAGACAAATGTGCGTCATTACAAAGGGTCACAAAAAATATCCCGTTGTATCGGAAACGGTTGATTTTCAAGTTTGAAGAATAATGGAAAAAACAGAAGAGTATTTCATTCGCTCCATTTTTTATTCAAATGACAGAGCAGAAAACTTTTGTTATAATTTAACATTGCCGGCGCATAATGCACACTAGACTCAACAAAATTTCTTTTCGCCTCTCACCCTTTAAAAAATTAGTATACGCTGTTAAAGTTTCAATTTTTAATCGAAATTTATGAGGCTACTGAAAGCAATTTTCTATAGGCATATTGATTTTTTATTATATCGATTTTTAACTACAATTTAAAATTACAGATGACGATAAAATTGCTCACAATTAATATTAAGTCTCACAGGAATTTCAATCTAAAAAATAATTTTGTCAATTGCGTTTATTAATCAAATATGATGCCATCTTAAATAATTGTCTATCGTTGCACCTTAATTCTCTTTTCAATTTATATTTTACGTTCTATTGTAGTATGGTACAATACTATATTTACAAAAAGAATATATTGTTGTATAGTTGAGATCTGCTAAAAAATTATATGCTAAGGATTTTAATACGTAAAATGGATAAATACCTTTGTGGGCAACTCTACAGGGTGTCCCATGCTCGAAGAGATAGCAATTCTGAAATACTTACTATGCAATTATATCTTATCAACGCATTTGACAGCATTCGATATTGCAACGCGTGACGTTACTAGTTTAAGTAAATAATATTTATTCTTAATTTCCTCAAGGTCCTTACTTTGAAATACATTTCAATCTAATCAGTGTGCAGTGATACTTATGATAGAATTTAATACTATTTCGTATGTGAAAGTAAAAAAATGCATAGACGTATATCAGGCACTTTTACATCAATATTATTTATCGAAGTCGTCAATTCCAAGTAAAGATACGAAACAGCAAAATAAAATAGCAGAGAAAACCCGAATAATATTATTATCATAAACTGCGTACGTTTCGGTTTTCCCTATAATTCAAACTTAACATTTCTTTATCTGTTGCTGTTCAAGTAACAGCGTTTTTCAAGAATATTATTATAGCGTCTAATATAATTGTTTATAACGATACCGCAACTGAAATGTTTGTTATATAGAATTTGTAGAAAAATAAATATAATTCAAATTATATACATTATACAGGGTGTCCCATTTAAGTTGACAATGTAAAAAATCTTGAAGACGTGTGAATTAAGAAAAACAAACTGTCTCCTTTAGTATTTCAAGTGTGGAGTCAAATGGCATTACTAATTTTTTAATGCATAGGCGTCTTCAAGGTTATTTCAAGGTCATTTTGTCTTTTCTTATAAACCCATATTTTTGATTCCGGAATCATATTCTACATGAAAAAATGCATGACATTTGTTTGATACATTTTGTTGTAAGTTCAATATTAAACTTATAACAAAATTTCTTAAAATATCTAGTTGATTTTTCATGTTTATGCCAAAAATATTTTTTCTGTTAAAATGACAACGTTACTTTCTTCTGGGAGGTTTTTTATTTCATTCAAGAACATTGCAATAAATGCTCGAAATTTTTACCAACTTCCAGACACTTATTAATTCGTTTATTAAAAGACTCATGAACAGATAATAAAGTTCTTCTCGTGATACTACGACACGCAATTATAATTTGCTCTAAATTATCAGACATTTCAAAACACTAAGGTGAAATAATTAACCACAGGGTGGTTTTGACAAACATCACTTATTATTCAGTTTGAAGCACTGTTTAGCGAGTTTAAACCGACAGCAATTTGTTCACTTCAGAATAGTTAAGGTGAAGATTGATATCAGTTTCAATAGAATAAGTAGTGATGGTACTTTGGTATACCCACTCAATAAAACACACTCTTTATTATAAACAGGATGTCCCATTTAAGTTGGCATTGTAAAAAATCTCGAAGACGTGTGATTTAAGAAAAACAAACTGATACGTGTCCTTTAGTATTATCCTTGACGACATATCGTAAAGTAATTAAAATTTATAAAATTACCCTTACTTCAAATAATTGCCATATCATATCAACTACACATTATTCGAAAAAATTCTTCAAATACATAATTCGCTGTTTTACGTCAAATCTTATAATCTGATCATATAAGACCTCCAGATTTTATGATCTGATGTTATGATACTATCAAATCTTATAACGACCATGGGATGTATCTAGGTCAAGGCATTTTCGAGATTTCAAGGTGATGTTTACCTTCTTTCCTTTAATAAAATATGTATTTTCGCTTAATTAGGTAGCTCATTCCGAGACAAAGTCATTGAACTGTAATATGGTGGTCGTTGAAGGTTATACAAAGTAATTCATTGCCATTCAAAACTTCAATCTTAATAATGATAAAAAATCTTAAATCTTAATATTGAACATTAACATTAAACGACAATTTAAAAACGTTAAATTAACGATTCTAAAATCGTTAAATTGTCGTTAAATGTACAAAAATTGCTTTATATCTTTTATAGAGTCACGCAGATGGCCATGAAAGAGTTCCAGGACAAAAATATAGCATATTTTTGCATAATCTATATTTCTTAATGTTTTGTACTACAAAGTAAAACTATCACGAATTTGAATAAATCAATAATTGCGAGCGTCGTTGAAAACGTCGTTTTTAATATTCATTTGAACGATAAGTAAATGAAAATATAAATATTAAGCTTTGCAAAATGAATAAAAAGACAACGTAGTAGAGAAATTTCCGTCTTTTTGTCGTAATTAAGCTACTTCAGCAAACAGTACTAATTGTGGAAAGTTATTTAAGTGTGTATCAATATAAAATAACATAAATTTATCGAGAATCTGATATAAACATAATACACTTCAATTTATAAGCTTAAATATAAATTGTTTGTTATGGGCCATGGAAAGAAATTAAATATAAATGAATCACATGTAATACTAAAATTAAGAGAACAATGCTCAATTACAAAAATAGCCAAAATAATTCATAGTAGTCGAAAAATGATCAGGAATTTCTTAAAGGATCTTGAAATGTTTGAAAAGGCCAACATTTCCAAACAACCGCAAAGTTTAACACCTCGAGAAAAACGTACATTTATACGAGCAACTTCGAATTCGCGCACGACTGCAAGAAAAATTCCAGAGAATGTTGTATCAACGACTAATGTCAAGAATGCATTATGCGATTGCCCTACATGGGTAACAATATACTCTTCTTGCTAACGAATTTCGAATAAACCTAATAACTGTCTTTATCGAAAACATTTATATTTGCGCTCTGCACACGTGAAAGAAAATTTGGACAAGTATAGATAAACTTGAACAGAAGTGTAAATACAAAAATGTTTTTCTAACAGAAGGCTGCATAAACATTTTTCGGTACCTAATATTACAAGTTTTATTACTTGGCTTCATAGGACGTATCGTGCCTAAGTAAATTATCAAATATTACTTAGGTCTTTGTAAATATTACTTAATAGAGCTTTGTAAATGTACACCCTGGGACAAAAAGACAAGCAGCTTCGAACTCGAGCACGTCTGTGAGGCAAATTGCAAAGTATGATGGATTAACAACTAGTGCTAAGAACGCTCGTCGTATTTTTAAAAAGTGCGAACATTCAAAGCGAAAGAAATTACAACAAAAACCGTGGTTGAAGCAGCACAAAACTCGCTGTTTGCAGTTTGCGGAGAAGTACATACAGATGAATACAAAATGGCGAAGGATTATATTTACTGATGCGAAGAAGTTTAATCTAGATCTCATGGCTCTTACTATTACTACCACGATTTAACAGAGGATCAACAGATTTTGTGTTACTGTGCCATGGAAGGCGGCAGTGCAACGATTTGAACTGGTATCGCATGTCGTGGTAAGGTGGAAATAAAATTATATCAGGCAAAATGAACAGTAAAAACTATATTGAAATGGTAGATGAATAAATACATACATATGCTACACGAATTGCCAGGGATAAATATATTTTCCAACACGATAACGTGGCAGTGCATACTGCGAAAACGGTGCAAGCATACTTTTGTAATGAAAAGGTTCAAGTTTTGAAGGAGTTAGCAAGATCCCTGGACTTGAACATTATAGAAAATTGTTGGTACTTTGCCAGAACAGTGTTCCGAAATAGAAGACAATTTGAGAATGTTAGTGCTTTAAAAAACTGTATTGTGAAGGGATGGTAATAATTACCCTAAAGAACCATGAAGCAGTACAAATCATTGGCAAGAAGAATGATCGTAGTAATTAAATATGAAAGTGAAGCCATAAAGTATTAAACATAAATCACAATCGCTTCACGGGTCATCATCATCCATTTCTTAATAAATACGCTGTCATTTTGACCCTCTTACGGCGTATATTTACGTCTTCGTTTGTACACCGTGAAAACTGATACTGGGAATGATAGTCAACATGAATCTGCAACCATGCTCGCAATTTATTGATGCATAAGAATGTTGCTTACGAAATTGCAATGTGGTTGCTTTACTTTATGATACAAAATATAAGGAAATGTAAAATGTACTGTCTGTTTGTCTCGGTTTGTGCATTGATGCAATGATTGATTCAGTTTCTATATGACAGTTCCATTTTATTGAAAATTTCACAATTCGCTGATAAGTGTCTGGTGCACGGTCACTTGTATTTTCAGGCGTAATGATTTTTTGCCTCGATACATTTTTTTCCTTTATGAATTCCCCTAAGATAATAAACGTCATTAGTGACGATCTTTGCGGAATAGAAATTTCACTTCCTCTTCCTGTTTGGTGAGTAGGAAACATTATCTACAATTTTGTAAACTCGGTAATAATTATAATTAGATACATCACGTTGAAACCACATCCGTAATTTGCTAGTGCATTATTTGTATCGATTTTGCAACTTGTTAAGCAAAGTTAACTTGTTAACCTGTATCAAACTACAGCTGATATTTAATTCTTTTTTTGCAATTTTCTTATTACACAATTTTTTACTATTTTTAGAAACCTTGAAACCCTAAAAACTAGAATTAACTTAAATTAAATTAAATATATTTAAATACTTTAACTTAAACAAATAAACTTGAATAACCTAACCTAAATAAATAAACACAATTTAAATAAAAATCATCTTGACATCTCGAAAATAACTAAATGAATTTGATAATCACTGCCATTTATAATTAGATTGTTGATAAAAATACAGACGTATTATTACAAACAGATATTTTTGAAAGATATTTTCGAATAATGTATAACGAGAGAAATAATTACCTAAAAATGAGATGTTTCGAAAATGAAACATCCTGTACAAATACAACAACTGATAAACGTAAGCACGGTTAAATTATTTTGTAGAGACAAAAATAAACTATAAATTTATGCACTCGTCCCACTTTTCCGTCTTCTTTAACGAATTAATTGATAATTAACCGTGTTTAGCGAAGCCGATTAAAGAGCTCCGCTAGACAAAGAGGACGCTCTGTAGGAATTATTTAGTATGAACTATGGCCGAAATTCATGGTCTTTGGTACTTCGACGGTTTCACGTGCAGAGTGATTAAACGTTTACTTTCCATTTTCCTATTTCTCTTATGAATAGGGAAGCTAGCGAACGAGTAATTAATGTTATAAGATCATCCATATCGAGTGCTGGGCTATTTAACGTACAGTTATGCTAATATTCTTTCACGCAGAAAATTTCATTAAAATTTCACCTAATGCAAGCAGAACAAATTCTGAGTCAACCGAGTTAATTCTGTTCATTTACATGAAAACCTTACAGGAACATAATCAGCTCTGCACTGTCAAAATTTTGTAACACATTTTTCGAACTTAAACATCGATTTTTTCATACAAAATGAATTTTTGTTTAAAGAAAACATACGATTTTTGTCCTAATTCCTCAAACAAGTGTACTTTGTACAATCAGATAAATTTCAATTTCATTTGACAATACATTTTTCTGTTTTTATTATTTTCTAAATCGTTTTTGTATTTTATACACTCAGATAAATTTCAGTTTCTTTCGTTGTCATTATTTTTTAAGTCCTTTTGTATACTTTGTGTAGTCAGATTAAATTTCAGTTCCATTGTTTTGTTTTTATAAATTCTTAATTCTTAATTTACGTTTCAATAATAATTAAAATGAAAATATCCAAAGTAAAAAAGTTTTCAAAATAGAAAAGAGTTAAAATTTATCGAAGAGTCATCGCAGATGTACGATTGGAGCACATTCCTTATACGCCACCCTATACAATACCTTTCTGATACACTAAAAGAAATTATGCCATAAATATCTCATACGCCAACGAAATAGTCCCCGAATTTTTTGAACACACCTTGTAGAACAGTAAATTTCGAAAGTGACCAAAACTGGAACCAAATGGGGCGGCAAAATTAAAAAGACGATTTATGGTGCACAATTTTGGCTGTGACTCACTGTAGGTGAATTGCTGTAAAAAATAATCGGGGGTTGTAGACGCGGTAGGTGAAGCTTGAAAGCATTCCCTTTGAACGAGTTATTTCGTTAAGCGTGTTAAACGCGATAGGACGAGTAGAAAAAGATTTAATGTAAAAACGCACAGCGAAGGGTGCAATTGAATTTATGGAATAAGAGCGCTAAAGAAGCGTCGTGCTCATACACGGTGGATGTGTTTGAAATCGTTTTTACCCTCTCGCGTGTCGCAGCCTTTGCCACCCTTACTCTTCTCTGCTCACTTTCTACCGCATCTGCCACTTTTCCCTTTATGCTCACTGTTTTTTTCATTTTCCCGTTCCCCCACTCTCCTTTCTTCCCTTCTGTTACAACATTTCGCTCTTTCACTATGTTCCACTTTGTTTCGCTCTTCTTAATCCCCCCGCTTCTCTCTATTTTCTTGTTCGATTTTTTCTGCGTTCCACCCTTTTTCATTCGTTTGCTGTTTTTTTTCTTTGTCATCCCTCTCTGCAAATATTGTCGATTTATTTTCTTGCTTTTATTTTATTCAAGTTGTACGATTTTATTTTCGTTTTCTGTCAGAAGGGTTGTGTTCGTTCAGTGGGGTGGTGAATATTCGTACTTAAATAATTCGAATGATTTCGAATAATTCTGTAATTTGTTGTAACACTGCGTATTTACAGCGGGAGCTTATAGCAATGCTAATTTTCAAAATTTCAAATTCTCAAATTTAGAAATTCTCGGATCCTCAGTATGAGAATTACTCGCACTTTAAAATTTAGAAAGTATTTAAAAGTCGACAATTTTTGGGATTACAAATTCTTTTTTCAAATTTAAGTATTCTGTTTGAGAAGTTTGGAAATGTACAAATTTTTATATCAAAGTTTTGAAATGTACAAATTTTTATATTAATGTTTTTAAATTTACAAATTTTGATATTACAAAGTTTTCCAATTTACAAATTTCTATATTAAAGTTTTCAAATTTACAAATTTCTATATTAAAGTTTTCCAATTTACAAATTTCTATGTTAAAGTTTTCCAATTTACAAATTTTTATACTAAAGTTTTCTAATTTACAAATTTCTATATTAAAGGTTTCAAATTTACAAATTTCTATGTTAAAGTTTTCCAATTTACAAATTTTTATACTAAAGTTTTCTAATTTACAAATTTCTATATTAAAGGTTTCAAATTTACAAATTTTTATATTAGAAAGTTTTCAAATTTTCAAATGTTTATAATAAAGTTTTCCAACTTACAAATTTTTATATTAGAAAGTTTCCCAATTTACAAATTTTTATATTAGAAAGTTTTCCAATTTACAAATTTTTATCTTAGAAAGTTTTCCAATTTACAAATTTTTATATTAGAAAGTTTTCAAATTTACTAATGTTTATATTAGTTTTCAAATTTACAAATTTCTGTATTAAAGTTTTCAAATTTACTAATGTTTATATTAGTTTTCAAATTTACAAATTTCTGTATTAAAGTTTTCAAATTTACAAATTTTTATATTAAAGTTTTCTAATTTACAAATTTTTATATTAGAAAGTTTTCCAATTTACAAATTTTTATATTAGAAAGTTTTCCAATTTACAAATTTTTATATTAGAAAGTTTTCAAATTTACTAATGATTATATTAGTTTCCAAATTTACAAATTTCTATATTAAAGGTTTCAAATTTACAAATTTTTATATTAGAAAGTTTTCAAATTTTCAAATGTTTATAATAAAGTTTTCCAACTTACAAATTTTTATATTAGAAAGTTTCCCAATTTACAAATTTTTATATTAGAAAGTTTTCCAATTTACAAATTTTTATCTTAGAAAGTTTTCCAATTTACAAATTTTTATATTAGAAAGTTTTCAAATTTACTAATGTTTATATTAGTTTTCAAATTTACAAATTTCTGTATTAAAGTTTTCAAATTTACTAATGTTTATATTAGTTTTCAAATTTACAAATTTCTGTATTAAAGTTTTCAAATTTACAAATTTTTATATTAAAGTTTTCTAATTTACAAATTTTTATATTAGAAAGTTTTCCAATTTACAAATTTTTATATTAGAAAGTTTTCCAATTTACAAATTTTTATATTAGAAAGTTTTCAAATTTACTAATGATTATATTAGTTTCCAAATTTACAAATTTCTATATTAAAGTTTTCAAATTTACAAATTTTTATATTAAAGTTTTCCAATTACCAAATTGTTATATTACAAAGTTTCCCAATTTAGAAATTTTTCAAATTTACAAATTTGTGTATTACAACGTTTTCTAATTTACAAATTTTTATATTGAATGCGGACCTCCAGTTTTTGGGAAGAACCCACCGTCGCATGGTTCCATAAGCCTCCACATGGTCTCGTTACCATACTAACCGCGACACTAACTTTTTTTGTCTAGCCCAGGTTTATGATGGGGCTGTCGAAGGCGACTAGTCATCGTCACGTCGATCATAAACCCCATCACTCGCTCTTACAGTTAATGAACCGGTCTCGTAGTAATTTCCAGTAAATGTATTTTCATTTGTACTTCAAACTTAGCATAGATGTTTAGTCCTCTTATGTCATCAATCTTTCAGACTTTCTTCGAAATCACTTTTCTGTAATTGGCAAACAATTTATATTATCAGAGGGTTTGTTCACCTATTGTTATTCTTTAAACCTCAAATTGATATTTAAGTGCTATTTGACGCTACTTCTATGTCATCAAATCTTTCCATTTTCGGAATTATTAACCCTTTACACTATTTGCATGAGTCTGACTCGTGACGCACTTGTACCTCAGTTGTGATCAATTTCACTCGAATTTTCAATACGCTTCAGTTTGGAGTTCAAGTCCAATTATAATTTGCATAGTCAACGATTGCATAATACCAAATTGATATAACATTTCAACATTCTTTGTCTGTTTTAATATTGTGGCCGTATTAGTTATTTCTGACTGACGCACCTGACAAATTAAGGCCAAGGGGTTAATTTATTTCCAAATATCTCAAAAAGGCGATTTTAGCATCGTCATTGTTCGCCCGCCGGTGCAATTATGTAATTGCTTCTTTTTCTTCGTGCAAGTTTCATTCGCGAATTTTCTTTGTCACCGTATTTCTACTTACCTCTACCCCCTTTCCGTCTCCCCCGCTTTTATCCGTACTCACACCTTGGATTTTTTTCTATTGGACGATGCACAATTTCAAAAGCTGCAACAGACCGTGGCAGAGATAAGCTAATGTCATTAGGTACTGTGTACGTACAACCATCAGCGTGAAAAGCATTCGCCCTCGCGTCGTGTTTACACGGTTCGACCAAAAAACAAACACGGAGAAAAAGCAGTCACGAACGCGTTTCCACAATGAGGCTGAACGCATATCGAACGTTATACGTGTTACATTTTCGTCGGTTCTTTTTTAACCTACCCCTTTATTAAACTCGTTGACCGGCGCTGTTCAAATTGCCTTGCCAATATATAACAATTATAAGTGGCTCGTTTATTTTGTGGGGCAAGGCCATTTTTTGAGACTGTAGTTAGAAAACGTGCTTTCTGTAATAGTTTCCAAAAAATAAATTCATTTATATGGTTTCAGAAAGAAAATGTAGTTGAAACTCTCAGGTATCCTCTCTGTAATAGTTTTCAAAGAATAGATATATTTAAATGATTTTATTATTTTACAGGCTTTAATTCCCTTTACCTCTATTTGCGCCAACAATATTAACGACATATCGAATTATCGATAACATTGCGATGTTATTGATAGCCTCACCGCTATTTGGGGGGAACTACAATCGAATTTGGCTGTTTAGTATGTAGTCACCTAATACAATATGAAATTTTATGATTATCAAGATCGGTTTTATGGTTACATTCATTTTTATGATTTTTAATTTGTAACATTTCAGGATTGGTCATTTTTCATATTTTCATTTCATTGGACATTTTTATGAGATGAAGTTTTTACATAACTTCTATATGTAGTTAGTTAATCATTTAGTGCATATATGTTAACGAAATAATCTGGTACTCATTTAACACTAGATTCACGGTACTCGTAAAAATGACGGATCATAGATCTCTTATTTTAAATGACAAAACTTGTTAAGAAATTTTTCTAAAAATGTCAACTTTCGTCTAGCTAAATCAATGTCTTAGGCAGTTATCCCCAATTTATTTATTTTTCTACTTCAGTTCAAATTTAAATATAAGTGACCATCAAACGTCCGTAAACCTAATGTTAAAGATTATAGTTGAACACTTTACATGTAAGTAATACTATCTTTAAAATGTAAGGCTCATTAAAAGTGTGTGCGTATAACGTACATTAACCAAGCGTCCATTTTTACCTTTTAAATATTAAACGTTTCATGCAATATGAAAGTATGTACAATGTTACCAAAGAAACTATTTACTTCGTATTTGCATATTTGCATATTGGGTAAGAATATTCGCTATGAACATTCCGAATAAGCAGTTCGAAATCTTCGAATAAAATTTCTATACTCTGCCCGAAAATATAAGAAGCAACTGTGAGTGATATGGCGAAATTAAATGAAGTGGCATATGTCTGTTGCAGTGGCTTCAAGGAGTTTTTGGAATGTTCCCATCATTCGATTCGTCGGCAGTGTGGCGATGACACGGCTCAATTCGCGAAGGAGTTCCTTGACAGAATGTCGAGTTCGCTTCTGAAGGTAAATATTTGCAACTTCTACTACGATAGAGGTTGTTGTTACACCAACAAGATACGCGGATTCGGTTATGCAATATTCTCGTGAAATTATTTAATTCTGCTACGATCTTTGCTTCAAGTATACACCCCGGGATAAAAAGATAGGTACATGATAAACATACTATGGTTACCAAAAGATAGCACATACTATATTTCCTTATATTTTGTATCATAAAGTAAAGCAACCACATTGCAATTTCGTAAGCAACATTCTTATGCATCAATAAATTGCGAGCATGGTTGCAGATTCATGTTGACTATCATTTCCAGTATCAGTTTTCACGGTGTACAAATGAAGACGTAAATATACGCCGTAAGAGGGTCAAAATGACAGCGTATTTATTAAGAAATGGATGATGATGACCCGTGAAACGATTGTGATTTATGTTTAATACTTTATGGCTTCACTTTCATATTTAATTACTACGATCATTCTTCTTGACAATGATTTGTACTGCTTCATGGTTCTTTATGGTAATTATTACCATCCCTTCACAATACAGTTTTTTAAAGCACTAACATTCTCAAATTGTCTTCTATTTCGGAACACTGTTCTGGCAAAGTACCAACAATTTTCTATAATGTTCAAGTCCAGGGATCTTGCTAACTCCTTCAAAACTTGAACTTTTTCATTACAAAAGTATGCTTGCACCGTTTTCGCAGTATGCACTGCCACGTTATCGTGTTGGAAAATATATTTATCCCTGGCAATTCGTGTAGCATATGTATGTATTTATTCATCGACCATTTCAATATAGTTTTTACTGTTCATTTTGCCTGATATAATTTTATTTCCATCTTACCACGACATCCGATACCAGTTCAAATCGTTGCACTGCCGCCTTCCATGGCACAGTAACACAAAATCTGTTGATCCTCTGTTAAATCGTGGTAGTAATAGTAAGAGCCATGAGATCTAGATTAAACTTCTTCGCATCAGTAAATATAATCCTTCGCCATTTTGTATTCATCTGTATGTACTTCTCCGCAAACTGCAAACAGCGAGTTTTGTGCTGTTTCAACCACGGTTTTTGTTGTAATTTCTTTCGCTTTGAATGTTCGCACTTTTTTAAAATACGACGAGCATTCTCAGCACTAGTTGTTAATCCATCATTCTTTGCAATTTGCCTCACAGACGTGCTCGAGTACGAAGCTGCTCGTCTTTTTGTCCCAGGGTGTACATTTACAAAGCTCTATTAAGTAATATTTACAAAGACCTAAGTAATATTTGATAATTTACTTAGGCACGATACGTCCTATGAAGCCAAGTAATAAAACTTGTAATATTAGGTACCGAAAAATGTTTATGCAGCCTTCTGTTAGAAAAACATTTTTGTATTTACACTTCTGTTCAAGTTTATCTATACTTGTCCAAATTTTCTTTCGCGTGTGCAGACCGCAAATACAAATGTATTCGATAAAGATATTTATTAGGTTTATTCCTTACATCATTAGAAAAAAATTAAAAATTCTCTACGTTTCTTGTTTGCAGTTAAAAAAAATGTTCTGGATGAATAATACCTGTAAAACTGTAACTAAATTGAAATAACAATTAATTCGTCTTTTGTAAGTAGTTTTATAGGTAGCTTTTTGTAAATTTAAGTGTTTCGAACTAATTGAATATACAAATTTAAGAGACATTAGATTATTTTAAAAAATAAACGATGATTATTTGATTACATAGAATTATATTTCAAGACAGCATAAATTGCTTGAGTCTTGTTTTATGAATTTGTACGAACTCTTTTCGGCTCCTAATATGACGTCAAAGAAACAAAAACGAATATACTAATACAAATTTTAGGGCAACTGATCGTTGTGTGGCGCCTTCATGGATTTTCGTAATTTTTTCTTAATTAATTTATTACGCATGTATAAGGAATAAAGTAATAAAAATCGATGATTGGATCATTAAGTATATAAAACCAACATTATACGGATGCATCAAGGCATTAGTGGTGCTCTCTCATGTGTTATACTAAATCTAGCAAGTAAAAGATTGCTACATAATATTAATCGAATTAATATTCACCATTACAAAGTTGTATCTGTCTTTCAATAAAGGTTGACATTATTTCCAATATTTCAGTAACAGCGAAATATATGTTCTTTTAAAACGTTGATTAATTATAAGCTGCTATTCAATCAGTAACATTGCATGTATGAAGACATTAATGTTTTCAAACATTATTAAACTTCGAAATGGCGAATTAGCACTCGTTTAATGTAACGTGACGTTTGTAAGAACGTTTGATTAAAATATCAAATTGATACAGTACACTCTCGTTATATTGCTACCCTCTGTATTACCGATTGGGCGAATTTCTATTTTGTTCACTTCTCATCAGTGTAACAATAATTTACTGATACTTGTTTAATATTGAAGACTAAACAATTTCGCAATTAAACAATTTAAATATTTTTAGACTTGCGAATTATCAAGTATTCACGAATTGAAATTTTTAAATTTCATATGTGCAAGCTTTCAAATCTCCAAGTTCTCAAATCAGAAATTCACTAATTTAGATTTGTTTTCGTGGGAATATTTAAAAAGTAATTTTTATGTGGAAGAATCTACAACACTAAATGTATATGTTATGTGGAAATGTTATGAGGGGTCAAATGAGGTTTCGAATAAATGTTTGTATTCAGATCGAAGAATATAGTTTTGAACAGCAGTTTGAAGAAGGTAAGTGCTAAAACTTATACTTTAGTACTCATCTCACTATCCGGTATAAAAATAGTAATATCTTCTAAACTAACGATTTTTCGTCATATAAAACCCTAACCCCGTGGCTTATAGCACGTTACAGTTCAAAATCGTTAATTGTATAATTGAAGATCGCTAAATCCAAAATATATCTAACATTTCCACTTTATTTATCTTAATAGTGCAGTAATAATTAGGCAACTCAGACTAACGCAACTGCGTCAGAAAATTGTAGGTTAAGGGGTTACTAAGAGAACAATTTTAAAATAGCAGGTCACTTACAACTGCGATGTTTTAAGGTTCTATCATTTTAATTATCACTTTTAATAAAATTATAACAGTGGTTCATTTACTTCAAATAAAAGTTAAAAAAGTGAGACATGTATCAATTTTCTTAGATGTCCATTCGTTGGCAATTTTACTTATAGCCTTATCTGTGACAATATAACGAGAGTTTACTGTAGAGTAAGGTTTGGTATAATTCTTTTTTGATCGTGTTGATCATTTTCGCTTATATCAAGACTTTATTGTTGAGTCTTTACTGTATTTCTTTTGAAACACCATTTGGAAAGACACAGTTGTCAGATCTGAATCCCACCACCTACAAAAGAAGTAGTAATATCCGATTGTACAAGGTATATTTGCGATACCAAATAAGTTTGACCTAATGCACTTCTTTCCGTTTTCGAAAGCAAGGTATGATCCATTTTAATGCTTTGCACTCGAAAACAATCACCATTCGGTTTAATACAACAATTATACATAAGTATTTGTTAACTGAATTTATAGTGTTATATGATGTGCAAACGTAGCGAAAGTAGTGAAAATTAATAATGGAAGAATAAAAAGTTCAAAAAAATCAAATTGTTCAATCAGAAGAGATACTATTTTTGAACAGCAAAGATACCTTCGAGTGCAAAGGGTTAAATGCCTCATCCTGTGTATCTAAATATCTTTCAGCAAACATACTCGAAGAGTTTTTATACTGCATATGGTCCTGACGTAAATCCAGTGATTGAGCATCGCGTAATTTGGTTTGATTTCAGGAACATTGCGCGGCGTACACGGAAAAGGTGTGCGCGATCGGCAGCGGCGCGAACGCGTTCAGGGCGAGCACAATGGCGGCGATGGTGTTGGTGGTGCTCGCGAGGTATTTCACGTAAGGCGATCAAACAGCACTCGTTGCCGGAAAAAGGGAACAATTTCCGTGCACCGCGAGCACCCTGCTGAAACTGAGGCCCTCCGTTCGTTCTCCGTTCTTCAGATTCGCCAAAGTGTACTTTTTCATTTTCAAAGAGAAAATCGTGAAGGAGCCACGCACACGCGAGCTTCTCAGGTACTCTTCACCGGAAGTGGATAAAAATCGAAAGGAGGACAATAACAGAGGGGTAAGAGGACAAGTTCGCCACGTTCTTCGTAACAACTTCCGCCCGGAAACACGTGCCATGCGAGGCTGCGCGCGCGTTTCTCGGAAACAATGGGCGAACGAGAATCGTGGTATCCAGGATCGATGGCCAGTGAATAATCGAGAGTCTCATTTAGCGAGTAAATTGTTCCACTCGAGTACTGGCCATCCGGAAGGACACATGTCTCGCGTGTCGCGTGAAGGAAAGGACAGATGCAATCTGGGAAGAGAGCATCGGGTGAACGTTAGAAATGGCCGCGATCAACGGTCGAAATAAGTTCTATTTTTATCTTGGTTATCAAGAACCACTGTAAACCAATACTCCAGAAATCTCGAGCCGATCAACCGTTCGAGCCTGTGTTCAATTCTCAGCAGCGAACTGTAACCCCGTGAGAAAGCTCAAGATAGAAGCCAAAAGTAATCAGAATTTTATAAAATTTATTCGCAGTAGGAATCTCTCAATAAGGACATTTTCTTTCGAGCGCTTTGAATCACCGGTTAACAAGCTTTAGCGAAACTTTACAGAGAACTGAAGACGACTACGACGAGTCGTCGCTAGAAGTACAAACACGGTATTTGTCGCTGGAAACAAGATCCCTAGCGCACCAATTCGAACCTGTAAATAAACTATTTTGAAGAGCAACGTCTGTTTCGACGCAACTACGTACACGGACGTGTCGCGTGCAGCGCGCGCAACAAAATGGCGCCGTTAAAATCGGAAAGGCGAAAGATCGAATTAACGTACTTTTCGATTCGAACATCATCGAGAGTATATCGAAAGAGAGACTCTATGCACTCGAGTGAACCGAAAGAAGAAAAAGGCGACAGTAGCTTTCAACGGCGAGAAGAGGACGCTGTTCTTCCGGTACGTGTCTCGGTTATCGCCGTAAACACGGCAAGATGGCGGGGACGAGCTTTCGAACGGTTGATTCTCCCGTTGAAAAGGAATTACTTCCAGAGTAGTGGGCGATAGAAAGTTGCGCCGTGACAGACCGAGGCAATCTCACTGACCCGTCTTTTTCAGTTAAATTTTCGATAACGATTTAATGCCCAGACACGTGAAAAGACGATAGAAAGGCGAGAACAAGGGACAATTCTCGCGGAGAAGTTTGTTGTTCGGTTGTTTTGAAGGCATATTCTTTCCCCTCGGGAGAAGAAGGCAATCAGTTATCGGATCGACCAGATATTATATTGCCTCGGCGATAAATGAGAAACTCCGAGAAGCAGGTGTATCGAAAGCTTGTGTGACAGTCTCTTTTGAAATTGAGGTTATGTACGTTTCGCCATCGTGTTGTTTTGTTACGACTTTGTTTGGAGACTACTTGAATCGATTTCCGAGAATATTGGAGAAAGGGAAGAAAAATATTCGGAGGATGTTGAGAACCGTGTTGACCTCGATTGCATTTCATTTTTCGAATTCGGAAGGATGTACAGTATCGATTATGCTAGCCTTTCCCAGGGACGATGAAAGATGCTTTATTTCCATTTATTGTATTATATTAATTTCAGTTTGAGAACTGGTTATTTTTTGGCGTATATACGAGTGCAGCGATTTCTTTTGATTAAAGGAAAAGTAAAGAAAGCAGGAGATATTTACTTAATAATAATCTAAGTAGTACGAAATAAAATTCGTTCAGGCGAAGGTTCATATTTGAGCAAGACGACTTCATCGTCTTTACTTCGCCATTTTTACTAGGGTAATTTAGAGTGCTCAGTTCTTGGTGTTTGATTCTGTATTATAAGAAATTTGGGAATATTGGTTTTTGGAAATTTGGTAAATTATGGTTTGAGAATTTGATAATACGGAAATTTGGGAATTTAGGGATTTAAACATTTAGAAATTTTTGAATTTGGGGATTTGGTAATTTGACAATTTATATACTTGGGAATTTTTTAACTTAGGAATTTGAAATTTTCAAACTTTGGAAATATTTGCATGTTCAGAAATTGATAGTTTTGAAGCTCTAAAAATTTTCAAATTTTCAAATTTGCAATTTAGGTACTGCAGAATTAAGCAAATTTTGTTATTTGAGAATTTGTGGATGTGAAAATTTGAACATTTGGAAATTTTCAAATACTTTTTCAATTCTACATGGTATTTGGTTCTGCACTAATTTCCTTAAGCTATGTGGTAATATTTGTCTATTTTTCTCTAGGGAATTTTACCGTATTTCACAATTTACTAAAGTTTTTTAGCAAAAATGATAATGTTTGGTGATCCAAGAAATTGAGTTTTGTTCGATATGGAGTTCCTTTAGAGAATATGGCAATATAGTAGAAGGATATTCGCTGTGACACTCGTATTAGTAAATAATTTTCCGACTCTGAGGAAAGTCTATTATTTTCGATACTGTACAGCGTACGCAAAAATAGTATGTACATTAAGACGATGCTTAGAATTCAATCTTCAAAATGCTTGCACACTTTAACATATTATTCTATATCCTGGAAAAATTATTACATTTCATATTTTGGAGAGTGCTACTATTAATACTTTAAATTAAACTATTAATAGTCTATTAATATTTTAAACGACGATACACCAGGTTCTTAATTGATGTAAGAATGCGATTTTTAACAAATTACCAAAAAGGAATAAGAAAAATATTTGTTGCTAATCAACTCTGACAAAAATACCCTCTCATAAAGGAATCGATCAGCCTAATAATATTATTTGCGAAATATATTTTTTATAAAAATGAAGTGATTATTCGTAACTAATCCTACATGCATATAATCCACTTTGAAATGAAAAATGTAGAGATAAAATAAATGAATACATAAATTCAAAACAGATTTAAAAAAATCTTAACAAATTTTTAAAAATAGTCTTCACAAATTCACAGCGAAATACTATTCCAAATGAACTAAAGTATTTTGCAATTAAAACCAATAATTGTGTCGAAAAGAAAATCGCATTCTTGTAGAATACAACTGGACTCCTAATATTGAACCTAAGAAAATAAAACAGAAATGTAATATAACTGTCAAGGGTGAGCACATTGACACATCGACAGGAAATATCGAAAAAATGATCGACAAAACATCAGCTTAATGTACGTACATTAGGTGGGAGTGAATGTGAAGGCAGGATGCATTTTGGGCGGTGAAAACGATCGTTTCCCGAAATGTTCTCGCGAAGAAGGAAAAAGTCGGTCGATCGAGCCGGAGAAGAGATGAAAAAGGACAGGGTGTAATGGAAAACGGGGAGGAAATGGATCGTGTGTCAGCTGCTTGGACGAGGTGTGATTTTCGTGCACGTACCGTTTCTACTTCGTCTCTCGGAACCCGTTCTAAATAGCAAGCAGCCTGCGAGAGAGTCGAGAAAAATGATTTTCCTGCGTCACACGTGGCACGATCACGGAGAAATCACTGCCGGAAGAGGATCACGCTCTTTTTGGTATGTGCCGTTTCTATCTTAACGCGGGAACCATCGTCCTCGATACGTTATTCGATCCTTTGCTTTGAATATTATTCCATTTATACGATTGATCTGAACTACCTGTTGCAGCAACTTCGAATATCGATACCCCGCGAGCTTTCGCTTTAAAAAATTGTTATTTCTGCCACGGTGAATCGGTACTTGTCTTTGATTGGGTGTTTTAGGGATCGTTCCAATCTACATCAAAAATAAGTGAAAAATGTACAATTAAAGATTTTCTTACATGGTTTCATTTGTCAGAAAATTGAATTTCAACATTTGAAAATAATTTTTTTCAATCGAATTTGAAAATTTCACAACATTTTTTTAAATTAAATTTGAACATTTAACAAGATTTTTTAGAATTGAATTTGAATATTTAAAAAGATTTTTTAAAATCGAATTTGAAAATTTCTCATAATTTTTGAAAATTAAATTTGAACATTTGAAAAGATTTTTTAAAATTGAATTTGAATGTTTAAAAATATCTTTCCTCAATTATATTTGAAAATTTAAAATAAATTTATTAAAATTAAATTTGAACATTTGAAAAGATTTTTTAAAATTGAATTTGAATATTTAAAAAGATTTCTTAAAATTGCGTATAAACATCTAAAAAAAATTTTTTAAATTGAATGTGAACATTCAAAAACGTTTTTTAAATTTGAATTTCAATATTTCAAACAAATGTTTAACAATTGAATTTGAACATTGCAACAAAATTTTTTAACTTGTATTTGAATATTTAAAAATAATTTTGTCCAATCGTATTTGAATATTTAAAAATATCTTTCCTCAATTATATTTGAAAATTTAAAATAAATTTATTAAAATTAAATTTGAACATTTGAAAAGATTTTTTAAAATTGAATTTGAATATTTAAAAAGATTTCTTAAAATTGAGTATAAACATCTAAAAAAAATTTTTTAAATTGAATGTGAACATTCAAAAACGTTTTTTAAATTTGAATTTCAATATTTCAAAGAAATGTTTAACAATTGAATTTGAACATTGCAACAAAATTTGTTAACTTGTATTTGAATATGTAAAAATAATTTTGTTCAATTGTATTTGAAAGTTAAAAATATCTTTTCTCAATTATATTTGAAAATTTAAAATAAATTTATTAAAATTAAATTTGAACATTTGAAAAGATTTTTTAAAATTGAATTTGAATATTTAAAAAGATTTCTTAAAATTGAGTATAAACATCTAAAAAAAATTTTTTAAATTGAATGTGAACATTCGAAAACGTTTTTTAAATTTGAATTTCAATATTTCAAAGAAATGTTTAACAATTGAATTTGAACATTGCAACAAAATTTGTTAACTTGTATTTGAATATTTAAAAATATCTTTTCTCAATTATATTTGAAAATTTAAAATAAATTTATTAAAATTAAATTTGAACATTTGAAAAGATTTTTTAAAATTGAATTTGAATATTTAAAAAGATTTCTTAAAATTGAGTATAAACATCTAAAAAAAATTTTTTAAATTGAATGTGAACATTCAAAAACGTTTTTTAAATTTGAATTTCAATATTTCAAAGAAATGTTTAACAATTGAATTTGAACATTGCAACAAAATTTGTTAACTTGTATTTGAATATTTAAAAATAATTTTGTTCAATTGTATTTGAAAGTTAAAAATATCTTTTCTGAATTATATTTGAAAATTTGAAATAAATTTATTAAAATTGAATTTGCACATTTAAAAAAATGTCTAAAAATTGAATTTGAATATTTAAAAAGAAATCAGTAATTGTAAGTAATTGAAATGAATTGAAAGTAATTGAATTTGAATATTTAAGATGAAATTGAGAAAAAAATAAACAACAGCTCAGACATAATTTAACCCTTCATTGCATACCGTTCTCAATTGGGAATTCAAATTTCAAATGTTCTATAGTAACTTAAGTAGACAATATTGAAGACTTTGAGTATGGTTCCAAGCAATACAAAAAGTAACACTTTCGAATTATTTATTTCTCGACCATTTGTAAGTAGACTAACCATATTTTCCAACTCGTCATAAAAATTCCTGCAACAGAGGGTTAAGTATAGAAAAATACGAGTAGTAGTGATTATTTTATACTTATTTTTTCGCGTAGATTCGTACCTATCTCTTTCATGCCGCCATATCGCAAACACCCTATATTTTACGTAATATTTGTAAATCTTTTCTCGCGACACACACGAAATTTGAGAAAGAAACTAAAAAAGACGGAAGAAGAAATAGAACATAGTACATAAGATTACCTTCGTGAAACGAAACGTTCACAGGGTAGACAGGGTGGAAGATACTTGATAAAATCCAAGAATAAACTGTATCTCATCCCCTGATTCAGTCGCGTTTCCATCGTAAAATGAGCGACTTGTCGACACACAAGATATCGATCCGAATAGCAGCTTCTCTGCGGGTGGCACGTTTGCATTTTCTCGATAGAAACACCACGGTTGTATAGTGTGTTTCGTGAAAACGTTGACGTTCCCCTTTGAATTTCAATTACTTTTGCAATTCATTGAAAACGACAGACTAATGAACAGGCTTTGTGATCTTTGTTTCTTCTTTCAGGGATTCGATGTTCGTTAAACAGATACTTTTTTGCTAAAAGAAAGTTGTTAACCTTTGAACGACGAGACAGCATGTTAATATTAATTTTAGACTGCTTTTTTAGATATTTTTAAATACTTCAAGTATTGTGCTTTTCGCGTACGAATTATTTAGTTTGGAAATTCTTGTGCACGTTTCGGTATGTTTGCATTAGATGTTTCAAGGTTAAAATGTTTCGATGCTTCAAGGTTAAAAGTTCATGGTTTCCAATTAATTGTATTTATGTACTAATTTGTTTGAGGGAATGGGAAAATATAGGTATGGAATTTGAAATTAGGCGGGGTTGAAGTAGTATGTTTATAATTCAGTAAAAAATTGATGCAAATTTTTACGTTCTTTCAACTTTTTAAGTTTTCAAATTGCGAAATTACTAAACTCTGAAATTTTTAAATTGTCAAATTCTGACATTTCAGAATTCCCAAATTTTCAATTTTCTAAATTTTCTAACTTTTAAATTGCTAAACTGAAATTTCTAAATGTTCAAATTGTGAAATTACTAAACTCTGACATTTTTAAATTGTCAAATTCTGACATTTCAGAATTCCCAAATTTTCAATTTTCTAAATTTTCTAACTTTTAAATTGCTAAACTGAAATTTCTAAATGTTCAAATTGTGAAATTACTAAACTCTGAAATTTTTAAATTGTCAAATTCTGAAATTTCAGAATTTCCAAATTTTTAATTTTCCAAATTTCTAACTTTTAAATTGCTAAACTGAAATTTCTAAATGTTCAAATTGTGAAATTACTAAACTCTGAAATTTTTAAATTGTCAAATTCTGAAATTTCAGAATTTCCAAATTTCTGACTTTTAAATTGCTAAACTGAAATTTCTTAATTTTCAAATTGTGAAATTACTAAACTCTGACATTTTTAAATTGTCAAATTCTGAAATTGCAGAATTTTCAAATTTTCAGTTTTCCAAGTTTTTACGTTTTGAAATCTCAAAATTTCTAAATTTCTGAGATTCCAAACATTTTCAACTGAAAAATCTCAAATTTCCAAAATCCAATATTTTCAAACTTTTTAATTCTTCAATTTTCAAAATTAAAAAATTGTTTAAATCAAATGTTATCTCAAATAACGAACTTTCTTAAACTCAAATTATCACATCTCAACTTCCAAAATTTTTTACTTTCCAAATCTCATAACACCTAAATTTGCAAACTAAAGAATTATTAAATTCAAATATCCAATTCCCAAATTTTCTCAGATTTCGAAATTTCAAATCTGAAACTCAAACTTCCTAATATTCAAACATAAAAATTCCCAAATTTTCTGTTCGCTCATAATAGAATAATTGTACTATTTACTGAGAAATATGTAACTCTGCCATATGCGTTTCTCCTAATAATTAAAAAAGTACCAACAAAATGTTTGTATTTCTTAAACACTCGGTATACAAATGGTTTTAACAGAATTCGAATGTTTCATCGGGGAAGACAAGTACAGAGTCGAGAGTGTAATTTATGCACGTTTCCATCACGCGATAAGCGTGACGATATATCTGGTATCATGTGATAAATAGATCTCATGCTGCTATTGTTTATTGGGCGACTCGAACTAGGCTCCAGTCATTCACTGGAGTCGGGAAACAGCGTTCTGTCACTACGTTTTGAGATTGTGTCTCCATTATATTGAATTAGCCTCTCGATCACTGAATCTACAAGGTGATACAAATTGGTTATTGATTGATTGATTGATTACAGATATACTAATTGATTGATTGATATACTGATTGATTGACTGACTGACTGATTGATTGATTGATTGATTGATTGATTGATCGATTCACTGATTGATTGATTGATACACTGATTTATTGATTGATAGATAGATTGATTGATTGATCGATTCACTGATTGATTGATTGATATACTGATTTATTGATTGATAGATAGATTGATTGATTGATCGATTCACTGATTGATTGATTGATATACTGATTTATTGATTGATAGATAGATTGATTGATTGATCGATTCACTGATTGATCGATCGATTGATTGATTGATTGATTGATTCACTGATTGATTGATTTATTGATTGCTCGATTCACCGATTCATTGATTGATTGATTGATTGATTGATTGATTGATTGATTGATTGATCGATTCACTGATTCATTGATTCATTGATTGATTGATTGATTGATTGATCGATTCACTGATTGATTGGTCACGAGTCCCTAAATTGTTTATAATTCAAATTTAATTCGAAATCAAGCAACGAAGAGAAAAGTTAAATGCCCTACAATAATGTACGTTTTCAAATAAGTAGAATTTTTATTAACGAAATTGAAATGGTACTGTTCCTTTTAACTCTTCGTTACACGATTTTGTTATTTTCAGAATACATTTTTGAACTGTCATGAGTAATAATAATTAACAAGTCTTTTTTCTTTAACAAATTTGTTAAAAGTAGTGTATTGTGAAATTTTAAGAAGACGTAAAGTGAAATTGTAATTATAGAAGTCTTGATTGACAAAATTTATTCAGAGAAACATTATATGGATTGCAAATATTTATCACTTTGAGAAGGAGTAATAAAAATTTGCATTTTTATGAGGGGTAATTAAAATTTGCATCACTTGAAGAGGGGTAATTAAAATTGCATTATTTTGAACAGAGATAATAATAATCTGTATGATTTTAAGAGGGATGATAAAAATTTGCATCGTTACAGGAGCAATAATAAAAAATTTACATTATGAAAAAAAAAATGATACTATGAGGATAATAGAAAGTTGTACTTAAAAATGCTAAATAATGTTTTGGATAATGTTATTAATTAGAAAATCTTCGATTCATTGATGGTTAACGAAATAGATCAATCTTGTAGTGAACTGTTTTGTGAATATTGGCAACATAATATAACAAAGAGTTAATAGAACTAAATATTCCATTTTAGATGAATCTTCAGAATATAATAAATAAAAAAAGTGTTAAAGTAAATTAAGAAATTAAGTTTATAAAATATTTTTAGTTATTTAAAATAACACAAGTAATAAATTTCTTTTTTATATTCTTAATCTTATATTTCTCTATCTAGTTTGTAACCAGAACATGTGTGTTTATTAGATTATATTACTGCATATGAAAAGATTTATAAAATAACGTTTATGTCACTTAAACTTAGACACACATCAACTTAAATCTTAGAATTGAACGAAAATAACCACACGAATTTTTAATTGGTATTCTTAAAATAAAATGGCGGATTATTCGTCACAAAAACAGTAATCAATTTTGTAGCATATGTAATTTGTTGTAAATTGATGAAAGCACCGTAAAATAACAGACATATATTACTTGGCAGCTTAAAAGTTCAATGAAAATTAACATTTTATTACTATTTTGCATATAAAATGGTTACTTATAATAAAGAATGATCATTTTTAAAATCTCAAAAGTGTGATACAATTTGGTCACATAAAATTATCATATAATATTATTTTTCAATTTGTAAGTTGACAGAAATATCTTTTTCTTATGAACATACTGTTAATAATTTACTTATTATTTATTAAGAAGAATTTTATAAACCTTCAATTAATCTTTTTTAAAGTACTCCAATATACTAGAAACTTTAATGAAATTTTCAACAATTACATTAAGTACTGCTTGCACTAATTGTTTACATTACTTTTTTAATATCTAAGTTAATTTAAATTGCGGTTTTCCTATGAATTTAAACAAATTTCATATCTGTACATTGCTCACTTATTTCTGTCTATTTTTTTTGTTAATTTCATAAGTTATGTAACTAACTTTTGTTTATTATATCTATTCTAGAGATTTCACTGAATATGTAAATTCTGATGGTTTGGAAAAAATTAACCCTGTTAATTTAGCTTCAATTTTAGTCTCTTTATATTCTGAAAACCTGAATAAATACCTTTTTCGAAACCCCGGTATTTTCACAGTTTTTTTTTTCAAACTGTCGTATCTCAAGAGCGTTCAGCTAAAATTTTAGCTGTTTATATTAAAATCGAAAATATTGTGAATTTTTCTGTAAAAACCGTTATTTTTTTTATTTCTTTACGTTTCTGAATATTTGTTTAAATTTATGAAATTATTTATTCATTCCATTACGAAATAATTGATATTAAAACAACTTTCAAAGCTTATTTGTAATTGTTTTCAAGTTAAAATAACGAGTAGCTTCTTTCTAGGAAACATTTTTAGTGACTGGGGTTTTAAACGACCCAGTGTGCCAAGTATGTTATTCTGATGAAGTGTGACCGTTGAGGGTTAATAAACGACAATTTCATAAAGCCTTCCTTGTAATTAATTGGTGTACGATTACTTTGTACGCTCTGTATGTCAAGCTCAAAGTAAAAGCTTGACAAAGACAGAGGAAATTTGTTTAAAAGGTAGAAAACGTAACAAAATTAATGAATATTTATATGTGGACAATTAAGTATGCAAAGGTTGAAGTATTCTCAAATTATGAAAGAAATTGTAGAAAGAAAATGCATAGAAAATTGGTTAGGGACCGCGAGAGTCCTCCATTTTTTAAACGAGAAAGTCCTTTTGTGAAAAAATCGTTTCCACTTTTTAAAAATTTATCTTGTATGATATTTTTCTTCGTGCTCTGCACGTTGAGCACGTTGCACATGTAAATGCATTGGACATGCTTTTCTACATATTTATCACTGCAGTGTATTTCGAATAGTAAAAATATAATCTATGAAATTGTAATATTAATAAGAAACGTGTACTCGATGTGGAACGTGCACCATTTTGTAGTATTTCTATGTCAAGTTGTGTTAGACTTTTGATGTTTTGAAATCAACCATTTGTTATGCAAGTTTTAAATTCGGAATATTTAAGTATTATATATTAAATATATAATAAATATATTTATATGTTAATATATATTATATATTTATAATAGCATCGTTAAATATCTAATACAGATAATTATTTTCAATGTTGTATGTATTATATATTCAACATTATTAAATATTAATATATTAAACATTATATGTAAGTATTTAATGTCATTAAATATTAATGCATATTTAATATATAATGCTATATATTTAAACAAAATATTTGCGTTTATTGTCTTTCGAAGTTTTCGATACCTAAAACTATCACTTTTCGAATATCATTTATTTCTTTTTTTATAAAAATTTGATCTTTTGGATGTTTTATAATCGATATTAAATCAGTTGGTGTGCAAAAACCTAATAAATGAAATTGTTTGAATATTCATAATATATACCATAGCATATGGGATTTTTTAATATCATCAACACATGCCATATGATACGAAATTATTTTAATAACATCGTGTACCATGTTACTTCCATATGTTCATTTCATTTTTTTTCTGGGATATGGACCATTTCAATTCAAAGAATCACATAATCAAACAGTTAATTAAAAATAACCAAAAATGAGGAACTTTCTACATTATCCAAAATGCTATTACTATATTATACAATTATTAGTTTACTCAAAACATATAACAGCTATAAGTTTCGTGAAGCCAAATAGCTTTATTAAAGCTATAAAACTAATAATAAGTAATCCTATAACTGACAGATTCAATTAAATGAATATATCAGCAACAGTACAATTATATTTTCATGTTTCTTCTTTAATAATGTATCAAATGTAAAGAGAAAGCAAAAAGGGAAAAGGTTAGTTAGATATTTGATGCAATTTAGTATCCCAGCGGCAAAACTGTATCCACCTTAGCATCGTTCTAAAGATAGATGCTCGATATTAGTTTGCCTGTCAACAAAATGTTACCAGTTTATCTCTAGACCACCGTAAAGGAAATACTGTTGGTAAACAGTAAGTTTGCAAATGTGCCAACTGCACTGTCTATGAGTGAAGGTTTCGTACGTTACAATCCTGGACTACTGAAATATTGAAACTGAACGAAAATACGTATTTCTGCCCAGTGAAAGTTTATTGGGAAATATTTTATGTTCGCATGATATCTCAATAAAAGACGATATCATGGACTTTTATGAAGGATTAAAGCGTCCATACTCAATCTGCGGCACGTCCAATTGCGTAACATTGAAAACGTAACATTAAAAATACATTACATAACATTAAGTACATTACATTAAAGACACTTTTTTTCTTTAATAAATAAATACTTTACTAACACTGTTCTTAGGCTTACCTAGCCTAACCTCTTAAAGGGGGCAATACCTTTAGATAGATGAAAATAAGCTGATATTTGTGAATTTTTTTTGTATAGGATATCTTTGTCTTGTATTTTCGAAATTTCAGGTATAATTTATTATAACTATTGCCTATTACAACATATTTTATTTTTTAAAAATATTTAAAAATGATCGAATTATGATAGTCTTTCCTGGAAGTGTTTCGGCGCGTCTCGTGAAACGGCGTGACTTCTAGCTTTAGTTACATTGGTCTGAAACAAGTTTGCAAACGATGTTTCGATTATTAACATTTACAGTTAGTAGATGAACCTAAGTAATGAGAAAAATATGGAAAATTGAAGAGATTGCGCGCTTTTAAAGAAAAACTTTGAATTTTACTGAAAATTTTCGCAATATTTTGCAATAAAACAGGACTTTAATGTTAAATTTATTTCGTACATTTAGGTTCATATGTTAGATAGTATTGTCATGGATATGTGCAAAAAATTTGAGCGCGATTAATAAACTAGTTTTCGAGTTATCAGTCACGCCAATTTTGAAAATGTAGTTTTGAGAAAAATGCGTTTAAAGTTTCGATAAGTAAAACCTGAATAATTTCAATGATTTACCAACTAATCTGCGATTCCTGCGCCATATAATAATCCTCCGGCTTACTCGTAAAGTTGATTTTTCTCCATTAGCTCATTCTCCGTAAAAATACAAAATTTCAAACACAGCAATGGCATGATAATAACAAATCTGCTACATAGCCCTTCGCACCGAGCGCGTGAATATCTGCGGCGCGATACCACTCATGAGTCACGATAATCGGCCATAACATCAAAAGGGCTCCGTATTACGCTTAAAAATTTTGAGACTACATTTTTGAGACGTTGCACTAACATTTTATAGAAAAAAAAATTTTGCAATTTTTTAAAATTCTAAAGGTATTGCCCCCCGTAAGCACGACACGTCACTATAGTGGCTTTCGCGGATACCATCTCCCTGTACGACCACTATAGTGGCTCTCGCGAATGTCATCTAGATTACATAGCGCCATAGTGGCTAACTCTGGCTCACTTCCTCACCGTTTCAATTGAATGATCCTTTTCATATGTTTTGATTCGCACTTTTTGCCTTCACCACGTTTTATAAGAGTATTAACAAATCCCACAAAAGTACATTACATGTAAATAAAAGGTACCAAGTAGTTTAGGCACCATGGGAGCGCCTCTTTGCACTAATACACGATATTGGAAACATTTGGAAATTACATATTTTGTGAATTTTTTAAAAAAGTAAATTATCAAAGTTGAAGTATATCGTATCTTTGGGAGAAATAATTTAATCATGAAAAACTTCATTCCAATGTACTCGCGTAGAGAACAGCATTGTCACACATTGTATTGATTAATAATCCTACGACCCGTGTGACATAGGTGGTCCAAGAAAAAGAAGGTTGAGTATGGATGGATTAAGGTGTCAAAGAAAAATTATATCATGAAAACATGAAGTCAACAAATATGATATTGAGAATAAAAGATGGTAAATATTTTGACAAAAGGGACCCGATGACCTTGACATATGTTGTCAAGGTCGTCGTTCTGAGAAACTTTTTCCTGTATCGTAATCGTCGCTCGTTTATAACAAAATTATTAACAAGAAAATATTTGGAAAAATAGTAAACTAACCTAACCAAATCTAGCATGTTTCATAGTCCACAGTATTCATTCTCTAATATTCTTTATTAATTATATTATAAAACATGTTAAGTTGGGAAAAGTTAGCATTCCTCAGGTTATACAACTTGAAATTCAAAGTGGTCGAAACCTTCAGCTTGATTTATAAATTCAGCGTTGTATAACCCCCACCTAGACGTGTCCCCAAATAATAAACCGTTACCAAAATCGTAAAGTCCTCGTTGTCATATTACAAATCTTGAGTTTTACAAATAATAACTTTTATGCTTAATAACTCTTCAATGAACAACGAACAACGATTAAATTATAGGGAAAAGTTATTCCGGAACGTGTCCTTAATAATATATGTCAAAGTCATTGGGTCTGAGTCCCTATTTGCCAATATTTACCTAAGAGATTGATAGAATGTTGAAAATAATTGGATATTAAGAATAACACACTTGCTGTAACAAATAATGCTTGTTACAAATCATGTTTATTATAACAAATAAAAGAAGTAACAATTGAAGCGATTTATCGAATCACATAATTGAGTATTTTTGTTAATGAATGGACGATTGTCCAGCAAGGTTCAGTAATAAAATTGAAATTCTGAGGAACTGCTGTGAAAGGAGAACAACGGAGAATAAAAATCAATGGGGATCCATTAAAGGATAATTTTATTCAAAAGTAATAACAATAGCTTGTCACCGTGTCAATTTTATAGAAATTGATAGGAGACGATGAAATTATCACTTTTTCTTCTTTTTGGCGTGTGTCACTTATAGTTCATTCTTTAATTGGGATTTTTTAAATATGTAACACTTGTTATTCTATGCATTGTTAACTGATTTATATAATGTTAAAATTACAAGTATTTTCAAATTTCTATATTTTTCAATCGCTTCATCTCCAAATTTCTATATTCGCAAATTGCAATTTTCCAATTTCTGTATTTTTGGAATTTACATATTTTCAGAGTAACATATTTCTAAATTTCTATACATCCAAATTACTATATTTCCAAATTTCTATTTTTTCAAATCACTAAATCGCCTAATTTCTATATTTTCGATTCTCCATTTTCAACTTGTATATTCCCAAATTATGATTATACTAAAAAATGTTAATATTCCTAAATTTGTGTATTTCCCAATTTCTGATATAAAATTCTCATATAGTATTGAGATACATAATGAGTTTATTTATGAATAATTTTGTTAATTATTGCGCATTGAAGTTATTCTAGTACTATCACTCTAATTTTTCAAATCTTGAAAAACAATATTCGATAAATTATAATTACCTATCAGCGTCAAAAAATATTCAAAACTTTATGGTTCAACAAATAAAAAAGTAAATATGTCCATTTGCTATCGGTTTATTTATGAATAATTATATCGGTATTTAAGTATTAATGCTATTCTAGCATAATTGATGCTCTAGTTTAGAACAGTATTCATAAATTGTAATAACCCATCAACGAAGCGCCATAAAACATTCGGAAATTTCCCGCCATTATTCAAAACGACGCCATGTTAGTTTCTCCTAATAAATAGATATCCAAATTAAACTTATCTCAACCAAAACTAGATACACACAGAATTGACATTTAATATCTAAATATATATTAACAATTATATTTTCCCATCAAAAATTATGTATACTTCATTTTCGAGACATTTACAATTTCTAAATTTATTTTGACCAACTCCGAAAAAGTTCTAAACACATTTTATAATTGTAAACATTTCATTTACATTACTAACTATAAAAATAAAAATTAAAAACAATATAAAAATAACTTTACAAATATAAAATTTAAATATGAAATAAATACAATTCTGTTGCATCTCGCAATTAACAGAGTAGTTCATAAATAAACTCGGTGCAATCGTTTATTAATTATAAAACAAGAAGTGTTCTAAAAACTTGTTCACACATTGTTACATTACTCTTCCCAGTTAAAAATTTGAATATTAATTTTGCAAATATTATTTGTTCCCTGAGCGTTCTCTCAGTTTGACTTGACCATCGTAATTCGCATTTTTATTAAAAAAGAACTCTTTATCAATCGGTCCAGAATTTACGACGAGTGTAGAATGTAGTAGAAACGCTCTCCGTTCGTTGAGCTGTAAATACGCGTGCTGGAATGTAATGGAGGAACTATAAACTGTAGAATGAAAGGGGAAAAGAACGAGTGGTGGTCGGCCTTTCATTCAGTCGTCAGAGTTGTAATTTAGTAACCACGCTCATGGACATCGCAGAGTAATTACCAGGTCAGTTAATTGACACGGTCAATGCGTGGTCTGTTCGCTGAAACCCGCAGGTTTCATCATTAGCCCTTTTCGAATCCTGTTTCTATTCAGGAATCGATCACAATTCGATCCAAGAGAACGTTTCACGGTATTTCATGGTATTTCTCGATAAATACTTATCGTTTTGTCTAACGACTACTGCATGATAATGCAGTTTAACCCCTTGCACTATTTTGACGAGTCTGACTCGTGACGCACTGGTACTTGTACTGATGCAATGTATTACCGTTTTATCGTTGAACAATACAAACGTTAGAAAATATAATCGAGTTTACGAGATAATTCTATTTCTTGCAAGAGCGAGCAAAGTAGCGTCTAACTTCAACAATCGACAAATTAATAATGAATATTCGGGCCTCGCCCAAGCAATGTTCGTGACACGCTCGGGCCTTTCCGACTTTTCCCGAATACTACCCTTATCTACCATAGCGGCTTTACTCCTAGACCAGCCTAAGGCCCCGGAGAACAACCAAGTGGTTCTCCGTCCGCTGTCCCTCACTACCGGAGACGTTCCTCATCTCCCTCTCAGGGTCATACCGGCCTCAAGGCGATACATACAGCACCTCCCCTAACCGTGACTTGAACGGCCCCAGGTTCGCCAAAGCGCCCCTGTGCACGCAAGGAGATCGCCAGCTAGGCATCGCTTCTCAGAAATTTACAAATGTTATCTCGCTCGCTCTTTCTTCGCTCTCCGCTACAAATAAACTTATCGCTACCTTCGCAATGACAATACAATCGCACACAATTTACAACATAACGAATAACCATGGTTATTTTACATTCAGAACAGCTATAACCCAAACTTATACAATTTTACTTAAATCTAAATAAACTAAACAATTATTCTGGGAGTATTTAATCATACATTATCATACATTCTCATTGTAGATTTTCAGAATAATTAAATATCGTGGAGGAAGGTTAGCGAGAATGTAAATGTTTAGACGGACAGAATTTTTCCAATTTTGCGGATGTTTTAAAATATTGAATTTTCGAATTTTTACTTTTGGGAGTTTTTTTAATTATCCAGCTTTCGAATTAAGAAATTTAGGAATTCTTCAAGCTATCAGTATTTTAAATCTTGAAATTTAAGATTTCTTCGAATTCGATTTTATAAATTAATTTGGAGGTTAATATGTTGGAAAATTTGGAATTTTTGACATTTCAGTATGACAAAGTTTAGAAATTTGGAAATTGTAAAATTACTGAATATGAAAATATAAAAATTCTGTAAGTTGGAAATTTGAGAATTTCAAATGTTTGCAAGTTTTTAATTTGAGAATTAGTGTATTTGTGTATTTGAAAATTTCAGAGTTTAGGAATTTAAAGTTTCTGCAGTTCTGAAATTTGGTCAGGTAGGAATTTGAAAACGTATTAATTAGGATATTTTGTAATAATTTTTAAATTTTGTAATTTGGATATATAGAAAGGTGGTCATTTGGAAATTTAGGAATTTGGGAATTTGGAAATTTGGAAATTTAGGAATTTAGGAATTTAGGAATTTAGGAATTTGGGTATTTTGAAATTTGGAAGTTCAGGAATTTGAAAATATTGGAATTTGGGAGTTCAGGAATTTGGGAATATTCGAATTCGGAAATTTAGGAATTTGGGAATTTAGGAATTTGGGAATTTAGGAATTTGGAAATTTAGGAATTTGGGAGTTCAGGAATTTGGGAATATTCGAATTCGGAAATTTAGGAATTTGGGAATTTAGGAATTTGGGAATTTAGGAATTTGGAAATTTAGGAATTTGGGAGTTTAGGAATTTGGGAGTTTAGGAATTTGGAAATATTCGAATTTGGAAATTTAGAAATTTGGGAGTTTAGAAATTTGAAAATATTGGAATTTGGGAATTTGGGAATTTGGAAATTTTGGAATTCGGAAATATTCGAATTCGGAAATTTAGGAATTTGGGAATTTAGGAATTTGGAAGTTCAGGAATTTGAAAATATTGGAATTTGGGAATTTAGAAATTTGGAAATGTAGGAATTTGGAAATTTAGGAATATGGAAGTTCAGAAATTTGAAAATATTGGAATTTGAGAATTTAGGAATTTGGAAATTTAGAAATATGGGAATTTAGAAATTTGAGAGTTCAGGAATTTTTTAATTTTAGAGTTTGGAAGTTCTGGAATTCGAAAATTGTGGAATTTCTTAGTTTAAAAGTTTTTAATTTGAAAACTTCGGAATTTTTTACATTTCAAAATTTCGTGAGTTAGGGATTTATAAATATTAACATTTAAAAAAATATTAACAGTGTTACTCCCGTACGAAATTAAATTAATATATATGTTACTTAGAAATTGCTATATCAAATGCACGTACTGCACATATTTATTCACTCTTTGTAAATTTTACCAATAATTGAGCATATAGGTACTTACAGATTTATTTCAAATTTTTCTATATTCCAATTTTCTTATTTCTTCGTCTCCAATTCGTTCATAAATTAAATTTGAATTTTCAATTGCAACTGCAACCGAATTTAATTTTTGTTATAACCAAATTTAAATTTTAAAAGTGTCTCAGTCTTTTTGACAAGCAACTGTGTAATTTTACACATCACTATTTCTATGTAACGTGTAATTTGACACAGCTGGGTCTGAACATGTCAAATCACCGAGCTTAATCCACAAATTTTCATTAAACTAATAAAATATATCACTTTGCTATTCTAAATTGCTATTCTAGTCACGATGTTGAATAGTCTAGCAATATTTATAAATATTTACCAATAATTGCTTGTTTGACACTAGGTTTACGGACGTTTGATGGTCACTTATATTTAAATTTGAATTAAAGTAGAAAAATATATAAATTGGGGATGATATGTGAACTGCCTAAGACATTGATTCTTTAGCTTGACGAAAGTTGACATATATTTTTACAAAAATTTCTTAATAAATTTTATCATTTAAAATAAGAGATCTATGATCCGTCATTTTGACGCGTTCCGTAAATCTAGTGTTAATAAAATATTAAAATTCTTACAATTTTTTATAAGCTTGTGTATCATGCTTTTATCCGAAGTTGTTGCACCAGGTACGAAAAAAACTAATTTAATAAACAAAATTAATTAGTTTATATTGAATTCTTGTAACGCAAGAAGGACGTCCTCCCATTCTCCTTACGGTAGAAACGGACAGTTTTATTCGCAACATTATGAATTTGTATGATTGCGTGTTGATTTTGTAAGATATATTGCGTATTTTTATTTATTTATTGCCTTAAATTGTTTTTCGAAAGCAACTAGTCAGACGTTGTTAAATTTTCTGTCAAAGATCGGCTTTTTATTTTATTGGATCAATGTATGTGAAATTACAATTACCGTTAAACAACGACATTTTTAAAGGAGTTTAATAATAATTATTTAAAAAGTAAATTATGTCACATGCATCGATCTAACAGTGTGTTTAAACGCGCACTTAATTCTCTCGTTTCTGCTTCGAACTCGAAGCAATACCAAAATATATTCCTTTTATAGAAAATCAAGTGACCGTGTTAAATAAAATGTTCAACAAGTTGCAAACTGAAATCTTTGTACTACACAGATGAAATATCGCTTTGAAGCTATTCGATCACGCGTCGAGTCGAATAAATACTTGTTTTCATTTATTTTTGAGCAATGTACAGTACCTACACCATAACTCGCCGCTAATTATATCAGTTTCAATATGAAAATTTACATTTGAAAATATCAATCGAAATTCACAGAGTTTTTCTTTAAATTTGAAACTCTGCATTTTTTGTTTAAACTTGAAAATCTGCATTTTTAATTTAAATTTAAAAACCTGAAGTTTTAATTTAAACTTGAAAATTTACATTTTTAATTTAAATTTGCAAATCTGGTTTTTTTGTTTAAATTTATAAATCTGCATTTTTAATTTAAATTTGAAAACCTGGATTTTTAATTTAAATTTGAAAGTCTGCATTTTTAATTTGAATTTGAAAACCTGGATTTTTAATTTAAATTTGAAAACATGGAGTTTTAATTTAAATTTGAAAGCCTGCATTTTTAATTTGAATTTGAAAACCTGGATTTTTAATTTAAATTTGAAAACATGGAGTTTTAATTTAAATTTGCAAATCTGGTTTTTTTGTTTAAATTTATAAATCTGCATTTTTAATTTAAATTTGAAAACCTGGATTTTTAATTTAAATTTGAAAGCCTGCATTTTTAATTTGAATTTGAAAACCTGGATTTTTAATTTAAATTTGAAAACATGGAGTTTTAATTTAAATTTGAAAGCCTGCATTTTTAATTTGAACTGGAAAATCTGCATTTTTAATTTAAATTTGAAAGTCTACATTTTTCATTTAAATTTGAAAACATGGATTTTTAATTTAAATTTGAAAATTTACATTTTTAATTTAAATTTGCAAATCTGGTTTTTTTGTTTAAATTTATAAATCTGCATTTTTAATTTAAATTTGAAAACCTGGATTTTTAATTTAAATTTGAAAGCCTGCATTTTTAATTTGAATTTGAAAACCTGGATTTTTAATTTAAATTTGAAAACATGGAGTTTTAATTTAAATTTGAAAATCTGCATTTTTAATTTGAACTGGAAAATCTGCATTTTTAATTTAAATTTGAAAATCTACATTTTTAACTTAAATTTGAAAATCTGCATTTTTAATTTAAATTTGAGAGTCTACATTTTTAATTTAAATTTGAAAATCTGCATTTTTAACTTAAATTTAAAAATCTACATTTTTAACTTAAATTTGAAAATCTACATTTTTAACTTAAATTTGAAAATCTACATTTTTAATTTAAATTTGAAAATCTACATTTTTAACTTAAATTTGAAAATCTGCATTTTTAATTTAAATTTGAAAGCCTCGATTTGCAAATAAAATTTTGAAGTACGTTTTTGAAAATTTACATTTCAAAATTTATATATGATCTTCAATTTAAAATCTTCTATTTGAAAATTGAGTAAAAATTTTAAACTTCTGATTTAAAAATTTAAATTTGTTCGCCGAATTCTCAAATAAAAATGTGATAATTCAGTTTTGTAAATTCTCGTTTAATACTATAATTAAATATTTCGATCTGAAAGCTTACATTTCAAAATATAATTTAATTTAATCGAATAAAAAATCTTTGATAATTTTTATTCGAAACTTTGCGTCTAGAAACCTTGACATAACAGTGCAAATCTGCAAAAATTCCTGATTTAAATTAATAGCGACAAGTTTTCGATAGTGTACATTGAAAATCTCTTGTTATATTGCCAATTTCAAGACGTCTCTATTTCCACAACCTCGTCAAAGTCTACCGCATACATAAGAGTGATCGAATACTTTGAAGCAGTATCGCAAATCAGATTTGCAAACTGAAGAATTTAAGCACTTAAACAATTAAAGAGATTACAGAGGAATAACAGCACTTACTGTTTCAGTTGATCGATATCGAGATACATCCCACCGAATGCTCGTGTTCAATTGAACAATACGTGTAACACGTTCACAGTGTTCATGCAGCAACAAATCAGTGGTGTGTCTATCACGAGTCTTGTGGATTTTCCATAATTTTATTTCAACTTGTTCCTGTATGATGAATGCTCGTAACGCAACCGATTATGAATTACCTAAGGGTGCGTTTACATTGAACGGACAAAGTTTCTCTCTGACGTCGGTGAAATTAAAAACAATGTAAAATTTTGCCAAAGTGAGAGAAAAATAAGCGTAAAAATAATTCGTTCGTTCTGTGTAAGTGCATCGTTACAAATACAATGAAAAATGTAAAAAAAGGAAGCATGCATTTCGCGAAACATTCTACGATTAGTGAGTAACTGTGTTTACCGAATTTACGTGGAAATGTTAAGAAATTTGAAAGCGTAACCGAGTTCCACGTAATGGATTCTAAAGCTTTAACGATTAGTTTAGGTGATATCCGATCGAGAAGAGACGAGAACGCTAAATTACTTGCCGTGTTAATACCGTTGTCACGTTGCGTCATTTAATTGTAAGTTTAATACTTCACTTTTAATCGAAAATTCAATTGAATTTAATCGATTTAACATTGGGTTTACGGACGTTCGATGTGCAGTTACTTTTAGTTTTAAAATAAAACAGTAATAAAGGGACGAAACAAAAATTAATTTAAGTTTTGTCGCAATAGATCACAGTTAGATAAAAGCATTTTAGTAATTCATGGAATTTGAAATGGGAGACTAAGATGCGCCATTTTGAGTTCCGTAAACCTAGCGTTAAATTTAATCGGAATTTCTGAGAGATATTTTTTTATGTTCAGATTATTTGTGAATTTTAAAATATGTTTGACAGATTTTGTTGTTTGAAACGGTTGTAAAAATTGGTTTTTGTGATGGACTTTTGTGCCCGCGAGAGACGTGCACCGATCGAGAAAATGGCGGACACTGGTGAGCAGTAAATCTCTGTTAGAAAGTTGAAAATTTTAATATTTTTACTTTCTCGTTTTTAATTGTACAAATTTTTAAATGTGAAAATTCAATATTTATATATTCCTAAATTTTTATGTTCTTAAATTTGAATATTTAATATTTCTATATTTATAAATTCTTATATTTTATATTTACTTATTTAAAACTTCTTTATTTATGAATTCTGAAACTTGATATTTTTTTAAATTTATAAATTTTTAGATTTATCTGAATTTCTATTTTTAAGAATTGCTAAAACCCCAAGTTTTAGATAGTTCCCAAATTTTGTAAATATCCATCTTTATAAGTTTCGAAATTTTTATTTTCAAATTAACAGATTTCTAAATTCCTAAACTTTTAAATTTGAGTATTGCAAACTTTTGAATTTCTAAATGTTTAAATTTGTATGTTGAAAATTTGAACATTTCTGAATTTCTACTAAGTTTGCAATTTCTTTAATTTCTAAATTTAGTACTTTTTGAATCACTGTTTATAAATTATTAAATTCAGTAATTTTTTAATCACTGTTTATAAATTTATTATTTCCTAACTTCCTACTTTTTACATTTCTAAATTTCTAACCTTCTAGTTTTCTAAATTTGCAAATTTCCAAATTAAAAATTTGTACATTACTAAATTTCTGAACTCAAAAATGTCACGCACTTCAGTGCCCGTAAAATCCGCGGGCACTCAATCTGCCCATCACCTATACAAACCAAGTTTTCATGGGCAACGCGTTAAAGTGATATAAAAAAAAAGTTTTATGACGGTTATCGTGTAAAACGCTTACACGTTCTTAAAAAAATATAGCAAACTAAATTGTTATGTCTGTTTCGATAAAGAAAATTCGATAAAATTTAATGGATATCTCATGATCGCATGGTTCGAAAAGTTTCTTGCTTGACCTCACTTAAACAGATACAAATGAGTTATTCTTACAAAATTATAGATCTGTACAGGACGCTTCAAAACACGTGTTCCTCTTTAATGACCGACGTAACACATAAACATTGCGAACGTAAAATTTCTGTTGTAAACAGGTGTGTCTATAATAAACCGAACTAGTGTCATAAAATAATTTTACTACTCTGTTTTTACAGAGCCTCCCAAAAATGGTATACGTCTACACGTGTATCGACTTGGAACTTTCGTTACAGTATATAAAATGTTTAAAAATATATTCAATTTCAGACACATTTTTCAAATTTTGTACACTGTCCACATTTTTAGTACGTTTATACAAATTATAAATGCATTGTGTTCAAATTACAAGTACATTGTATAAAAATTGTAAATACAGTGTAAACAAATTATAGTACAGGGTGTTCTTATAAATCATCCATTTCATTTTTATAAAATTCATTTAATTTTTCATTTTCTCATACTAATGAATGAAAAATTAATTTTCATATACTAATTTTAGACAATTTAATTAGTAAATGTACATAGTAACAAAAAACCTGTTTAAAATAAGTTAAGCTGTTATATTGTCTATCGTAAAATTAGAAGTATTTATTAATAACAATATTTATTACTTCTGTTATCACTTTTGTGTTTAATATTAATATTTGTGTACATATACAATTTATTGGAACACCCTGTATTTGAGTCCATGATTATATTCTGCAACGATCTTCAATAAGTCATAATTTCACGTAATCAAAATTTTTAATTATTGAAATATATTAAATTTCCATTTTGTGTCAGCTTAAACAAGACAAGTTTGCCTATATAGAGAAGGATTTTCTTTGAAATTTATATTTTTATATATTTGAGGAAAAATATTTTTCAAATTTAGTTTTTCTTTATCTAGAGGTTATATTAAAAATCTTATTACATAATCTCGATAAGCCCTATTTCTATATTATAGACACGGTTTGAAGCAGTGTTTATGTTATGAAACACCCTGTGCAGCATCTAAAATGAAGTAGGATATGAAATTTGGAACGAAGCTTAAACAATGGTAATTGAATAATTCCAACTGTTCAACGATCATTGAATTCCTACTCAGTTATTGAATAATTCTAACTATACAATTACTGAATAATTCTTTGACTGTAAAGAGTCACATCAAGCCAGAAACGTTTGAATCCTGTATCAGAAATAAATTCTAGTCCGCAATTTTTGAACGACAGTGAAGGATTAAAAGCGCGAAACGGTAAAAGGGATGTGGTCCTTGCGGGGCCGTGGAGAGACATGACCGGGCCCGGGTCGGAAATGAGTCACAATTAGAAAAACAAATGGAGTTATTTACGGGCTACGGGGATTTTACTCTTCTCGGCCTTTTGACATCGAAAACGACGCTGTTCCTGAAGATATTCAAGATGGACTATTAGACGCGTGTATTACTTAGGGACTGTCTCTTTCGAGTACAAAAGAAAGCTCTGTTTGACGGTCGGTATACTAAGCCGGTGGCTGCTGAAAACTCACCAAAAACCCTCAAACAGACGAAGTAAACTCCCGTAGGCTCTTCCAGGTTTTCTAATACTTTTAGCGTCAAGGTGGAGTAACGTTTTTTCTATGTGATAATATCTACAGTTTAATTTCGATGGGTGTCACATGGTTTACACTGCTGAGTCGAATTCAACCCTGGTCCCAGCCACGGTCATGTCATGAACTTGGGTCCCTAATACGTTCTTAACAGACGCAGTTACTCTATTTTTGTACAGGGCGAAGATTAACAGTTACCTGGTTCTGAGACGAAGCCGAAGTGTTTGGTAAAAATTTGGTACTTGTTAATCTTGGCCGTTTTCTTTAATTTAACTTTCCTTTTGTGGTCACTGGTTGTATCGTGGTCCCTGCGCTCGAAAAGGGACGAAACGTTCGATGACTCGTTCACAGTCATCGTCTGCGCCATTATTTAGTCCCGACGATAACGCTCGACCATTAATTGTTAATGGACTTGTACATAGTAGTTATTAAACGCCAATCTAGGAATTATTACGTGACCCTGTTCGCGATACACGGGGACACCGGATACAAAGATGAAACTTGAATATTTTGTTATTTAGAAGTATCTGTGTAAGGGCGAATAAATCGATGAGCCAAACTTGATGAGAGATAGATATTTGTTAGCTCTATTGAAATGCAAGTATTATTTTAATCATTTCGGTGTGCAAGGTGTATGCGTCTTATTCGAATATTTATTCTTACCAATTGGCGTTCAAGGAATTCGCACTTTGTATCGCATAGCTCATTATTTATTTATTTATAAGTTGAATAAACGCGTTTATTAAAAGAACTTATTGAATTTTTCATTCGAACCTTACCCTTAAGCACAACCTTGAATACCTTCTCCCTAACCTTAACAGTAAATCTACCGGCATGTACTTAATTTGAGTTGAAAAATGAAATAAAAAAATAAACAAATGACAAAACATAAATTAGTACACATCTTAATTCTTTGTCCTGATGAAGATGAATGCAGATTTCAGGAGGATCAAAAAATTGTGTAATTTATAATAAGGAACTTGTAGAACGGTCATCTGACCGGTTTGGTAATTTTAGTGTTAAATAATACATCCCATTGTTAAATTTGAGGAGGACATAAATAAATGTTACTAAAGTATTTATATAACAGAATTTTGATCTTGACAAAATTTAAATTGAGTCCAACGTGGAATCGTTACATTCCATTTTACTTAAATCTAAATTAAGGTAAAGGTACCAGTAGTTGACATTTTAAGGAATTTTTTGTCTATTTCTTCACATAGCTCAGGCTAAGTTCACTTTATGGAAAATTTATGATTAGCAGTCGCTGCATAAACTATTCTTCTATTATATTACAAGTATTAATTCCTGGTGGCGGTTGTAAATTTTTTTTCTTTTTTTTTCTAAACATAAAATTTGATTCAATAGTTGATACCCAGCGAAAACAAAAAATTTAGTAGTTGACATCCTTTTGTGTCAGTAGTTGACATAGGGAGAAAATCCAATTAATGAACTAGTCATGATAATGTATGAATACAGAATTTTATTGAACGTTTAAAAAATATTATTCTTGAGTAAGTTTACAAAAAAATATTCAATAATTAGAAGTTACTTTCACAAAAAATCTAACTTAGTTTGGTAACTGAATACACATTTCTGATTCTACTCATTTTAATGGGTTCGTCGATGCGAAATAGCACTGTTTCCTATTCATAATCTAGCTTATCCATTCTTTCTGGCCACTTTCTACCACACTTTGCCATTGCTGAAATGGTTGCAATCGTTTCAGACACAGCAATTATAAGGAACAACTCTTTTTCGTAGGAAAATACAAAAATATAGTCACTTCTGTATAATTTATGAAGTTATCCTTCGTAGAAGGCATCTCAAAAATGACAGAGGAACAAAGTCAGTAGTTGACACGTAGTAATTTAATAGTTGACACCCATGTCAACTACTGAATAATAGGCGATTACAAGTTTCAATAGTTGACACGGAGTGAATTTAAACAATTTAGCATTGTTTGTTGCCAATTTTAATAAATAAACCTCTTTTTGAGTTTCAAACAACATAATCGAATGTCTTTTTTATTCACAATGATTAAATAATACAAACTTGCAATACTTACATTTTAACCAAACCTTAGCGATTTATATAAGAAAACACTGAAAAATCGTAAGAGCCGTGCGCATGTTTGATTAATCGGTTGATATGACACTTTTGAATGGCGGATAAGCGCAGTAGTTCGCAATTAAGCAGCTGAAGTGCGACAGTATACAGATTAATAAGGTTTGATGTATTCCAACTTGTGGTTTCCCTATTTATTTACTTTTTCTGAAAAAGTGTCAAGTACTGGTACAGTGTCAACTGCCGGTGCTCTTACCTTAACTAAACAATTATTCTGATAGTATTTAACAGTATTAGTAAATCCTTAAATACTAGCTACTACTATAAGACTACTATAAGGTAGTCAAATGTGCCCAAATAAAATTTGCAGTACGTCGTTCAATAGCATATCAAAAAAAAGAATCATGCTTAGCTTCAACCCCGAATGCTGCGACAAATTTTAGTTTTGCTCTATTCTTGCAATTTAATGATAAAAATTCTGGAAAGTTTTTAAATATTGAGAACCTAGTAACGACTATTTTTTCAAAACTTCTTATCCGACTATATAATCCTTATTTCATCTATAAATAACAATCTTTTTACTATTGTATCCCAGTACATTTTTACGTAGAATGGCAAGAGGAATTCAACTGTATAAAAGAATTATACATACAATTGCATTTAAATAAAAATAATACAGTTGTTGAATGTGCAGCACGGTACTCCCAAAAAAAATTGGTGCAACGAATGTAGTACTGTTCGAACCATTCATCTTTCTGCTTTGACATTTTCCTATATTGACGCCGGTAACTGAGTTATAATCTGATACAGTTGCGTGAAACGTCCTGTATACTGAAGTGTGAAAGTTTGTTGAAACTGCATTGTTGGCGAAACTGTTAAAAGTCTCGTTAGAGAATCGGTACGTAATTTTTTGGGCGCAGGTGCACACCTTGTAGTACTTCTTTTAATATTTTCTTTTATCACTGTGTGAAAAAGGATAACATTTATAAACGTTTCAATAATATTTTCATGTAATTTTCACATAATTTGTTATTCATATGTTTCAATATTTTTTCATTGGTCAAATATGTAATTACGGTTTGTAAGCTGATATTAGGCAACTTTCTATGAGATGAACGAAGGTAATGGAGAATCGTGCATAAATTTAGTCTAATATAATTCAAAAGATAAAATATTGCATGATCTATTTACTGATAAAAGCAAAAACCTTTGGACACCACTGGTATCTTGTCAAACAAATAAATAGCAAATTTCGTAATTGACAAAATTGTTAAAAACATTTCTTAAGTTTCGTAGTTACAGTTTTCTGTAACCTTGAAATATTTCAAATTTGTAATATTAGTTTTAAATATCAAATTTTAACACAATCATTTTAAATATCAAATTGTTTTTAAATAAAGGGATTCTATCAGTAAATAAATAAATAAATCTTTGGAATGGAAAATATTTTATTCGTATTACTTGTGAGAGTTAAAAAATGAACTTTTTCCAAAATATTATATAACTAACTGAACGTTAAGGCAAATCTATTATTATATTATAGTTTTCATTCGATAAGTGTCTAATTTCCTGCAGAGAATCATCTGTGTACTAAGAACAAAATTATATAAATTAGTTTATTTAATTTTTACAAAATGCGAAAGGCTCCTGCATGTGAAAACCTAAACGTTGAAACAAATTCTACAATGCTGATAAAAGGTATGTACTATCAAAATTATTTATTTTTTGCATGAAAAAGTTACGAAACCAAATCTGTTCAAAGTAAAATTCTGTTAAACATGTGTTAAATATAATAAAAGTAACATTCATTGGAAACGAGGATTTGATCGTAGTGGTATTTTTACTTTCTTATAATTACCAGCTTCACTTGCGGATGCAATACAGTTATAATTTTCGTTAAAATCATTCTGAGCCATATTTTTTTTTTAATAAAAGAAATTACAATTCGTAATTAATTTTCAAATAACAGTGAAATTGTTAAGGGATGTACACCGATACTAAAACAAGAACCATTGTCGAGTATTTATTGGAAACTGAAGTAGAACTTACAAGCTGATAATAAAAATCAGCAATGGTACCTAGCACATCCCCTCTCATACTGAGGTTACCTATACCAATATTCTACGATTTGTAATTTTTTACAGCATTGTATTACTAAAATTTACCAGCTAAATTGTGCCGTAACATATTTAGCTAAAATAATTTCAACCTAAAATGGACTTGTACTACTTTCAAAATGAACATCTTTCCAATACCGTGAATAACCCAAACTTCCATCGCCCAATATTAGGGAATCTGAATTATTTTCACTATAGGTTGCTTAAGATACAAATACCTGTTGCTATTTTATCTAGTAACACGGTTGCAGGTTGCTAGTACACGAGAAAAACTGATTTCATTGTAATAAAGAATTTATTGAAAGGAACAAGGATAGATGCTATTACTAAACAAGCGGAAGACATTCGGTGACGTTCGGCAAAAACCCGAAGGAGCCCGAACGCCGATTCGCATCGACTAGTGCGATCTACAGGCATGCGGCCGAACCGCGCCATATTTAAATACATCTTGAATAATATCACTTAAGGGTGGCAATACCTTCAGAATCTTAGAAAATTGCAAAATTTTGTTTTTCTATAAAATGTTAGTGCAACGTCTCAAAAATATAGTCTCAAAATTTTAAAGAGTAATACGGAGCCCTTTTGATGTTATGGCCGATTATCGTGACTCATGTCTGGTATCGCGCCGCAGATATTCACGCGCTCGGTGCGGAGGGCTGTATGTAGCAGATTTGTTATTATCATGCCATTGCTGTGTTTAAAATTTTGTATTTTTACGGAGAATGAGTTTATGAAGAAAAATCAACTTTACGAGTAAGCCGAAGGATTATTATATGGCGCCGGAATCGCAGATTAGTTGGTAAATCATTGAAATTATTCAGGTTTTACTTATCGAAACTTTAAACGCATTTTTCTCAAAACTACTACATTTTTAAAATTAGCGTGACTGATAACTCAAAAACTAGTTTATTAATCGCGCTCAAATTTTTTGCACATATCCACGATAATACTATCTAATATATGAACCTAAATGTACGAAATAAATTTAACATTAAAGTCCTTTCTTATTGCAAAATATTACGAAAATTTTCAGTAAAATTCAAAGTTTTTCTTTAAAAGCGCGCCATCTCTTCAATTTTCCATATTTTTTACATTTCTGAGGTTCATCTGCTAACTGTGAATATTAATAATCGAAACATCGTTTGCAAACTTGTTTCAGACCAATGTAACTAAAGCTAGAAGTCACGCCGTTTCACGAGACGCGCCGAAACACTTCCAGGAAAGACTATCATAATTCCGCCATTTTTAAATATTTTTGAAAAAAGAAAATATGTTGTAATAGGCAATAGTTATAATAAATTATACCTGAAATTTCGAAAATACAAGACAAAGATATCCTATACAAAAAAATTCACAAATATCAGCTTATTTTCATCTATCTAAAGGTATTGCCCCCCTTAAATATGAAATATGAAAATAAATATTATAATATAAAAATTAGAATCTCAAGTACGATTGGATAATACGTGTACTTTATGTCGACAAAATATCCTTATCAAAATTAGCCACGGTATTCTACTTTTTTAAAACGCCGTAATCTGCTAAAATAACATGATTTTATCAATGTGCAAAAACATAAACGTAATAAAATTGTAGAAAATTAAAAATTCTCCACTTTTATTTCATTATCCACAATTCATGTATCATTTCTCTCAAGTCTCACGTAGTGCAAATATCGATTGTAAAATAGTATCGTGCGTATTCTCCATTCTCAGAAATGTTATTCATGTCTGCTGCATCAGATACAAAACACAAATGGTATATTTGCACAAACCATTGTACAGACTGACGAAGCAACATTTACAAATCATGAAAAAGTGAATTTAAAATGTGCGCGCTACAAAGCAGTAGAGAATTCGCACTGGCTTCGTAAAATCAACCATTAACACCGGTCGAATGTCAATGTTTGTAGCTGCATAATTGCTCATCAGATTATTGGACCGTATTTCATTAACGGATCATTAACTGGTCAAACATATTGAACTTTTAATTCCAAATTATTAGCAGGTCTATTGGAAGATGTTTCTAATATGTTTAGGTAACGGAAATGGGTTTAATAAATAATTTATTATGCAGTGAATTTATTAATTTAAAATGTTTCTTTATTAATCTTACTGTATGAGGAAGATCAAATAATTAATGAACACAGAACTAATTGAAATTAAAAAGAAACCGAGCTCAATTCAATCTGTAACTATTATATCGAGGTAAATATTATAACGAGAAAAACAATTTATACTATAAGTGCTTTTTCATATCGATCATCGATTACACGATTGGTTTTTGTCAAACCTGTAATCTAACATTAGGAATGTGATATCAATATGAGGACTGTTCTGCACATAATACTAGACAAAAATGGCGATATTAACCCTTTGTACTATTTGCACGAGTCTGATTCGTGACGCACTCGTACTTCAGTTGTGATCAATTTTACTCGAATTTTCAATACGCTTCAGTTTGGAGTTCAAGTCCAATTATCATTTGCATAGTCAACGATTGTATAATACCAAATTGACATAACATTTCAACTTTCTTTCTCTGTTTTTATATTGTGGCCGTATTAGTTATTTCTGACTGACGCACCTGACAAATTAATCAGAGGCCAAGGGGTTAAACAAAACGTTCGATCGAGAACAAGATAGCAGTATTTTTTAATATTTAACTTATTTTTAAAAATAAGTTTTTCTGATTAAACTTTATTCAACAAAATTTTAGTTGTTCATTCAACGCGCCAGGTTTAACGCTATTTCTTTGTGGGACACAAAATGATGTTTATCGCAAACTAATGATCACTATCGATTCTAGTAATCAAGAATTTAGTGATAATTTTGTTAATAATAACGTTTGTGATTATTTTGAAAGTTGAACTAATCAAAATTTAATAGTGGTTATAAGTTATAATTGTTCGTTTCTATTACTGTTCGTTTATATAATTCTCAGTTTCTATTACTCATTACTTATGTCACGCAAAAATATTCAATCAAAATGAATTCAATTCGATGTGATTTAACTCGTCATGAATTATTTCGAATAAATTCAATTGGATGCAACTTAAATCGTATAGAATTGAATTGTGTCGAGTTAAATTACATAGAATTGAATTTAGTTAAATTGCGCCGTATCGAGTTAAATCATATCGAATTGATTTGTGCCGAGTTAAATCGTATAGAATTGAATTGTGTCGAGTTAACTCGGCACAAATCAATTCGATATGATTTAACTCGATACGACTCAATTCAACTAAATTCAATTCTATGTGATTTAACTTGATTAAATTCAATTCGAGGCGCTTAATTCGATACGATTCAGTTCTACGAATTCAATTCATTGCGATGTAACTCGACACCATTCAATTTATTTGCGATGTAACTCGACACCATTCAATTCGTTGCGATTTAACTCGAGAAGATTCAGTTCGACTAAATTCAATTCGTTGCGATTAAACTCGACACCATTCAATTCAATGCGATTCAACTCGAAACAATTCAGTTGGACCAAATTCAATTCTTTGCGATTTAATTCGACACGATTCAATTATTCGAAAATTTTGTCGACACGTTCCAATCCAATCGGACTCACTTTAGAGTGATTCAATCAGGTACAATCCAATTTAACATAATTCAATTCGATCCGATTCAATCAAATATTGTTCAATTCGGTTCGATTCAGTTTGATATAATTCAATTTAATTCGATCCAATCTAATGCGATACACTTCTACACGATCCAGCTTGACCTAATTTAATTCGATACGACCGTATTCGAATTATATTAAATTGTAATATGCTGGTATTTTCTCATAATCTATCTGTTAACGCCTGTGGTTGTAATTAATTTGTCGAGCCTTGTTGAATATTGCACGTGGTATGCCGATTAATTTTGTTGTTATTATTCTATACTATAACTATTTCCTTACTCGGAAGACTATTCCAAAAGTGAAGACTATAATAACTGTTAACGAAGCTCTTATCGTGTTTAGTAGATAAAGACAAAGAATTATACGAGTACAAGAAATGCACGGAATTGTAGATAATAATACAAATCACGTAACACAATAAGCTACCTTATCAAAACGTACATTATGGTAAAAATGCCATTAAACAACTGAACAATGGGTAGCGATCCTCCAACGCATACACGTATTACCAATATAATGCTAACAATAACTATGACAACTTGTAACTATGACTGTTAAGATTCGAATGCGCATTGTTTACAATAATGAAAGCTCGGTGTACGCGTACAATTTTACAAAATAAGGGCGAGGGAAACAGTTCCTGATTGCTATTAGCTACACAAAATTGGGTGGAAATGGAAGCCTGAGTGACATACGATGGATCCGGATTTTCCTTAAAAAGTGACCGTAGCATGCAATAAAACCAAGCAGTACATTCCCTGGCCATCGAATTAGGACCACTACAAATTTTCAGCATTTTACACGTTCTCTGTAAAATTAAAAGGTCTGTTCAAATTGTAATTTATTAGCTACTAACATGATACACTACTACTGTACATAACATTATTAACACATGTTAATATCCTGTATTTCCACCCTTTGCTTTGGTCACAGATTCCGGCATGCTCTGTATACATCATATGCTTTATATCTTCGTCATTTTCCCAAATATCTGTCATTCTTTTCAACTCGGATAATATTGTTGGAGAGTTGTAAACTAGTCTGTTGAGTAGGCAGACATTTTCTATGACATTCAAATTTCACCTCACGCGCTATCGATACTCGAGCCTAACGTAAACGCATGGCCCTTAATCACTCACCACACAATTTATTACCACGATAGTAACAAATTGCTATGTATATATCGTTATCAACGTATTTAGTAATAATTTTGCATGACCTAAGACAATTTTCCATATATGACAATGTTATAGCTATAAAAGTGAAATTTTCATACGTGGTCCTAATTCGATGGCCAGGGACTTGTTTCATATATGCGATATACAATGCACTAAAACGATTCGTGCGTATCATGCGGTGGATTGTGATACTAATACGTAATGAGGACATGTAGAATTAAATTACGTTTTAAAAATATAATTTTCTAGTTGTTATATTAATATCAACTTTCCTATTATTATTATGCATTGTTTTTTCTATTAAAATTCTTGTTTCTTGGTATTATATTTATAATACGTGTAAAAGGGGATCGTTGACATAGTTCAGTTGTTTAATGGGGATTTTATCATATCACACGTTTTGACGAGTTATCGTGTTACGCAATTTGTATTATTACTAATTGTGCATTTCTTATATTCGTGTAGTTCTTTTTCTTTATTCACTGAATGCTATAACAGCTAACATTATTATTATTATACACTATTATTTTTCTATTCAAATTCCTATTATTATTACATATTATTATTTTTCGATGTAAATTCTTGTTTCATTATACTCTATTATTTCCCTATTAAAAAATGCTATCATTATTAATACACTATCACGTTACTGTACCTCGACATGAATAGAAACTGCAATAACGGGCTTCATTGTTAAGATTAACAGTTCTGACAACCAGATGTGCATAGTCTTAAATTAAAAATTCTGCATAGAATGTAACGACTCCTTGAGTGTTATTGCTGCCACTGGTAAAGAATCTAACGGAAGGTCTAATCTCTCGTTATGTTGTTACATTCGAAAGCCTAATAGTAGACCTAAACATTAACAAATCAATTGAAGGTCCATAAATAGGCACAGATACAAGTAGCTGTTTTGTGTATTTATTCATATAACTTCAAAACATTTATTAAAAATATGTATTTACAAACTAATTAAACTGTTAGAGAAAACTCAACAGACGTTATGAGTGTTTGACGTAGTCTGTAAATGTTGTGAGTGCGTATGTTTGACGAATCTTATTGTTCTTATATATACACAGTATGTCTGAAAAGTAACGGAACTTTTCAAATTCAAGGACAACTACTAACACCATCTATTAAAACAATATGCTATCTGAAAACAGTATTCCACCCCTACAAAACAAAACAATCATTATTAGAATCGAGAAACGGATTGCAATCTTATAGCGGTTAAAGCGACAGAACCTTTTGTCACCGTGTCACAAAATCACGACGAAGCAAAGAGCGAATATTAAATTCTGCTCGGTAAAGCTCGGTAAAACTTTTACAGAAACATTTGAATTAATGAAAAATGTTTACAGCGACGATTGTTTATCCCGTACACGTGTGTTCGAGTGGTATAAGCGATTCCAGGACGGTCGTGATACTTTGGAAGACGACCCAAAGCCAGCTTTTGGGTTTTTCTAAATTCTAAACGATTCTAAAGGTATTATACTTCGGGAATTCGTTCCACAGGGACAAAATGTTAATGGCGAATATTATCTGGGTGTTATGGAACGTTTGTGAAAAAGAATCGTTCGTGTGAGGCCCGAACATCGAGCGCCAGGGAGTTGGTTTCTGTTGCATAATAATGCACCATGTCACAGAACTGTCACTGTTCGTGAATTTTTGGCGAAAAAACAAGTCTGTGTGCTCCAACATCCTCCATATTCGCCCGACTTATCTCCACGCGGTTACTTCCTTTTTCCAAAATTGAAATTAGCCATGAAAGGAACGTTTTATGACACTGTTACACAAGTCCAAGCAGCTGTGACAAGGGTGATTGAAGCGATTACACAAAACGACATAAAAAAATCTATGTTAACATTACTTGAGTGTGCCCAGCGGTGTATTGATGCGGAAGGGATGTATTTTGAATAAAAAAAATTAATTTTGGCAAAATAACTAATACTTTTTTTTTTATTTAAAAAGTTCCGTTACTTTTCGGACATACTGTGTATGTATGTCAGTTACTCGGTTACAAGCTAGTGAATAGAAACATAGGAGCGTACCAGTATTTTTCAATATATATATTAAACATTTTTTCTTCAATATACTGTTTTTTCTTTACCCAAATAACCATAACATAAACTAACATATGTGCTATATTATTCATTCAAGAATAAATTGAAAGTCTTCAAAAAAGATATGCTTAAAGTAATAACAAAAATTAAAAACTTCCAATTACGTAAAGTTCAGTTTAATGAATATAAATTACAAACTGTATTCAGTTTAAAATTGCAGCTGTGGGCAGATAATTTAAAAAGTGAAATGACCGATGAATTTAATTCGACGTATGTATATCACTAATTCTAAAAGTGAAATATGAAGCCCGTAATAAAGTTTTTGATGTCCACTGTACAATAGCAAAGGTCTCAGTAATAAATTGTTCCACGGAAGCCCGTGCAATCAACGAAAAATTGTTTGTAATTAGCCTAGTAATTGATCCTTTACAGGATTTAAACGTAAAATTATAACTCAATTATACTGCGTTTTTGTAATTAAAATAGAAAGATGATAATGCGTTCCTTTTTCATGCATGAAATGAAAAATTGTTACGAAATTTAGGTTTTCTGTTGTTTTTATTATGATATTAAAATTTAGAATAAATTCTTTTGTGTTTCGTTAAGATGGACGATTTTATTAATACTATTATTCACACAAAGATTTCGTGTAATATTTTATCTCACTTTTCACCGTAATTGATTCTATTATTATTGTGCTTGATTATAATGTTATGTAGGTTGCTTGTATCAGAAAATTTGTAGTACATTATTTATGGCTTGTTATAATGTGGCAACTTATAGAATTATAGCCTGGGGATTAGTGTACAAAACTAATTAATTATCTGAACTGTATGCATAACAGAATTAATAGCTTATTAGCGAAGGTAGATAAAAATTACGTGAAATCACAAAATTTACATAAGGAACTATATCATGTAAGCGGGTATTATAAGTAGATTGTACAAATTTGTAAAAAAGGCGCTTCAATGATTGGAAATAATTATCCAAAGTTAATCAAGAGGTCCGAAAAATCGTAAGTTTATAACTGCAACATAATTGGATAAACAAAAAGGGAGAAATACAATACAAATAAAAGAATAAAGAGGTAAAACTACAATACAAATAAAAGATAAAAGCGGTAGAACTACGATTTAAATAAAAGGTAAAATAAGGTAGAAGTAACTGTAGTTCTACCAAACAAAAGTAAAAACGGATAGAAGTACATTACAAATAAAAGGTAAAACTGAAATACAAATAAATTGATTTTATGAAGCGATTTAATGCATGCTTTTTAAAAGAAACGGTTAAAAATAAAACACGCTTAATAATGCTTTTTCTTTTGTCCTAAAAATTGAATTGTGTAATTCTAAAACATTTCGTTAATTAGACTGCAAATAAACTCTTACAAGTATGTTAAAATACATTTGTGAGACTGTCCGCGTATTAACCCATTTATTTAGCATGTCCTCATATGAGGACGCCTCATATAACTTAATCGCATTATACTTAACCGCAAAATATTTTTTACGATTTTAAGGAAAATTTTCCCTTACATGACAGTTAACATCAAGTAGTACATGCTACTACATTTAACAACAACCAACTGACAAATGGACCACTTTAAAAAAAAATTAGATTAAACTAAGTTAGACCACTTTCACAATAAACGGCTGATATATTGGTTTGAAATAAACTAACAAGTCTGCTGGTTTTTCGAAGTCCCAAAAATTTAAAACTGTTCTATCATTTTGTCACGAGACGTGGATTGCCGAGAGGAGAAAAAGCAGAGCAGAAAAGCTGGCTGAAGAGAAGCATACGACCCGTCGTCGTAGTAATTTCTCAAACGATTACGTTGGTCGATTTAAATTTTCTTGAAAACGCATTTCCCTGCGCGGGCATTAAAAAACAATATCCACGAGAAAGAATGGCGGATGAAGGGCGGAGAAACAAAGCAAGAAACCGTAAACGCCACCCGATAAAATACGCTTCGTAGACGGGAATCGGTTTTTCCTCGTTACATTTTTTCCCGTCGTGTTCCGTTTGACACGTATTCTGGTTTATCCGGCGTTATGCTGTCGCGTGTGACATCGTTCGAAAGTCGAGGTAGCTCGTTAATTTACGAGCTTCCCGAAGGTATTATAACAAATCCGACATTACTCGATCCGGGGATAAAGGCAAAAATCCTGCTAATATTCGAAGGTGAATTAATCAACGAAATTGCTGCCCTCCTGGGGCACTGTGAGCTACGTTAATGTTCAACATTGGTTAGAACGTCGAACAATAGCAACATTTGCGATTTTTTTTTTACTCGTGTTGCTATTATCGTTCCAACTTTTGAATAGCTTTTTCTGCAGGGAAATTCCCGTATAATAGCGTAATAATTTTTGTTAAACGCGATGGTTTAGCGAACGCTGCTGATAAATGAACGTTAAAGGGCCTACGCACATTGAAACGCGTTACTGTGGACGCATCGATTCCTGCTTTTTATGAAATTGTGTCAGCTGCTGACCGACCTTGCGTTTTTAACAATTCTTAATCTCTTTTTATTTTATGTTACTTTATTTCATTTTATTTTATTTTACTTTATTTCATTTATTTTATTTCACGTTGGTTTATTTTATTTTATTCGGCCTTTTTTTATTTTTCTTACTTTATTTTGTTTTATTTTTTTTTTTCGTTTATTTATAATTGCATCAACCGCTCATGGGTTATTAGCGATTCAGAGTACGTTTACAGCTTATACGATTTAGATGCTTTCAGGTACTGCAGCATTTTATTTTATTTTATTTCATTTTGTCTTATTTTATTTTATTTCACTTTATTTTATTTTATTTTATTTTATTTTATTTCATTTTATTTTATTTTGTTTATTTTATGTTGTTTTATTTTATTTTATTTGTGCAGTAATATTATTTTGTTTATGGGAAACTTAAATTATCTACGTAAAATGACAAAATTAATCCACGTTATTCCATATCGTCACTCATGTTGTTCAATCGATCATAAATAATAATGTAGTTAAGATCTTTAAGTTTACGTTGTATTTATTAAATATAGTACAGTTTTAGATTTATATTGATTCTGACACAAAACTGGTTATTTATACCTGCATGTATGAGTCTTTTATGTTATTCGTAATTTTAAATATAGGGTAAGGTAAGAGCACCAGTAGTTGACACTTTAAGGAATTTTTTGTCTATTTGTTCACATAGCTCAGGCTAAGTTCATTTTATGGAAAATTTATGATTAGCAGTCGCTACACAAACTATTCTTCTATTATATTATAACAAGTATTAATTCCTGATGGCTGTTGTAAATTTTTTTTCTAAACATAAAATTTGATTCAATAGTTGACACCCAGCGAAAACAAAAAATTTAGTAGTTGACATCCTTTGTGTCAGTAGTTGACATAGGGAGAAAATCCAATTAATGAACTAGTCATGATAATGTATGAATACAGAATTTTATTCAACGTTTAAGAATACTTGAGTAAGTTTACAAAAAAAATATTCAACAATTAGAAGTTACTTTCACAAAAAATCTAACTTTGTTTGGTAACTGAATACACATTTCTGGTTCTACTCATTTTAATGGGTTCGTTGATACGAAACAGCACTGTTTGCTATTCATAATCTAGCTTATCCATTCCTTCTGGCCGCTTTCACAGTCTACCACACTTTGCCATTGCTGAAATGGTTGCAGTCGTTTCAGACACAACAATTATAACTCCAGGGAACAGCTCTTTTTCGTAGGAAAATACAAAAATATAGTCACTTCTGTATAATTTATGAAGTTATCCTTCGTAGAAGGCACTCAAAAATGACAGAGGAACAAAGTCAGTAGTTGACACGTAGTAATTTAATAGTTTACACCCCATGTCAACTACTGAATAATAGACGATTACAAGTTTCAATAGTTGACACCGAGTGAATTTAAACAATTTAACATTGTTTGTTGCCAATTTTAATAAATAAACCTCTTTTTGAGTTTCAAACAACATGAACGAATCTCTTTTTTATTCACAATGATTAAATAATACAAACTTGCAATACTTACATTTTAACCAAACCTTAGCGATTTATATAAGAAAACACTGAAAAGTCGTAAGAGCCGTGCGCAAGTTTGATTAATCGGTTGATATGACACTTTTGAATGGCGGATATGCGCAGTAGTTCGCAATTAAGCAGCTGAAGTGCGACAGTATACAGATTAATAAGGTTTGATGTATTCCAACTTGTGGTTTCCTTATTTCTTTACTTTTTTTGAAAAAGTGTCAAGTACTGGTACAGTGTCAATTACTTGTGCTCTACTTAACATACAGAACGGTACCTAGCATATCTAATATGGAACACCATAATATCTCAGTAACAGGATTTCAAAACATTTAACAACTCTATTAGGAATTAATCAATTAAATTATAATACTAACTATATTATAATAACTATATTATTTTATTAATTAATATTATTAATTATTATAATAACTATAATGTCATTAAATTATGATAACTAAATACTTCTCAATTAAGAATTGAATAGTGATTGTTAATTGAATTAATGTTATTTTTAAAAAATTACCCTCTCACACTTCTCATTTATAGTAATTGTTTAAATAACAAAATTGGGTAAATATTTAAAATAAGGAAGCCACCTTCGATTTCAATCACCTTGAAGTATGTTGTCAAGGTCATCATTCTGAACAACTTTTTGCTATACATATCATAGTCGGACTCTTTTAGTTTTCGAGATATTTAAAAAATAGCGCGCTTTACTGCCAATATTTCAAAAATGAATAAATCGCAACTAGGGTTTCCGGTATTGATTTGGTATCGGTGACGACAATAACCACAAACCCCTTTAGGACGGACTTTTTTAGGTGCTTTGAAAACACACGTAGAAGATGAAATATTAAGTTCTACTTCGAGAAATCTTTGCCTAGGAGTACTTATCATTAAAATATAGCAAATTAATCGACAAGCTACATCAATATTTAAATTTGCTTTTGAGAACCAGGTCCCATGTAATGCACTGATTTTAAAATTGCATGTTAATCGCTTTCTTTTACGGTTTGTTAATTGTTTATAATAATGATTAGAATAATGAAAACATAATGACTCTAAATACTTTACTTCTGAAATACTTCCGCATCGTGGACATTTTATTGTTTGGCGAATAACATTTTTAGAATACAAATAATTCAATAGTTCGTCGCGTTTTGTGGTTATTGCTAGAAACTCGTAAAATTTCATTTTAAAGAACTGATATGTACATAACTGTACGTTACAATGGTTAGTCGTATACTGTTCATGAAATACAACAGTCAACGACTTGAGTAAGAAACATAAACAAGATATATGTATATATACACACACGGCATTCCATTGAACGCGAAATGATGTCGAAAATTTATGTAGCCTTAAGATAACTTTTTTCTCAAATATCTCGAAAACTAAAAGAGTCCGACTATTACAAAGGTGATCAAAGATGATCAAAGGGTTACAAAGATAATATTCCAAGGTGATCCAAATCGGAGGTGCCTCCCTTATTCTAAATATTTACCCAAAATTGAAATATTATATAATTAACGTTTAACTGAAACAAATAAAATTGTGTACGTATTACGATCAGCAACTTCCTCTCTGTCCCGGTTTAAACTGCTATCAACATGAATCAATTACTTCAACAACTTTGTCTTTACATCGTACTCATGTAATTGGATAAGCTGTTATTAAATTTTCAGTTTAATTAAGGATAAATTAGTTTGTCCTTCGTGTGTCACGGATAAAATGGATTAAAGAATGTTTCGCAGAATTATTGTATTAATCATAATTGATGCTCTGGCTCTATTTGACTGATTCATAGAAGCGTAAATAAGAACTAAAACATAGGTGATATAAGAAGTAAACGAATACACAAATTTCAGATATACTATACATATTAATAATTATGGAAGATTGATGTATATCTGTAATTAATTATTATTTTAAATTAACGCATTGGTTATTTGATAATAAATAAAATAAGGCTTCCATTAATTACCAATATGGAATCTGATAATTTTGCTAAACATAACGAGAACATGTATCTAATAGATGGTTGTTAAAGCATACACATCAAGTGATAATCTATTCTGAGATCTTAATTTGTTCGACTTATGGCTTGCCTCGACCAGATGTTCTAATCCGAATTCACTCGTTAGTATGATTCTGCTAATTAGTACAAATGAGAGACAAACCAAAGACACATACGGTGTGTCGTGAAAAATATCAAACTTCTTTGAATTAAAAGAGAAACAAAGTATTTTACTAAACAAATTATTTTATTAAACAAAAGCATTAAAGTGTAATTAAATTTTTAATTTAGTTACATTTTCTGAAATATGCTTTTAAGTTAAAATTTGTATGCTTATGAATTTGATGATTAAAACATTTCAGAATTGGTCAATTTTTATTCCAATGTTTGGTAGTTTGTGATCTTGAAAATTTATTTAAAAAAAATTGTTAAATTCTAATATTTTAGGACGTGTAATTTTGGAAATTTGTAAATTGATTCTGTTAATTTGAAGATATCAAAATTTCAATTTCTTAACAATCCACATTTGAAACTTCCTAAATTTCAACAATTAGGAACTTGCAATATGTTACATTTGAAAATTCGTGATTTTGAAAATTGCTAAATTCGATAATTTAAATATTTCTAAACTTCTAATTTTCTAAACTTCTTCATTTTATTACTTGCATAATTGTGATCTAGAAAAAGTGTTTAACTTTATCTATTTAAGAAATAGCGTTCGTTAAAAATTTGATAATTCAAAAATTTCTGAACTTTTAAATTTCTAATCTTGGACATTTAGAAATAAAAGAGGTGCCGAGTCTTAATAGTTAAATGTTTACAAATTAAAAAATTTGAAAGGTTATAAATCTGAAATTTTAAACATTCCTAGAAATTCGACCATTTTTTAAATAATAAATCTGAATGTTTAATAATTTATAAATCTGAAAAGTTGAAAGGCTGAAAATTAAATAATGTTGAAGTTTCCTGACTTGAAGTTTTGAAGACTCGTAGACACCTTTTTGCTTTATAAATACAAAGTCTCAATACATTGTCTAAATACAAAGGAAATTGCAATTACCTAAATTGCTTTGTTCTTCATCTAACTACTGGACATTTACTTTATTGCAAATATCAATTATATAAGTTTGTACAAAACCAATTTCTATTGTCCTGTTAAGCACTTTAATTCACCAAGTCAGCGGTCCACTTTGTACATCCTAACAATGGACTACTTAATTTATAGTTACAAAACCCAAAAACACTCAGTCAACATTTCAAACATCAAATTGTCACCAGTCAATGTATACACAGTATGTCTGAAAAGTAACGGAACTTTTTAAATTCAAGGAAAACCACTAGCACCATCTATTAAAACAATATGCTATCTGAAAACAGTATTCCTCCTCTGCAGAACAAAACAATCATTATTAGAATCGAGCAACGAATTGCAAACTTATAGCGGTTAAAGCGACAGAACCTTTTGTCACCGTGTCACAAAATCACGATGGAGCAGAGGGCGAATATTAAATTCTGCTCGGTAAAGCTCGGTAAAACTTTTACAGAAACATTTGAATTAATGAAAAATGTTTATGGCGACGATTGTTTATCCCGTACACGTGTGTTCGAGTGGTATAAGCGATTCTAGGACGGTCGTGATACTTTGGAAGACGACCCAAAGCCAGGTTTTGGGTTTTTCTAAATTCTAAACGATTTTAAAGGTATTATACTTCGGGAATTCGTTCCACAGGGACAAAATGTTAATGGCGAATATTATCTGGGTGTTATGGAACGTTTGTGAAAAAGAATCGTTCGTGTGAGGCCCGAACATCGAGCGCCAGGGAGTTGGTTTCTGTTGCATAATAATGCACCATGTCACAGAACTGTCACTGTTCGTGAATTTTTGGCGAAAAAACAAGTCTGTGTGCTCCAACATCCTCCATATTCGCCCGACTTATCTCCGCGCGATTACTTCCTTTTTCCAAAATTGAAATTAGCCATGAAAGGAACGTTTTATGACACTGTTACACAAGTCCGAGCAGCTGTGACGAGGGTGATTGAAACGATTCCGCAAAACGACATAAAAAAATCTATGTTAACATTACTTGAGCGTGCCCAACGGTGTATTGATGCGGAAGGGATGTATTTTGAATAAAAAAAATTAATTTTGGCAAAATAACTAATACTTTTTTTTTATTTAAAAAGTTCCTATACTGTGTACATATAAACAAAATCCACTGATATATGATAAGAAGAGAGTTTCCGATCAAGATGCTTGTCACACGAATTTTCGAACTTTCACGCGTATATCAGTGAACCTCTGCGCTGTTTCCGAACCTTATAATATAAATAAGAGTTAGTTCATTGTAAAAGTGTAGTTTTTCACCAAAAGCACCTCCTGTGCGTTGCGGAATAGCAGTCCAATTAAAGCATGAAGTGAAGCATACTGTTATTCTTGTCCGTGATGACTTCATGGATCCATAGAGTTTCATTTAAATCAATGAATAAGGATTCGTAGTGTTTCCCAGTAAGCTATACTTGAACATTTGAATCGCAAATCAATTCTGAAGTCGATGTCGATGAATTTCGTTCAACATTCAGATAAGGAATTTCTCGATGTTTGTCGAGAAGGAAGATTGGATCACTGTCGTCGTGGTTGTTGCTTCAGTTATTCATGAGGCTGTCTATCCTGCTGCTATCGAATTGTACGTGTCCATATTATGAAATACCTCTAGATAAGTTACGATCAAATATACGCAAACGGAAGAATTGTTTCGAAACAATTTTGCAGAATGGTAACGTGGCCTTGCGTTAGAATACAGAGAAGATGGTTGCCGGAGAAACAGTAACGTTATTAGAATACGTTTACTGTTTGATTATTGCTGCTGATAAAATTTCATACAGCCAAATAGAATGCGTATCACATGTACATGCTTTTACGAGCATATCAAATTTAATTCACAACGCAATTTTAATTAACGGAGCGGACGCGCTGGCGTGAAATTAAGGCAATTCTACAATGTATACCGTGAAAATTATTATTTTCTATGGCTTACACAATTTTTTAAATTAAAATAATATAGTTACACTCTGATACAGTACGTTTGTTGCCTTGCATAAAGGAGTTCATTTAGACATATTACTTTTTTTACAGAATGATTCATTGTAGATTGAAAATGCATCAACAATTTTTTTTCTATGATATTTAGATAAATAAGTTCTTTTGAACAAAATGTATTTTCACGCCTCATTAGTTCGGACACTGGTACACTTTCTACAAGCAAGTAATGTTTAGAGGCCATTTGAACTGCGGGATAGGTTGGTTTTGTATACAAACGTATGAAAGATAATTCTACTTCGGTATAACGTTGTATTTGGAAACGTAAACAGCTAAAATTTGACTTGTCAGGAAGATGAAAGAATACTAGTTTTGATAAGATATAACTTATAATTTATGACAGAGAGAAAAATAAAACTTGTCGAGAAATAGAACAGTTAGTAATGAAAAAGAGTATAGTAGCAGACATTAAAAGATATAAGGAAGATTACAGCGAGTTTAAGAAAAGAGATGAATTTTGAATGGAAGATAAGAAAGAAAATTAATATGAATTAAAAAAATCTCGACTATTGTACAATTCAGAGGTTTATCATGAAAGTGGAAAGTAAAGCAGTGCTATGCGTAGAATAATGATGGACAATGGGTATAATGATGGAATCGAAAAAAGAAAGTCGTACATTAATGACATGAATTGGAAAAAATGACTGATTTTTCAAAGAGAATTGGAAAAGTTTCGAGATTAGTGGAATAATGCTACTTTCACTGACGAGAGTGATTGCATTTCTGGTTCGGGTGGGAAAAGTGTAATGTGTCGAAGAGTAAACGAAGCTTGAAAGCGAACAAATCTAAAATTTACTTTAAAGCGCAGAAAAGGTATAGTATTATAGTATTATACAGGATGTCCCACCTAACCTGACCATCTTGACCATTCAAGGTCATTCAAGTTTTTTTCTAAATGAAATAGTATATTTTACTATTATAATAGTGCTTTTAGTAAGCACTATGACCTTTATGTGATCTTGAAATACAAATAGAAAGGTAGGAAGATTAACGGAGGAAATTTTATTGTAATAAATGCTCAAAACGTTGTCCAGCAGCCTCGGAAGCTGAAAAGGTCGCAACAGTAAAGAACACTTGGTCACTTTTTAATTATTTTAACCTTGTTGTATTGTCAACACATGTTTTAAATCTAATTTTAAGAATTATTACATCTAAATTAGTAGGCTGGGTATCGTTCTCTTTCGATGAATTTTTGTTTGTGTTATCTGTGTTTCCATAGCTTTCATTTTGTTCGAATTGCTGTTCGTAGGATTTCATGATACAATACATGTTTCCTTAGAACAGAGGATTCTTGAGCACTTTTATTTGTGTTCTTTCCTTTGAAGTTGCTATATGCACTGAAAATTTGATTGATAGTTCCACCATTTCGGCAGAGTAATGCATATCCTTATATCATGCATTCCTTTAGTTGCAGGAAAAGCTTAAAAATTAGTATTCATATTTTGTATTGTGCACGCGAACTACATCAGTACCGTGTATTACGTCATCATGCACATACCACATCGCTATTGATGGCTTGAACATAACTGATACAGCACTAAACTACTTACAGTATGACTAAGCATCGATTAATCACTAGCATTATACAAATTATTCCAGTTCGTGTATACACTAGGGTATAAAACGTCTGCCATATGAAATAACGTTTTTCTTTATCATAATTGCATATTATAATGACTCTACTCGATCCTTAAACTGAGTTGCAATTTCTACAATACCCGTAGAAGATATGAATGCGACATGGGATCAAGAATGTTTCACAAATTCATATTTTTACACGATTTTAAAGATCAACCAAGTGAAATTTGGTAAAAGAAAGTACAGTCATGTCAGAAAGTAGATGTATTAGGATGATTGACACTGGCATAAGTAACTGTCGTATGATTGTAATCGATAATCGTGAGGAGTTCACTATACTAGTTCTAAAGGAACGATAATATCGCTAGTGAAATTCACACGGACTCTTTTAAAAGTTGCACAGGAATCAATGCAGAAGACTATGTACATAAAAGTGTTAGTCACGGAAAAGAGTTCGTAGGCAAGTATAATTTACTTTGAATTTCAGTTAGATTGCGGCCAAACTTCGATGAAACTTTAACTAAATGAAATTTAATAAACGTTAGTTAGCGACAGTACCCATACTCAAAAGATGCAATCATATTGGCGTCCTGCAAAAGACTGAATGAGGGGAAAAGGACGTTTTCACAACAATAAATTTGCACCTCGATTGTGCGAATATTTATGGCGAGAAATCTGTCGCCGAAATAATATCGACCTAATGGCGTTTTTAATGGACGTGATTCGAGCACAATATATGTTTTACTAAATAATAAAATTGATCTAGTTACCGCATTGAAGTAACCTATACAGTATTCCAAAACTACGAAATTTTAAGAACATATAACTTTTGAACCAATAAATTCCGGCATTCAAAATAGTTATATGACGCCTATATTTGTCGAATATTATCAGATTATAGAAAGAAGTTAAAATGGTGTCTCAAAACAAAGTTTAACCGGATTAGTTTAATAGAATGTTCTAAAAATATTTGGTAAAATTTGTTAAAAATAAAAATAATATTTAATGTTGTCAACTGTTTCATTGTGGCAATCAACATGTTTTGAGCAACATTGCATTAACAGTGATATATTGACAGAGAGTAACATAACTTACTTGTAATGTAAGATACCTAATTTACAAACTATCTCGAAGAAAATGTGACGTCATTGACAAGAATTAAACGATATATTATGCAGATTCTGTGACTTGAAAATTTTCGGACATTTGAAAGGTCAACCACGGATCCAATGCCTACTATGTTAACTATGAATTTATTATGATTTTACAAATTCACAGAGAGAAATTTATGAACGTAATTATTGCAGGACTAAATCAATTTCAGAGATATTCTATCTGTGACACTGACGCATATGTCTTTAAAACTTGTTTATTAATGCTTCAACGATAATTTATTTCTCTCAAAAGTAACACTGTCTCAGATTAATACTCGAATTTCTACTTGTCCGATCTTTATTTAGAAAAAGTGAAGAAATTGAAAATTTCTATACGTTGTACGATATTTATATCTATGCGGTATATTTCGTACAAAATTTTCCAAATCCTTGATTTTTCCATAGAAACTAAAATTATCAAACCGAAAATTAGCTAACCTAACATTATCAAACATAAAATTAGCAAAATAAAATTATCAGTTATATGACTGATTCACATGTTTCTTACTTTGAATTTCAAAATTTATCAAAATACTGTTCTTACAGTCTCTGTTGATTTTTACGGAGATGATTTAATGTATATTCAATTATGTTTTATCGTTTCTTTGTTTTCCTTTCTCTTGCATTTTTAATGTCAAAGTATGCGTGCATTGTACTCCGATACTTTAATAATAATGACAATTCTGACATTGTCCAAGTCAAAAAATAAAAAGGATATCCCATATTCGTACTTTTTCCTTCATTACGAGCGACGAAATTTAAGTTAAATTGCACATAGCCACAGTCAGTTGTCCGCGTTAAAAATCGCTGCGAACGGTAATTTATAATTTAAACTCTAAATTCAAAATTCAAATCCGACTCCTGCATATACGAGCTGTCCAACAGGACACGAGTGAATTATGCCGTTTTCCTCTTTTTATCGTTTCACGTCATACATGTGAAAAGAAAAAATAGTTGTTATTTCGAATGCGTAGCAAAAGCTTCATTAAATCAGTTGAGAGATATGACAGAAAGTGTTATAAGATAATAATAAGAATCGTGCTTAGACATTTCTTTTTGAAGTAATAACACTGACCGCCATTACGTGATGGTCCAGATTGAAACTTATTTTGCAATTTATGATTATATGTCATTTATGTGTTGTATTTAATTAGGATCTCTCTGAAATTGTTTGAAAAATACACATATTTGAATTTTGCAATTTTTGTGTATTTTTATGCAAACGCAGTAAGGGAGACCGGTGTACAAGCAGTTTGAATTTGGCGCCTTGAACATATTCTATTTTAAGAACAGTCGCAGCGTTTTTAATGCGATTACAAATGAATGCCGATTAAACGGTATGACTAGTTTGTAATTTAAAAAAAAGATTAAATATTTCGTGTCTTTTCTACGTAAGTTAAGTTTAATTAACATTATTACATTTTAGAATATAAGCTAAGCAGTTGATGATGTATGTTGTCGTAAATTATGTTAAAAAGAAACGATAAAAAAGGACAATTGCATGCCTCCGTTAGGACGTGTCGAGCCAATCGGAACGATTCGGAAATCTTCGGTAACTTACGGCGTGCGAGCCGATTGTCAGTTTCCGACGGTTGGCATGTGGCGATTACAACAAATTTGAAAAATGAATAATAAAGACGTATAGTGTAAATAGCTAATAATTTGTTGAATTAGAGCAGAGTATTGTAGAGTTCATTTTGAAATGCCAACAAAAATACATCGATTTTAAAGACTTTTATATTTCTAACCTCTCAATATTGACATTGTGTGTTTTATGATAGGCATAACAAAACATGATCATTACCAGGGATACATTTGTGCAGTTTATACAGATTTGAACAGCTCAATTCTGCTTTGTGTTATCCACTTGTATATTTCTTTAGTAATTTACAAATTTATAAATCTGTACAGTTGTGAAAGTACATGATTTACGAATAAAGAAATTCCATATTTTCAAATGTAAAATATATTTATTTACCTTATTTTTCATTTATTCATTAATAAAGACTGTGACAGAAAAAGCATAATGTTCTACACAGAACAAGTTCCAAGTCTAGAAAAAGAGAATACTTATGAAAAGACGTTTTTAACGAGAAAGAGAATATTTGGTTTAGTTTACCTTCTGGATGATATTTCAACAATAGTGTATTTGGATGAAGTTGCAAAGTTGCAGAAGCCTATCAAAGTAGGTGAAACATCAAGAATGATGTCAAATTTAATTTGCATTTTGATGGGTATCGGATCGAATAATAGAGTTCTTGTTTTTGTTTCTGTGTGTTTAAATATACAGGGTGGTTTATGCAACTGTATCGGAATATAATTAGATAAAATTCCTCTTTTCAAAAACGTCAAAAGAGAAATCAATGTTGTAAAAAGTGCTTGTTCGTGGAACGTAATTTTCGTAGAATTACAGTGGTGTATGTACATTCAACAATTCTATTATTTTTTCAAATGAAATAATTATTTATACAGTTCGACTTCTCTTACCTTTCTACAAATATTTTAGAAAATTCACTTCATTGAAAATGTCTCTATGCATACAATGAAAGTTATTTTTTTGTTGAATAAAAAATATGTTTCAACTTCAAAAAATTGTCACTGACCGTGACACGATCTCCCTTATATTTATTCTCGAATTTTAATCTCGAAAATTCTTTCACTTGAATTCATTTTTTTGTTTATTTTATGTATTAAAAGTTTGTTCACTTTAACCTATTAAAGGTGTTATCGATTGCGGAATAATATATTTTAGCCGCGATATTAATTGTGTAATGTTGAAAATTATAAACAGATTCTTAGTTTGCAAATTTCTCCGTAGGGAATCGATGTTTTCGAATGTAAGAAAATTACAGTTGTATTCCTTGAAATTCTATCTGCAAATTGCATGGTGCCGTTAACCCATTTTCTTCGTGCTTGCAATCTCTTTTTATTGAACGATGCTTCGTACTTCAGGTACGCTTTAATAAATCCCTGAAATATGAAGCATTCTATACTTTTTGAAATACTTATTCGTACGTATATGGGGGTGGCTCAAAAAATCTTTTTTTCGTTTTGACTTTCCAAAAAGTTGGTAACTGGTGTAAAAAAATCCTCTCATTGAATTGAAAAATTTATATTCAAGAGGTCACTCGAAACAGTTTAAAAGTTTACAAAGTAAAATTAAAAATACAATTTTGTAATCTAAGGCGTATTTAAACTGAGTAAAGTATTTACTTATCAATAGTTGTCCTTTATATTAACCAATTATAGGTATTCTATCGGATTTATAATTTAGATGTAATTTAAGTCGTAGAGTTTCTTCTGCTGAATAATCACTTTTATTACAAGATGGATATTCTTCTCGGTGTTGTTACACTACTTGCAATGAATATCGCAACTGATCCTCATTTTTAATTAAACATTTATTAAATTCAAACTTTTCAATATTGCTTGACAGCTTGCAAACTTTTCAATATTTCTTGACAATTCTTCTAACGTTCATTTAAAATTCATAAAACCGTTAAAATTCAATAAATTTTGCACAAAGTCATTCTGCAGATGTGAATGAATATTGTTTGACTGCAAGTAATATCAAATTTTGAACAACCATTAAATAAGTTCATTATTTTCAAATATTACTCTTAATTAATTAACCTTACTTATTATTTATTGATTTATCAAGTATGGTTAAATCAGCCGATTGATATTGCTGTTATTTAATACTGACATTGCAATTTTATCGTAACATCTGTAATCACTTAAATTATAGTAAAAAGTGGATATAATAAAAAATCTGTATACCTACATATCTAATACTCATCTAATAAATCTATATCAATATAGATAGAAAATAGTTTTGAACGACCACTTAAATTTGAATTTTTGAGCTCAAATTTTGAGGGGATTTTTTTACATTACATATTAAATTTTTAGAAGGTGAAAACGAAAAAAATTCGTTCTTGAGCCACCCTAATGTAAATACAATAAAAATAAATTTGACGATAACGGTATATTTTTCATGTTTTCGCAAGATGTAAATAGATTATGTTACACCGTTCGTCGAGGAAGACTCCTGGTTGCATCAATTTCGACTTTTTTCAGTGGAAAAAGAAGTCTCGTATTCTCTCGAAGCAGAAATTTGAGAGTGGAAAGCTTGTACGTGTTTTTACACCGGCCGTATTTCATGAAATGTGACCACAGCAAGAACGAAGTTTTGTGTTATGTTGCCGTGGTGTTTCAGCAAAAAAAATAGGAAATTTATAGTTTCTCTTGCAGGAAGAACATTAATAGGTGGCTGTACGACTTTCGATGAACTGTAACTTTGGAAATATTTTATTTATCAAAATCGAGTGTGAGCTAGGGGAGACAATTTTTAGTATTTTTTGCGATTTGTCAGAAATTTCTGTAACTTGTACTTCCATTTTATGGCGTTCTACAATATAATCAATGACGCAGAGCAAATACAGATGTCAACCGTTGGCGCGTGAGAAGGACCCAGAGTAAAAGAAGCTACACCTATTCCCACAGTGAACAGCATTACATTTCGGCAAATAAGAATAATAATGACAATAACCTCTTGGGTACGGCAGAACTTTACACGGCGCTGCTTTCCACCAAGCGACCAAATTCAACGCGAATTACGCACAAACAGCACTACAATGTGTGACAATGCTGTTCTCTACGCGAGTACATTGGAATGAAGTTTTTCATGATTAAATTATTTTTCCCAAAGATATGATATACATGGTCTGTCCGGAAAGTAATGCAATTAGGTACGTAAAAAAAAATGTATTTATGTTATTGATATAAATCTTTAAAATTCTTCAAAGTACTTTCCTTGGGCTTCAACACACTTTTGCCAGCGACTTTTCCATGCACGGTACGCATCCTGGAAGGCGTTAATGGGGACCTCGTTTAATGCCTTCGTCACGGCGGTTTGAATCGCTTCTATGGTTCCAAAATGGAATCCCTTGAGGGCAGACTTGATCTTCGGGAACAGGAAAAAATCTGCTGGAGCCATGTCAGGACTGTAAGGGGGCTGTGGTAACGTTACCAAGCTGTACTTGGCTAGAAATTCTTGAACGCGCAGAGCGGTATTGCTGGGAGCGTTGTCGTGGTGCAGCTGCCACGTAGTGGCGATCTCTTTTCGAGTACAATGTTGTGCACAGTTGTTTTCGATATGTTGAGAGTCTCTGCGATCATTCGAACACTCAGTCGTCGATCACTCTTAAGAAGTTCATGGACACGGGAAACATTTTCGTCAATAGTGGTGCTTGTCGGCCGTCCAGAGCAGAAGTCATCCTCCACGTTTTCCCGACCGTTTTTGAACAAATTTAACCATCTGGAAACTTGAGAATAGGAAAGATCAGAGTTCCCGTATGCCGCCTTAATCATTTGGTTGGTTTCGACGATGCTTTTATTCAGCTTAGCGCAGAATTTAATCGCATAACGTTGTTCGATATTTTTCTCCATTACGCGTCGTGACACGGGCACAAATAATAGGTTTACGTTTACTACGATTCTGACGATTTCGGAGCGCGGATCAGGTTGAGGTTGCAAAGATATGAAGATAAGAGTCCCCTCCACATATTCCAACAAGTCCGAACATGTTCGGACCAGGAAAAATGGTGGAAATGAACAAATTGCATTACTTTCCGGACAGACCGTGTACTTCAACTTTGATAATCTAGTTTTTTAGAAAATTCACAAAATATGTAATTTCCAAATGTTTCCAATATCGTGTATTAGCGCAAAGAGGTGCTTCCATGGTGCCTAAACTACTTGGTACCTTTTATTTACATGTAATGTACTTTTGTGGGATTTGTTAATACTCTTATAAAACGTGGTGAAGGCAAAAAGTGCGAATCAAAACATATGAAAAGGATCATTTAATTGAAACGGTGAGCGGGTGAGCCAGTAGAGTAAGCCACTATGGTGCTATGTAATCTACGATGACATTCGCGAAAGCCACTATAGTGGACCGTCATTATGGTATCCGTGAAAACCACTGTAGTGACGCGTTGTATCTAAGAGGATAATTTCATCACGCAATTGGCGCTATCTCACTCACTCTCGAAGCGTTTGCCGGCTGTCATTGCTTTTGGCCTAATTGGTGTGCGTTACTGCTCGAGGCAATTGTTCTACTGCCGAAAATACGTGTGAATCTCCGCGTCCATTTTTCTACTCTGACCAATTAAAGCCGTGGCTCTTCTAAACACCTGGGTCGGCCTTTCACGCACCAACTCGTGAATTGATATGGGTGAATGCATTTACCCCAGGCACTTTCAAGTTTTCACATTTTCAAATCTTCAAGTTTTATAAATTATAAATTTTGAAATTTAAAAATGAACAATTTTGAAATTTTGAAAGTTAGCTGTTTTCGAATTTTTTAATTTTGGAATCTGCAACCATAGAAATTTAAAAATCATCTATTCTTCAATTTAGAAATTGGTAAAACTAAAAATGCCCAAATTCACAAATTCTCAATCTTCTAAATTTTCATATTAATAAATTCCCGCACTTACGAATTTAGAAACTTGAAAAATTGCAAATTTTTAAAATCACAAATTCTCATATTTAGAAATTTAGAAATCTTCAAATCTTCATAAAAAATTACTCGTACTAAAAAATTGAAGAATTTGGATTTTCAAAATCCCAAATCTTCAAGATTAGAATTCTGGAAAGTTCCAGTCGCTTTGATTCGTAAGTTTTCAAAATTACAAATTTTCATATTAAAAAATTTCGGAGTTTGGAAGTTTTAAAAATCACAAGTTCTCAAACATAAAAATGTAATAATTTGCAAATTTTCTAGATTTTTAATATCACGTACTTTTTTTACTTATTTTCCAAATTATAGATTCACGGATTTAAAAATATAAAAAAAAAAATTATTAAATTTGAAATTTTCAATATTCTTGAAATACTTAAATTTAAAAATTTACAAAATCTGAGGTGTTCAAATTAAGGAATTTTCAAATTTGCGAACATTCCTGCGTTGTTATAGTTACCACGGAGCTATATAACAAATGTTAACTGTACTTATTAGTGCCAGTTACTAATTCAATGTAGTATCGAATATTCTTGAAAACAGTATCGATTTTTAACCCACGTCCCGTAAGTTCCAATAGTTCTACTGTTCCATATTCATAACATCTGCTTCACGATGAAATTACTAAAATAACCGTATAATCATAACTGTTGTAACAAAGCATGTAAATAGCAGAAGAATAGCCTTTTCAAATAAGCAACCAGAATATTAGGAAATAAGCGAATACCTTCTTGCATAAACAGCTCGTTTAACCCTTAACGATCACACTGGAGTATGAAACGACCACAGCCAATTTAGCTGTAATTTTAGCTCCTTTATATCTTGAAAATCTGAATAAAACCATTTTTTGAAACACCTTTATTTTTATCCTCAAACTATTATATCTGAAGAGTGTTCAGCTGAAATATATTAAAACCAACAAAAATTATAAATTTTTCTGTGAAAACCGTCAATTACCAATCTTTTTAGTCGTTTCAAGTTTCTGAATTCGGTGTTCATATTCAACGTTTAAATTTATTGATTAGCTGTGAGATATGTTAAAACAACTTTCAAAGATTATTTTCAATTTTTTTTCAAGTTAAAATTAATGTGTAGTTTCTTTGTAAAAACATTTTTAGCGGTGGTCTTAAACGTCCCAGTGTGCTAAGTATATTATTCTCATAAAGTGTGATCGTTAAGGGTTAATAATATGAAGGTTAGAGAATGAAAGGAAACAGAGGTAAATTTTGTGTATACAATTTCGTCGATAATCCATCGAGTATATAAAGTGTGCGGTAAATTCATGTATAATTATATAGTATTTGCAACAAAAGTTATTAACAGTAATGGTTTAAAATTTTCTCTAACTAAATGTATAACAAGTTTATAGAAACAAAACGAGTTACAAACGAATTACAAATAAAATGAATTGAAAAGTAAAATGAAAATGTTTAAATAAGACAAGTTTTTGCGCTATGTAAATTAGATTGAAAATTATACTAATTCTTATTACACAAGAAGTACTAGCTGATAGTTAGGTCAGTTATGTTATGTTAGTTAGGTAACAAATGAATTGAAATATGCAACTGTTTTAGTTTCGCAAAGGCTGTACTGAATTAGTTGTTTATAATAAATAAAATCTGAACAGAACAAATGTAAAATTAGGTTATGACGCAGTGTGATATTTACGTGGAATGCTAAGCCTTTTTACTGTTATAAACGCCATATAATTGTAGGAATGCGAAAAACATTGTTTCTAATTTTGTAGAATAAGGGAAAATTAATTCTGTAAGTAGTACGAGCGGAGTTTAGTCGGTCACGGTGTAATTTTCATTATTACGTCGTACGTTTTTTTAGAACGAAGCTACTAAGAGAAGTTTCGCGAGTTAAGTCTCGCTGTTTTTACCGTACTTATGTTTCGTATTTACATTTCTGTTTGGATACAGTTTCATATACAACTTTTATGCACCTATTTGATTCAGGAGAGACGATGCAACTCTTGCGGAAAATAAGCAAAAAAGTAATTCCTTTATCCCACCCTGTGAAAAGTGAATGTCTTATTAAATATAGTATTAAAATTGTTAGGTTAGGTGTATAATAAATGCATATACTTCGTCTTGGGATACCATTTCTTTTAACTTTTTATGCATAATTTGGTAATATTCGATATAGACGAAATATAAGGACAAAAGTTATATGTTTTTAAAGTTTAGAAGTTTTGGAATACTGTATAGGTTACTTCGATGCGGTAACTAGATCAATTTTATTATTTAGTAAAACATATATTGTGCTCGAATCGTGTCCATTAAAAACGCCATTAAGTCAATATTATTTCGGCGACAGGTTTCTCGCCATAAATATTCACACAATCGAGGTGCAAATTTATTGTTGTGAAAACGTCCTCTTCCCCTCATTCAGTCTTTTGCAGAACGCCAATATGATTGCATTTTTTGAGTATGCGTACTGTCGCTAGCTAACGTTTATTAAATTTCATTTAGTTAAAGTTTCATCGAAGTTTGGCCGCAATCTAACTGAAATTCAAAGTAAATTATACTTGCCTACGAACTCTTTTCCGTGACTAACACTTTTATGTACATAGTCTTCTGCATTGATTCCTGTGCAACTTTTAAAAGAGTCCGTGTGAATTTCACTAGCGATATTAACGTTCCTTTAGAACTAGTATAGTGAACTCTTCACGATTATCGATTACAATCATACGACAGTTACTTATACCAGTGTCAATCATCCTAACACATCTACTTTCTGACATGACTGTACTTTCTTTTACCAAATTTCACTTGGTTGATCTTTAAAATCGTGTAAAAATATGAATTTGTGAAACATTCTTGATCCCATGTCGCATTCATATCTTCTGTGCGTATTGTAGAAAGTGCAACTCAGTTTAAGGATCGAGGAGAGTCATTATAATATGCAATTATGATAAAGAAAAACGTTATTTCATATGGCAGACGTTTTATACCCTAGCGTATACACGAAGTGGAATAATTTGTATAATGCTAGTGATTAATCGATGCTTAGTCATACTGTAAGTAGTTTAGTGCTGTATCAGTTATATTTAAGTCGTCATTAGCGATGTGGTATGTAAATGATGACGTGACACAAGGTACTGATGTAGTTTGCGTGTACAATATAAAATATGAACACTAATTTTTAAGTTCTTCCTGTAATCATATGACAGCCGATTATGTGCCTATCGATCATCTCAACACAATAATCGTCTACTTTCTGACACGTATTTTCTTTTACCAAATTTCGCTTGGTCGATCTTTAAAATTGGAAAATATGAATTGATTTATGAAACATTCTCGGTACGACTGAATATTTAGTTTATGCAATACTACTTGCATTTTCCAGAGTCAGAATCAAAGTGCTAGTCTTTTTTTTTATAAAAATAATATAAAATATGTATTTGAATGAATTAAAGTTATGAACTAAATATAATTGAAGGAAGAGTCTCAAAGTCCAAAAAATGTTTACTTTCATTTTTTGTATAAATTTAGTATCTCAAAAGTACGCCAGAATCTATTTTAAAAACTTAGTATATATCAAATTAAATTATGACGCAATTAAACCAACATATACAGTTAATCTAAATAAGAAGACTTTCTGCCTAAAACCAGTGTATGAACTATCAGTGTACCTTTAGTCTTTCATTCAAACTCATCAAATCACACTAGGAACTGCAACGACGACACTGATACGTTGTCGAAATCCATTCTGAAAGTTAATTTAACTAATCGCACGTAATTAAAGTCCGTCTATCATCGTAAAACTGTAATTTCTTGAAATATGACACTTTTATGCACGTTATACTAACAAATGCATTGATACGAGTAAGATCAGTGAAGCAACTTTTGCTCATCCTTCAAACAATTTTTAAAGTTCAGACGCGTATATTCACATCTTTTAAACACGTATCTGCTATAATATCCTCACGATACTACGTCTATATTAATATTAAACTGAAGTACAATCTTTTCTTCTTATTTCAATTAACTGTTCAATTTAGTTTGGTCATTTATCAATTAGGGATTACATTCCCAAAGAAGTTTTGATATTTAATAAACATTTAAAAGGAGACGGAATGGAGGTTCAATTTCTGTTCTAAATGTTTACTGAATGAAAAGTTAGTCGTGAAATATAATATACATACGTTAATTATTCAACAGTAAACACAATATTATGAAGGTCCATAAAAATACAAGAATTCTTCACACATAAAGAACTACGGTATAAATATAAAATTAATAGTAACGTGTCTGTTATGACAAAAATGGTAAATATTTAGAATAAGGGAGCCACCTCCGATTTGGATCACCTTGAAATATGTTGTCAATGTCATCATTCTGAACAACTTGTTGTTATACATGTAATAGTCGGACCCTTTTAGTTTTCGAGATATTTGAAAAAATCTATAATTTACATAATATTCTTGTTACCCGTTATTTGGTAACTCCACATACACATATAAACACTTTAACACATGTTAACATTGATTTCACAAAATTTTGGTATTCTACTAACGAAAATTTTTCGCAGATCAGCATCAAAACGTTCATTTTTCTACTTTTTCTACTTTTTTTTATATCCCTCATAAATTTTCTATCAAACTTAATTCTGGACAATTGATCGTTCGTTCTATAATTTTGATCCCATTATTCTGCAAGTAATGCATTCTACAATATGCATTGTAATATCGAAAATGGAAATCATGTCAATCCTGTAACCAATGTAATATCTTTGGGCACAGCAGAATTTTATGTAACTTAGAAAAGCTTAAATATAATTGCCAAACGTAGTGATGCTCCTGGGACGGACGCAAATATCAATTATATAAGTTTGTACAAAACCAATTTCTATTGTCCTGTTAAGCACTTTAATTCACCAAGTCAGCGGTCCACTTTGTACATCCTAACAATGGACTACTTACTTTATAGTTACAAAACCCAAAAACACTCAGTCAACATTTCAAACATCAAATTGTCACCAGTCAATGTATACACAGTATGTCTGAAAAGTAACGGAACTTTTCAAATTCAAGGACAACTACTAACACCATCTATTAAAACAATATGCTATCTGAAAACAGTATTCCACCCCTACAAAACAAAACAATCATTATTAGAATCGAGCAACGAATTGCAAACTTATAGCGGTTAAAGCGACAGAACCTTTTGTCACCGTGTCACAAAATCACGATGGAGCAGAGGGCGAATATTAAATTCTGCTCGGTAAAGCTCGGTAAAACTTTTACAGAAACATTTGAATTAATGAAAAATGTTTATGGCGACGATTGTTTATCCCGTACACGTGTGTTCGAGTGGTATAAGCGATTCCAGGACGGTCGTGATACTTTGGAAGACGACCCAAAGCCAGCTTTTGGGTTTTTCTAAATTCTAAACGATTCTAAAGGTATTATACTTCGGGAATTCGTTCCACAGGGACAAAATGTTAATGGCGAATGTTATCTGGGTGTTCTGGAACGTTTGTGGAAAATAATTGTTCGTGTGAGGCCCAAGTATCGAGCGCCGGGAAGTTGGTTTCTGTTGCATGATAATGCACCAAGTCACAGAACTGTCGCAGTTCGTGAATTTTTGGCGAAAAAACAAGTCTGTGTGCTCCAACATCCTCCATATTCGCCCGACTTATCTCCACGCGATTACTTCCTTTTTCCAAAATTGAAATTAGCCATGAAAGGTACGTTTTATGACACTGTTACACAAGTCCAAGCAGCTGTCACAAGGGTGATTGAAGCGATTCCACAAAACGACATAAAAAAATCTATGTTAACATTGCCTGAGCGTGCCCAGCGGCGTATTGATGCGGAAGGGATGTATTTTGAGTAAAAAAAATTAATTTTGGCAAAATAACTAATACTTTTTTTTTTATTTAAAAAGTTCCGTTATTTTTCCGACATACTGTGTATGAATTCGCGTGTGGTCTGTAAGACTCATTAGTTTATAATACGCATGTGCAGATCGCAACGACGACCAGCGTGTTAGACCTCTTGGGCACGGCACGTCATTATAGTGGCCGTCGCGGATACCATCTGTCTGTACGACGGTTCACTATGGTGCCTTTCGCGAATGTCATCGTAGATTACATAGCACCATAGTGGCTTACTCTACTGGCTCACTCGCTCACTGTTTCAATTGAACGATCATTTTCATATGTTTTGATTCGCACTTTTTTGCCTTCACCACGTTTTATAAGAGTATTAACAAATCCCACAAAAGTACATTACATGTAAATAAAAGGTACCAAGTAGTTTAGGCACCATGGGAGCGCCTCTTTGCACTAATACACGATATTGGAAACATTTGGAAATTACATATTTTGTGAATTTTCTAAAAAAGTAAATTATAAAAGTTGAAGTATATCATATCTTTGGGAAAAATAATTTAATCATCAAAAACTTCATTCCAATGTACTCGCGTAGAGAACAGCATTGTCACACATTGTAGTGCTGTTTACACGTAATTCGCTTCGAACTCGTACAGAGAAGCAGCGCCGCAGTTGAACCGTGCCTAAGAGGTTAAATTGTTATATCAACAATAAGAGAGCAAACGGAAGATGTCGATCTCATCCGCAAGTTCAATTTTACGTAAAGTTCGCTCACGTTATTTAACAAGCTACCGTGTTTAACGTAGGTATCGTATTATACACAATAGATATTTTAGAACATATTAAATTACGTTGCAGTAATTAATAATATTTCGCGATGAGCGATATTCAGCCTGCGAAATTCTGTTTCCGTACTTTATAACTGTCTGCGTTCGATGTTTTTGCTCTGGCTACAAGCCATTAATAATGCAAAAACTGGAATACGCCGGATTCGACATGTTTCGTTTGGAATTCAGCCACAGTAAAAAGAAAACCTGGGAATTATTGATAAGAAAAAGAGGAAGAAGCACGTACAACCCCTCTGAAATATACCGCAAGCCACGGAAATTCATATGAAGCAAATTACCACAAAGAATTTTTGCTTCAAGGATGCTCAACGTTGACAGTCTTCATGAAAACATTAATTGTACCATAAGGCTGACTGCGTAGAAACATCTTTGCATAAAATTGAGATGGAAAATTGCGAATATCTTAAAATGTAAGTACAAAGCCGTCATTTACTATTATGCTCTGCCGCGCTTGTTTGTAGCTTAACTTTATACCTTTTCTTCTTGAAGAGACTTATTTCTATTCGTCCGCTGTGGAGGGGTATAGAAACGCTCGTTGAACTTGCAGAAGATAAACGAAAACAACTACTAATTTTATTTTCACTTTATTTAGCAACAAATTGTGAGAACTATATTTCAATTCTTCATTTGTACATCGTGGAAACGAATATTGAGGATGACAGTCACCATGTTGAATTCACAAATGTGCTCACAATCATTGAGGTGCCGAAATGTTGCCTGCGAAATCTCTACACCACACAAAATATGAGAAAATATGATCTGTGGTATCTTTTGTACCGTGAGGTAAACAACACGCCACCCTTGTAGGATTGGATTAGCGAAGATATCACTTTCAGTATCTTGTTCGACATTGCCATAAGCCATAATAATGCTGTTACGAGGACACATTTTGGACAGCGCTGGGCATATGCATTCATTGATTTGCTACGCGACGGAGAGAATGGCGTGCTCGCACGTGTGTGAGTAATGGGTGTCAAACGTGCTCCTAACAGCATTTTAAGTGGCGGCACCTTATCTGTCGTTCAGTGTATTTAGCGAATCAATATTCTTTTCCAATGTTCTACATTGTAAGGACCCGTTCAGACTAGACAAGTAGTTTGGCAAGCAGGTTGACAAGTAAATTATTGCAGGTAGGTGGAAATTAAATGAAAATTTATTGAATTTTAAAGATATTTTACACGAAGGACTATTGCAACGACATGAATGGCACATATGAGAAACGTATTCGAACGCTTGTAGAAAACAAAACAATGTTCAAAATTGCTACGTATCTTTTATTTTATTTATTACTTTATTTACAATGAATATTCAGTGTTTCTGAATACGATTTCTTTTCGTAAGGCATGCAGTATTATTTTGAAACAATCCAACATAAATAGTCGAAGTATTTTTAAATTTCGGGTTCTCTATTTTTATTCAGAAAGCATTGAATATAGTAATATATCACTATGCGGCTTTAAATGACGTTTGTTTAGTCATTTTCTAAGGAAGAGTAGGATACTATATTCACGTTTTTGATTGGTCGTTGGCATGCTGATCTAAACTGGAAGAAAAACAGAGATTATCTAATTATAAGGAGAGGATAGTGATTTCATGTGGCGGTGAAATACAAATCTTTTTATATGCAGATTATTTTTCATAATAACATAATAACATACCTCCATCGATTTAATACGAAATACTAAAATTTCATTTATTTGCGAATTAACTTTTTTATCACAGTTAACTTTTGTAAATTTTAATTTTGGCATCTGTATAAGAACAAATTCGATTAGAAGAGGTTGATAGTGATATCATGTAGAAATGATTTAAAATTTACTTGTATGAAGACGATTTTTCGATAAGAAAATAATAACACAAATTCCTCTACCGATTTAGTAAGAAATATTAAATTTTAATTTATTTGTGAATTAATTTTAATCTTAGTTGACTTTTTAAAATTTTAATTCTGATATTTTTATGAGAACAAGTTAAATTAGAGGGCGACAATGACTTCATGTAGCGGTAAAAATCGAATGTATTTGTATGAAAACGATTTTTCATAATAAACTAATAATTGGCTTCTTTATAAAATACTTATACACAATTACTGATAAATTTTATTACTCATTTACTGAGATATTTCTGTGTTTCGTACTCAACGCTACTCTATATTAAGTACAGTTATTCTATATCTTTAAAGCATATCTTGTGTGGCCTAAAATGTTTTACAACAGACAGAATCTACATCAAAATAATGTTTTAAAAATGTTACCAAATTTAATATATTTAAGGTGAAGGTAGTTGACACTTTAAGGAATTTTTTGTCTATTTGTTCACATAGCTTAGGCTAAGTTCACTTTATGGAAAATTTATGATTAGCAGTCGCTGCACAAACTATTCTTTTATTATATTACAAGTATTCATTCCTGATGGCGGTTGTAAATTTTTTTTCTTTTTTTTTTTCTAAACATAAAATTTGATTCAATAGTTGACACCCAGTGAAAACAAAAAATTTAGTAGTTGACATCCTTTTGTGTCAGTAGCTCACATAGGGAGAAAATCCAATTAATGAACTAGTCATGATAATGTATGAATACAGAATTTTGTTGAACGTTTAAAAAATATTAGTCTTGAGTAAGTTTACAAAAAAATATTCAATAATTAGAAGTTACTTTCACAAAAAATCTAACTTAGTTTGGTAACTGAATACACATTTCTGGTTCTACTCATTTTAATGGGTTCGTTGATACGAAACAGCACTGTTTCCTATTCATAATCTAGCTTATCCATTCCTTCTGGCCACTTTCACAGTCTACCACACTTTGCCATTGCTGAAATGGTTGCAGTCGTTTCAGACACAACAATTATAACTCCAGGGAACAACTCTTTTTCGTAGGAAAATACAAAAATATAGTCACTTCTGTATAATTTATGAAATTATCCTTCGTAGGAGGCACTCAAAAATGACAGAGGAACAAAGTCAGTAGTTGACACGTAGTAATTTAATAGTTTACACCCCACGTCAACTACTGAATAATAGACGATTACAAGTTTCAATAGTTGACACGGAGTGAATTTAAACAATTTAGCATTGTTTGTTGCCAATTTTAATAAATAAACCTCTTTTTGAGTTTCAAACAGCATAATCGAATGTCTTTTTTATTCACAATGATTAAATAATACAAACTTGCAATACTTACATTTTAACCAAACCTTAGCGATTTATATAAGAAAACACTGAAAAGTCGTAAGAGCCGTGCGCAAGTTTGATTAATCGGTTGATATGACACTTTTGAATGGCGGATATGCGCAGTAGTTCGCAATTAAGCAGCTGAAGTGCGACAGTATACAGTTTAATAAGGTTTGATGTATTCCAACTTGTGGTTTCCTTATTTATTTACTTTTTTTGAAAAAGTGTCAAGTACTGGTACAATGTCAACTACTGGTGCTCTTACCTTAACATCTATCTTTTTTTCATGTAATTACTTAACATCAGATCCTACATTTTAGTTGGAAGCAGGTTAGGTTAGAAGATGATAATAATGTAGTCAACGGCAAGCAAATGCAGGATTGTGGTTACGGCATTGCAGTTACTGAATCTCGCTAATCCTTTCCCAACTTAAATTGAGTAAAACTAACAAAAAGCGGATGAAGAAAGAACGCAAAGTATAAGGGTAATTTATTTTTTAATAGTCGTTCAAATTGCGGTTTGTGGTTTGACTTCACAAAAAACGAAGTGTAAACTAAATGCCATTTGACTCACCACTCGAAATACTGAAAGTCACGTGTCAGTTTGTTTTTCTTCAATCACATGTCTTCGAGACTTTTTACATTGTCAACTTAAATGTGACACTCTGTACATGAATTCTAAATTTGGAATATTAAAAATATCAATTTCTTACAAAATAGAAGTCGTTGGAATACGAATATGAAATTTTCCATTAAAAAATTCGTTTTTTAAACCTATAACAAATGAAATACGATGATCAAACAAAATCATCCGTCAACAAAATTTTTAACTTGCTCGTTAATTAGTGAGAGATATTGATTATCGTTTCTGGGAATTTTGAAGATAAAACTGTTGTAACGTTTCAGTATGGGCGAGGAATCGGGTATCAATTATGTCGTGTTCATTACAAGCCGTATCTTCGTTAATACGGTGCATTTTCGAATTGAATTTTCAGGTAACATAACTAGTTTGAAGGTAGCACTGTACAATTAAAATATTATTTAACAACCGACTTGTTTGATCAAGTCAGTTGTATGTAGCTTTTTAATGAGGTTGGTATCAGATTATCAGGTTGTTATCATATGTAAGCTTGGAAAGATGTTTATTTTGGAAGTGGTGCAAGACTATCTTGGGTTGAAATTATTTTTAGAAGAATATATTACAGTATAATTTAGCTCCAGTAAATTTTAATAATACAATTACTATGAAAATTACAAATCGTATAATGTCGACGGTATACGTAACTTCAGCACGAGTAAGGATATGCTATCATTGCTGATTTCTATTATCAGTTTACAAGTGAGTTCTAGTTCAGTTTCTAATAAGTACTCCAAAAACTCGACATAATTCTTGTTTTAGTATCGCTATCCTCTTTACAATGTCACTGTCACTTGAAAAGTAATTATAAATTGTGATTCATTTTATTTAAAAAATTATGGCTCAGAATAATTTCAACGAAAACTGTAACTATGATAGATCTGAAAGCAAATCTAGTAGGTAATAATAAGAAAATAAAAATACTTCTGTGGATAATAACGTCAATTCAATAGAATCCTCATTTCTAGCGTATCACATCCGACTTGTAATGTGCGTCACGAATGTGACACAATATTGTAAAGCAAGGAGTTAAGATGATTGAGTGTGAGATTTACTCACAGAGTATAAGTTTCAGTTTTTTCTATAATTTTTACGTCAAGATATTAATATTTTAGCTGTTATTGACATCAAAGCCTTTTATTGAAATTTCCCAATGGATTTGAATAAATTATATTTCTGAAAGCAAAATTCCATCTTCGAAAATATAAATCCGCACCGATGTCAATAACGATTCAGTGAATCCACGTTACTAGCGGTGCGTTAATGGCCTATCTTATACATTTTGGATGAAATTCTTCTTCAATACAGCTTCCTACATAAAATTTTCCATTTGATCTCAAGGGATTAATTTTTTATTCGTTCATAAAAAGTACTGACTTTGCTCCAGCGATCTTGTTTCCATCTTGTGTTTTTTTCAAGATGTAGCGTATTTTGAATTTGTTTTAGGAAACTGTGCTTGTACCATATTTTGTCATTCATTATTTAGATAAATCATGTTCGAGATAATTTTAAATCAATATTTTTTTCCGGAAGTGAACTTTTGTCTGAATAAATTTCATTTCGATTATCGCTTTCAATAATTTATTTATTTAGCCTCTTTCTCAAAATTTGAAAACTTAAAGAATTGAATGCTGTATTTAACTTGAGACTAGAAGCAGATGGATGTGACGTCAAAAGACATTCATAGCTATGCAGTAATTAACACTCGATTTACGGACCTTTGATGATTACTTAATTTTAGATTGAAACTGGGGTTGAAAAATAAATAAGGGACGATACGCAAACTAGTTTAAAAAATAATTCTTCATCTTGATAAAAGTTAACATGCACTTTTATTTACTTATTTATTTATTTACAGAATAAGTCCCATTCTACATAAAAAATATAATGTGAAGCCGATTAAATGTGTTTTACAGTTTTACAATCACTTAGAACAAATTAGACACGAATTAAAGTTTGAATAAGAAAAGTGACGAAGAGAACAAATATAATGTAACATAACATAAAGTATAATGAAACGTACAATTTCATACCGTACGATATTTAAGGATTAGCATTTGAAAAAATATAAAAATAATGGTAAGCACTAACAAACAAATTTGTTAGATACTGTACATTTATTATACAATAGTATTTAAAGTACTGGATAAAAAAAATAAAACTTTTATTAAACGGATAATATTTCAGTTTTGTTAAGTTATTCATTTTCTTAATCGCCTAAAATATTAAGGAATTTAAATTATTTTGTCTGTAAATTGTGTACGGATAAAAATATATTATCAGTATCTTTATTTTTTCGAAAATAGGCTCACATTGAAAATAAACGGTTGAAATAATGAAAATCACACCACGATCTCTTTAAGAAAGCCTGTCGAATTGACACGAGTGAGAGATGGAGGCAATATAATTTCGTCGGAAGGTTTATATCCGTCTGATGGCCTCGAGTTCCACACAATTTACGTGTCATGAATTTGTCCCAGTTTCCTCTTTTGTTTCACCCTCACGATTTTTTCTTTCTTCTCTATTTCTCGTACGAGAACCGTTACTTTCTCCCATAAGGGTTGAAGTTGCAGCTCGTTACGGGGTTATTCGTAAGTGTACGTGGCCAATAAAAGCTTCCAAGAGTCGTAGTTGGCAAGCTTCCTAAAGTTCTGCGCCCAGACTTAAGCTATGACGCTACCTTTCACGACTTTTGCGCCATCTACATGCACAGATCCCTGGAACGCTCTTCTTCCCTTCTTGTCTCGTCCTCTTGTATCCGTTCTTCCGTGTATTTCCGGCCCGCGAAACACGAACGTGCACGCATTTTGCCTGCTGAATAGACCCGTAAAAACGGTTTGTCGAACTATCCTGCTACCTCTGAATTTCCTCAACCAATTTCGAGCTACGTTAGAGGGATCTGAAAGATGCCGCGAAATGAACGAACTTGCAATCGTGTAACATCATGAAATATTTTACTGGGAAAATGTTCGGTGCAAAAGTTTCGAATAAACCTCGAACATGTTATTTACGAGGCAGTGAAGGGAGTTTTATCGGTTGCGAAATTAGCGAATAGATTTTAATGGAATTTGCTATAGGGGAAGATTTCTATAAGGGGTTAGATTATCTTTGAGAGTTAGGCTGCACGTATAACTTTTTATTAACTCTTTTAAAGGAATAATTCCTTTTAACATTTTAACTGTCGTGTCATCGATATATGGGTGACACGTAAATTTCTGTACAGATCTAGCATCTATATTGTTACAAATTTGATCACTTACCTAATTGAAAATACTCGTATTAATTTTTTGGAACTATACATATAATAAGACATCATGAAAGTATGTCTTTAGAGACGAAACTGTGTTATTTAGAAATATTTTCTATTGTGTTATTTAGAAATACTTGAATTACTAGAAATTTCGAAAATTATTTATAACATTCAATCATTTGATATGCATAATACGTAATTTATAAAAAAATATATTCATTTATTTTAACATAATTAAATATAAATAATTAACCTGAGATTTTTGTTAATATCATTCTGAATATGTTTTAAAATTCCATAGATATATTTATTTTTTCTGTCACCGGTTAGAAGTTTTTAATTTTTAAAATTAGAATTATGTTTTCTTACCTTGATACTAAAACTTGTCAATTGTTCACAAGTCTTCTACTTTAAATTTAAAAATTTGTCAAGGTGCTATTCTTTCTGTAGTAACTTTCATCGTGATAAAGAATTAATACGTATATTAATTTATGTTTTCTAGTTTGTGAATTCAGTTTTTATTTGAAATGAAGCGTGCATCATATTTTGGTAGGTATGATGTTAAAAACCTGTAAATAACTATTCTTATCAAAGTAATAAATTTAAGTAAAAAAGAACTTAAAATGCATTTTGAAGATTGCAAAAATTTTATTCACCACCTTGAATTTTAAACATTTAATAAAAATTTGACTTTGACTAGTCCAAAACAATATTGATAAGAAAATATATAAATATATTAATAATTCCAAAAATAATAACACCATATTTAAGCTGATATAATATTTTTGAAATATAAATATCTGGAGTTTGAATTAAATTCAAATACAAATTTTCATATAGTGATGATCAAAAACCGAATTATAGCCATGGTCAGGGATCTGGCAGCCTATTGTGCATTGATTACATGCATAAAGCTTTACGGATTAAATTTCCCGGATTCAATTAGTAACTGCATTCTGCGGCGGCATATTATAATTCGTTGAAATTTTGTAAATTTGGAAGGTGAGAAATTAAGAAATTGAAAAATTTAGAAATGTGCAAATGTAGAAACTTAGAAATATAGAAATTTTAAAATATAGAATTTTTTAATTTTAGCTACCATGAAACACTCGTTAGTCGATCTTCTTCAATTTTTAATATCCTGTTAACTTACATTTTATTATATCTTATTGATCTCATATTTTATTATATCTTATTCGTATTAAAATATTAGGTAACAATATTTGTTATTTGATAAACTAACAAGAATGAAAAAAGTAGAATCGGTATAAGTCAATTACTTTATAAACAAAAAATTATTTAAACACAGAATGTACAAATTATGACAGATTGAATTTACAATAATATAAAGGAACGCAAATGTATTACCGTTTATCGTTGAACAATACAAACGTTAGAAAATATAATCGAGTTTTCGAGATAATTCTATTCCTTGGAAGAGCGAGCAAGGTAGCGTCTAACTTCAACAACCGACAAGGTAATAATGAATATTCGGGCCTCGCCCAAGCAATGTTCGTAACACGCTCGGGCCTTTCCGACTTTTCCCGAATACTACCCTTATCTACCATAGTGGCTTTACTCCTAGACCAGCCTAAAGGCCCCGGAGAACAACCAAGTGGTTCTCCGTCCGCTGTCCCTCACTACCGGAGACGTTTCTCATCTCCCTCTCAGGGTCATACCGGCCTCAAGGCGATACATACAGCACCTCCCCTAGCCGTGGCTTGAACGGCCCCAGGTTCGCCAAAGCGCCCCTGTGCTCGCAAGGAGATCGCCAGCTAGGCATCGCTTCTCAGAAATTTACAAATGTTATCTCGCTCGCTCTTCCTTCGCTCTCCGCTACAAATAAACTTATCGCTACCTTCGCAATGACAATACAATCGCACACAATTTACAACATACGAATAAGCATGGTTATTTTACATTCATAACAGACATACCCTAACTTATACAATTTTACTTAAATCTAAATAAACTAAACAATTATTCTGGGAGTATTTAACAATATTAATAAATATACAAACTAGGACATGTAAGGAGTAAAAGAAATATATAAAATGAAGGATTTTGGCAATGAATCATGTAATACTATTCTATGTCAAACGAAATATAATACAATTAATTCGATTGAAATTACAGGAGAGTAACATAAAAAAATGAACATGTAACGAATGACAATATAACAAAAGTCTACTAAAAATTGGATTCCTAAAATGGTCACAATTTTACCAGAATTTACTATACTATTATTTAAATTTGATATGTTATGAATTAACTCCTAATTTTATTCGTTACCTGTAACGTTATGATTTTTAGTCACAAAAACTAATTTATCCGTTAATTATTCTCTTAATAATATAATTTTACAGTCCGCTAGCAGCGTTTACGATGTAGATATTATCTTTCTTGCCTTCAAGGAGCACAATAGCGATATTATTACATTTTCAAGGCCATTAGGACCCTGGGCTTAATTAATACTGAAAATACTAACCAATCAAAATCACTGGTTTTAGGTTTCACATTTTGTAGTACAAGGTTTTGCTGCCGTGCTTTTAATAGTATATATAATTTTGATAAATAATGTTTGAATATGTTAGTTGATACTTCAGTATTTACTTATTTATTTTTGTCCTTTATTTTTAGTCTAAAAGTTTGTTTTTAATTACGATAGCTCTGATCAGATAAGAGTTAAGGATAACTCCAAACATTTTAAAAATTCTTTTATTTTATAATTGCTATACTCTCCTTCCAGACTTATTTTTCGATATGTCTCTATTGTATTATAAGAATGAACATAGGTCAGATTAGATGTATAATTAAGCACATTAATCAATGATTAAAATATGGTTGAGCACGCCAAGAATTAATTAATGAATCTGTGTATTTAGGTAAATGATTAGATAAATATTATTAAATATGAATTTAAATAATGAATCTAACGAATAATGAGTCTACGGTATAAAATTACAATATGAATGAGTTCAAGTAGTTTTAAAATAAGGTTGCTTGAAGATAAAGAGTTAATGAATGGAAATGAAAGAGCGCAGATGTATTTAATTAATAGTAATAAAAGTTGATGAATTTAATAATAAAGTTCTTTTAAAACTAAGCTCACAATATAGCCATCTTATTATGAATATCACATCTCTGCAATCAAGGGGGTTCAACATACTAGGTGTCCCAAGTTTTTACCACTAAACTTTATTAACATATTCTATTGGTAAAAATATAAAAACATAGCAATATAAGGCTTTGAATACTTTATTAAAAAGTTATTTAAAAATACGAAATAGACTGCTCTAGAAAGTTTACATGTTTTATTTATTTAAATTATTTAAATTTTACATACTTTTTAAGAATACCCTAGCCTTTTCCATCTAAATACACCTCGTACTTTATATGATCAACTATATAGATCAAATCTTGAAATTAACCAATAAGTTCTGCAACTGTACCAATTTATCTTGTAACTCGTCGTAACTACTGAAGTTCAACACAGTTCAAATGCGATAAATCTTACTCGAATTTTTCATATGCTTCAATTTAAAGTTTGGGTGTAATTAAAATTTGCATAGTCAAAGGTCATTGAATACGAAATAATAACATAGCGTTTTAAATTTCTGTCTTTGTTTTAATATTGCAGCTGTAAATAGTTAATTCTGACTGACACGTCTGACAAATAAATCATACGGCGAGCAGTTAATCTCCATACATAACCTCGTTTATTTCATTTATTCATATTATCCGTATTTCCACCTCCCTGTTTCTTTTCTTTGTATGTAAAGATACCTGTTAATAAAATTTACCATTACTATTGCTGTTATTTATAATTAATTAGAATATGATCAAAATTCAGTAATATTTTTTAACTATAATTTACGAACAATATTGACAATTTTGGTATATTAAATTTACGTTTAAAATTTTATGACAGAAGAAACTTATAGGTAAACTTTCAAATTTTATATTTGGAAAATATTAAAAGATTAAATTACTTCTAGTGATTTTTTATTATTCAAGGAGCTACAATACCGTACTATATTTATTATAGCTATTTATTATCATATTAAAATATTATAACTATTCCGATTATTTAATCGATACCGTTTCGAAAATTGAACAATCTAATAATTTCTTTTTCTTAATTTCCTCTACTCACTCCCAATATGGCCGAAGCTAGCAAGTGATGTAGGGAAAGTTTTGTCTCGTTGTCAGCGTAAGAAACCTGTTCATGCACCACCACTCTCACTTTGATGGGATAATGAAGATGAAACATCGAACCAATCACGGTTATCCGTAATTTTCTGAAACCTTATTAGTTGAAACAGAATCTCACCCTCTGTCCATATTCCCGATATCGCGATACCGACAAATGTCTCCAAGAGCTCGAAGAATCAAAGAAATGAGAACCAAGAAATTAACTGACATCAAAGGAAGTAGAAATGAACCGAAGTCAAACGACGGATTAACCGCAATCAACAAAATGAGAGTTCATAGCTCAAATGAACAAAGGAAAATGGAAGAAACTGGCCAGTTTTAGACTTTTTTAAGTAATCTATTTCTGTACTGTTTAAATCTGAAAATTTTACTGATTCAAGAAAAGTGCAAGGTCGAATGACGATCAAAGTGTAAGGTTGGAATCGGACTTTGCGTAAGGTGAAGGTACCAGTAGTTGACACTTTAAGGAAATTTTTGTCTATTATTTGTTCACATAGCTCAGGCTAAGTTCACTTTATGAAAAATTTATGATTAGCAGTCGCTACACAAACTATTCTTCTATTATATTACAACAAGTATTAATTCCTGATGGCTGTTGTAAATTTTTTTTCTAAACATAAAATTTGATTCAATAGTTGACACCCAGCGAAAACAAAAAATTTAGTAGTTGACATCCTTTGTGTCAGTAGTTGACATAGGGAGAAAATCCAATTAATGAACTAGTCATGATAATGTATGAATACAGAATTTTATTCAACGTTTAAGAATACTTGAGTAAGTTTACAAAAAAAATATTCAACAATTAGAAGTTACTTTCACAAAAAATCTAACTTAGTTTGGTAACTGAATACACATTTCTGGTTCTACTCATTTTAATGGGTTCGTTGATACGAAACAGCACTGTTTCCTATTCATAATCTAGCTTATCCATTCCTTCTGGCCACTTTCACAGTCTATCACACTTTGCCATTGCTGAAATGGTTGCAGCCGTTTCAGACACAACAATTATAACTCCAGGGAACAACTCTTTTTCGTAGGAAAATACAAAAATATAGTCACTTCTGTATAATTTATGAAGTTATCCTTCGTAGAAAACACTCAAAAATGACAGAGGAACAAAGTCAGTACTTGACACGTAGTAATTTAATAGTTGACACCCCATGTCAACTACTGAATAATAAACGATTACAAGTTTCAATAGTTGACACGGAGTGAATTTAAACAATTTAGCATTGTTTGTTGCCGATTTTAATAAATAAACCTCTTTTTGAGTTTCAAACAATATAAACGAATGTCTTTTTTATTCGCAATGATTAAATAATACAAACTTGCAATACTTACATTTTAACCAAACCTTAGCGATTTATATAAGAAAACACTGAAAAGTCGTAAGAGCCGTGCGCAAGTTTGATTAATCGGTTGATATGACACTTTTGAATGGCAGATATGCGCAATAGTTTGCAATTAAGCAGCTGAAGTGCGACAGTATACAGATTAATAAGGTTTGATGTATTCCAACTTGTGGTTTTCTTATTTCTTTACTTTTTTTGAAAAAGTGTGAAGTACTGCTACAGTGTCAACTACTGGTGCTTTCACACTACCGGCAGGTTTGAACGTTCTATTTATGGAAACACCCTCCGAAAAGAAGATATCCCAAAAATTTCACTCTACAATAACGTAATACTACAAACAAAAATGGTCAAATACTTGAGACTGCGCCTAGATAGTAGATTAACATATAAACAACACATAACTACAAAAATACAGGAAATCAGAATTCTAAGAAAAGGCATGTACTGGATAACCAGTCGTCGCTCGAAACTATAAAATGGAAGCCATGCAATCAGTCATATTACGAACAATAGTGAGATGCACTTTGGTACGTAAGAAATGAGGAGCTATGTAAAGATCTGCAAATCTCCACTATAAAGGAGGAGATACATCGACTATCTAATAGATATGAAGCCAGAACATTGAACCATCCAAACCCGCTAGCCAATAATTTATATACCGACAGCACCACTCGAAGATTGAAGAACGCCTTAACGCCCCCAGAAGCGCCCCGAAAATCGTTGTATATTCTACAAAAAAGGTAAAATATCGGCTCGAGGCTCAACAATTTCAAACGATGGTGTGCCCTGCTCAAAGTTCAGACTTAAAACCTATCGAAAATGTCTGTGCATATTTAAAAATGAAACTAGCGAACGAGTACAGCGCTCCACCAGCAACAATAAATGATTTGTGGCAAAGAGTGCAGCAACAGTGGTATTGTATTACTCCAGAATACTGCGAAAATATAATTTCAAGTATGCCTAAACGCATTCAAGCCACTATGAAGGCAAAAGGCTCGTGGACGAAATAATAAATGTATAAAAATATGAAATGTTCATCAACTTTTATCACTATTAATTAAATACATCTACACTCTTTCATTTCCATTCATTAACTCTTTATCTTCAAGCAACTTTATCTTAAAACTACTTGAACTCATTCATATTGTAATTTTATACCGTAAACTCATTATTCGTTAGATTCATTACTTAAAATTCATTATTTAAATACACAGATTCATTAATTAATTCTTGACGTGCTCAACCATATTTTAATCATTGATTAATGTGCTTAATTATACATCTTATAGATATTACTATTATTATATTACAGTTTTCAATAATAATAGTTTTTAATAATAATATTAAATATTGTAATATTATTAATAGTATTAAAAACTGTTTTAATTCCTAAGAATATCAAATACCGGTGTGGCGTAGTAGCATACTGGAAATAGTATGCGATTGATTAGGGTTTGATTCCTAGCGGATGAGAATTTTTGTTATCAATCTTTTTTATTTATTTATCCGCTTTCAAACGGAGCGGTCCACACTTTTGCCCGGGTTTCTGAAAAATGCCCGTCAGGGGACGTCGCCGAAGAATGTCTTTCTCATTCGCCGAAGTGCACACCAGATTCGCCGACATACAGCGGCCGCATCAAATACTTATTAATTTGCGCTTTACTTGGAATCTCAGAGCATGTGCCACGTGTCACGTGCCACGTGCACCGTGCACGTGTACACTTCTTAGAAAATTAATCGTTTATTATCGTTTTCGGGTGCCAGCGATCCCGCAGACAGCCAACCGGGTGCAGGGCGAGCCAGCTCGCTCCCGCCCGGGTTCTTACCTCTCCCGAGCAGTGTGACTCTCGGTGCTATGGTAAGCATCACCCCTCCCGGGCGGTTTCTATACCCCCGGTGCTACGGTGATGTTCTTCATGCCGAAACACTCATGATGCTCGACGAATACGGCCACAGGTTTCCCTGTGCACGTAGGGCTTCGAGGCATGCCTCCCATACCTGCTGCTTTTGATCAGCCGCCACCGAAAACCCCTCTAATTACACCCGATCGTCGGTGTGTTTTTGGGTACTACTTCATGCTCTGATATTTATTCGTAAAGTCAATTCTATCCGTAACAATCACTGCTCTCGATATATGTATAAAGGAATATTTAATTTTGCATAAAATATCTGTTAGAAAATTCTCAACTACCCACATGGCCGTCCAACGACGACCATCACGGTGACGAGGCCCTGACGCTGGGACGTCCGGGCTATAAACCAACCCCGAGGCCCTTGAGTTTCGCGAGGGACAAGGAAATCTCTCGGAACAGGAAGAGGGCATTCTGTAAAGAGCCTTGGAAGACATAACTTCGTCTTCGAAAACGCGACTTTACACGAATATATCGTATTTTTAAAAAGGGACTTAATGTACGTTTCGTTCATTTTAACCCTTATCTTACATATCTATCAACTGTAATGAACGAATATAGTAAATAATAAATTAAAATATTTGTTATTAACCGTGTTTAAAAATAACACAGCATAACAGATACAAATTATAAGTGTCACGCATAAAATAAATATGAGCACAAAAGATACCCGTGTTAATGATAAGTTTCATTTTTGTCCCCCTGATTGAAATAAATGGACAAATCAATTTTTTTCATATAATGTATAAAAAATTACTTTAAATTCTATATTCTCCATACGTGAGCAATCGATTTTTAGAAGGTTTATTAATAAATAATGTTTACAAATGAATATTGCTATATTGTGATAAACGAAGGTAATTAATAAATTATTATTTGTTATCTATTAATAATTAATTCAGATGTAATTAGCGTCGGTATTATTCGTGATGTATTAATAATAAAATTTAAAAAGTAGTTAATATGTCTTGTTTATATGTTTATTACACTAGCATGTGGAGAAACTTAATATTTTAATATTCAGAAAGAATGAAGTATAATATTTTTGACATAATATTAAAGTCATTTTTAATAACTTGTTAGAATATTTCAAATTGGCGTGACTGATAACTGATAAAAAAAGAAAATATGTTGTAATAGGCAATAGTTATAATAAATTATACCTGAAATTTCAAAAATACAAGACAAAGATATCCTATGCAAAAAAATTCACAAATATCAGCTTATTTTCATCTATCTAAAGGTATTGCCCCCCTTAAGCTCTCTGACAATCAGATGTAAAAGCAGTAAACTAAAATACTCGATAGAATGTAACGACTCCTTGGGCGTTATTGCTGCTGCAGGCAAAGAATCGAACCGAAGGTCTAATTCCTCGCTATGAGACTATATTCTAGAACTAATAGTGGGCCTAAACAAAGGTGATATTAAATATGTTTTTTATCCTATATAAAATTTTCATTCATCACTTATTAACTTTCAGACGATAAATGAAACTGCTTTTAATTAAATTTGTAAATTCCACTTTGAATTCAGTTGTATTCGATCGAAAATTAAAATTAAACTTTATTTCTGATTGTAGTTTAAATTGTAGTTAGATCTCGGACAAATATCAAATTTCTAAAGTGATAGTTGGAATTTAATTGTTAATTGGAAATTATATTAATTATCAATCTAATCAATCAGCACATCAATCTAATTTGTCAAATTATGATAAATTAAATTGGACTTTAATTTAATATTATTGATAATGATAGAAATGGTACAATAACAAAAGTATGTTGATACTAAAAACACATCAGAAATTGGATTAAAAAGAAGAATGTATGAAGAAAGCGAAGAAATGACTACAAAAAATTTCAATTTAATTTGTTACTAAAATTTAATTTAATTTAATTTAATTTAATTTAATTTAAAAAATCAAATTTTAATTTCCAACCAGATGTGTTATATGTAACATAAGCATTAATTAGAAATTAGATTCTATTTATCAATTTAAAGAAATTCCAATTAAGAATTGCAATTAATTTTACTTCTACAAATTTCGATGAGAAAGTAAATTTTGATCCGTGATAAGATGAGATTGACTTAAAAATTAAATTTTTATTTTCACTTATGTAAAGTTTTAATTAACGATTGAAATGTAATTTTTATTTTACAACGCACTTCATTAAAATCAACATTTCATCTTTAATTGTTTACGTTCGAATTAAAAATTAAACTCTTATTCTCAATTGAAGTCAATTAAAAAGTATTTAATCACCGATTATAAATCTGTTGAAACTGGCGTATTGTGAAGTATCCTCGATGTCTATAAAGCAATTAAAAACGATATACCGGTGATTGAATTATTCTTTACAGTTTGCTCTTCCAGCGTTTGCTTCGTATCGTTCATATATATGTATTTGGACTGTTTATTTTGAAGCTGGCACAAGTCCTTTTTTGAAAAAATGAAGATGATAACGATAGACAAAATTTAATATGATGTTCTTATCTGTATCTATAGTGAAAATAATTCAAATTCCCTAACATTTAGGCGATGGAAGTTTGGGTGATTCAGTACTGGAAGGATTTATTTTTAAATTAGTTCAAGTCCATTGTAGGTTGAAACTATTTTTAGCCGAATATGCTACGGTACAATTTAGCTCCGGCTTTTAGTTCTACTGACGTACTGCGAAAAGCTACAAATTGTATAATATTGAGGGTGTAGGTAACCTCAATACGAGTGAGGATGTACTAGGTATCATTGTTTATTTCTATTATCTGCTAGCAAGGAAATTCTAGTTCAGTTTCTAATAAATACACGACAAAGTCTATATGTTTCTTGTTTTAGTATCTGTTCACAAAACCTCTTAACAATTTCACTGTTAGTTGAATGTTAAACACGAATTGTGGTTTATTTCAACGAAAATTATAACTGATGTGTCTGAAAGTGAAGCTAACAGGTGATAATAAGGAAATAAAAATTCTTTTGTGGGTAATAAAGTCACTGCAATAGAATCCTCATTTCCAAAGAATTTCATTATTTCCCTTATACTTACGGAAATAAAACCCACAAAAATTTGTAATAAGAGAAGAATGTCGGGATCTGAATATGAAGACAATTCAGACTAAAAGGACTTTAGGAAATGAAGAAGAATAACTGAACAACTAAAATATTATTCGTTTTATTGCAGATTACAATTCATTAATTCTGAAAGAGAGGCAATAAGACCTATATTTTTTAACCAGCACTTCAAACACTATAATAAACATTTGTCTATTATTTCTTACCAATATTTTTAAATTTATTTAAATGTAAATTCTTAAATATCTTCCACATTAATTTATTTTTTCACATATATGGGTGACAGTTTCTAGATCTCAACTTCCCAAACTCTGAAACACCCAGATTTCTAAATTCTTATGTCTGCAAATTTCTAGGTCACCAAATTTCCTAGACAGTGAAATTCTTAAATTCTTATATGAGTAGATGCAAACTTAGCAAACTCTTTGTAAATCAAACGATTTGCAAATTCCTATGTGCGCAAAATTTCTAGGCTACCAAATTTCAGAATCGCAAAATTCTTAGATTTTGATGTACGTAGATCACCAAATACCTATGTTTTCTTAGGCCTTCAAGTTTCAAGACCATTAAATTTCTATATCAGCAAATTTTTAGATATCCATGTCCATAGATCTCGAAATCCTATAGTCTTCATATTTCTAGCTCTGTGTCACTGTCAATGTCAATCGATAAATTAACAAGAATAAAAGAAAGGCAGAATCGGAATTAGTCAATTACTTTATAGACAAAATAGATATTTACAGAATGTATAAATTATGACAGATTGAATTTACAATAATATAATAGAACGAAAATGTATTACCGTTTTATCGTTGAACAATACAAACGTTAGAAAATATAATCGAGTTCTCGAGATAATTCCATTCCTTGGAAGAGCGAGCAAGGTAGCGTCTAACTTCAACAACCGACAAGTTAATAATGAATATTCGGGCCTCGCCCAAGCAATGTTCGTAACACGCTCGGGCCTTTCCGACTTTTCCCGAATACTACCCTTATCTACCATAGTGGTTTTACTCCTAGACCAGCCTAAAGGCCCCGGAGAACAACTAAGTGGTTCTCCGTCCGCTGTCCCTCACTACCGGAGACGTTCCTCATCTCCCTCTCAGGGTCATACCGGCCTCAGGGCGATACATACAGCACCTCCCCTAGCCGCGACTTGAACGGCCCCAGGTTCGCCGAAGCGCCCCTGTGCTCGCAAGGAGATCGCCAGCTAGGCATCGCTTCTCAGAAATTTACAAATGTTATCTCGCTCGCTCTTTCTTCGCTCTCCGCTACAAATAAACTTATCGCTACCTTCGCAGTGACAATACAATCGCACACAATTTACAGCATACGAATTAGCATGGTTATTTTACATTCATAACAGACATACCCTAACTTATACAATTTTACTTAAATCTAAATAAACTAAACAATTATTCTGGGAGTATTTAACAGTTTCTATACTGATCGAACATGTGTATTATTAAAAAGTTCACTTTTCTAATCGAAAATTGTCGCATGAATTACATGGATCTATGCAAAATAAACAAGATATTGTGAAAATATTTGGTAAAATTTATTAAAAATGAAAACACTACTGGATGCAATTTTCAATTGCTTCAGTGTGGCAGTCAATGTGTTAAAACTTGATGGTATTTAAATACTATAAAGTTAAGTAAAAGAACATCGGTGTATCTTCTTTATTTCATAATCTCTTTAAAAATTTAATTGTTAGTGAAGTAGTTAAAAATTTCGGAACTATTCTAGTAAACTGCATCACTATTTTTCCTGCAGCGATCCAATTATGGCGCCTATCGGTTAAAGGAAGCCGTATCTCGCTTTGAAATCGCCTAGAGCAGATCGTGTTTTTGATAGGTAAGAGGAAAGGATCGATCCTTACGATAAAATTGAAGAGGCGGGTACAATCATCAACGGTAAAGTCACATTCATGGGTCGTAATTCCCCGTTCCAGGAAATATGTGACGGACAAAAGGGTCGATGGCGTTATTAAGAACACGGTTAAGGCCTATCTCACACAGAACCAATGTTTGCCTCTCCATCACATTTTATGCTTGCTTTCATACTGCATAGACGTTAATGGAGATGCTCCTATTTCGAAGTTTCGCTATGTTGTTATTGGCAGAAAGTTTAACTCCGTGAGATCGCTACTAATCTCCAAATTGATAAGTTTACAAATTTTCAAGTCCTTAAATTTCAAGATTTTCAAACGCTTAAATCTCACAGTTTCTAAGTTGTTATATCTTCAAATTTCCAAAGTGTTTAAATTACCAAATTTCCAGGTTTACAAGTTTCTTAATTTGCAAATTTTTTAATTTTCAAAACTCCAAATATCCAATTTCCGAATCTGAAAATTTTTAGATTTTCAAAACTCCAAATTTCCAATTTTCGAATCTAGAAATTTTCAGATTTTCAAAACTCCAAATTACCAAGTTCCGAATCTAGAAATTTTCAAATTTTCAAATTTCCAAACTTTTAGATTTTCAAAACTCTAAATTTCCAATTTTCAAATTTCAAATCTACGAATCAACAAATTTCCAAATCTACTAATATCCAAATTTTCACTTTTGAAAATTGATAATTAAAAGATGTTGAAATTTGAAAGTCTATCACTTCAAAGAGGTAACAGTCTTTTAATTTTTAACTTATTGAATTTAAAAACCATCACGTTCGTTGATTTGCGAATTTGAAAGTTTACATAGTTAATAATTTTTCTTATTCTGAAATTTGAAAAGTCGAGAGTTATTAAAAAGAATATGGAAGTCGACAAGCATTCATATGTAGTATTAAAAAAGAAAACCTCTCATTATTTTTCGTATATTGCTTATAATCTTTCAATAAAACATTTAACAGTCTATGTTTGTATAATATTTTTTTACCATTTTTATTTATGGAACGTGCTAGTAAAGTTTTGTCTACAAATCTGGTATATGTTATATCGAAAAACAAAGTTGTCCGAAGTTATTTTGTACTTTTGTTATCATTTTTCAATAAAGTGTTGAAATTCTATGTTAATATAATATTTTCTTTTATATGTGCGTAAAAAATATATTGGTAAAATTTAGTGGTGAAAAAATGCGACACCTGGCATTTACAACGTAAGGAGCGTACAGCAGTCACTGATAAAAAGGTAATGAACATAAATCATTAATAGATGTAAATAAGGCAATTAAGCAGATATAAGTATGCTCCATTGCATCAATTTTACTCGTCTCATTCATGATGAGTTATTGAAATTTAGTTCACATTTAATTGTACATGTGAAGGTATAGTAATATTTAAATAAAACAGATATTATAGCAAAATATTTTTCATAATTATTTATTATTTATTACCTACTATTGTTATTTAATGAGAAGGTACTCTATAATAAATGACGTTTAAGACAGGTATACATTTATTTGAAGTTTGAAAAATATCATGTTACTATTATGTTAGTATGATATTTTTCAAAAAGCTTGAACAAAATTCGATTTACGCTAATATTTCGTTACATTATTTTAAACGTATTCCAAATTTATTCTTATGTACAAACTATTGATAATTAATTATTGTAATATAATTCCTTTTATTCGTTTATTTCAGTGCAAATGTCCCTTTTTTCTAGGGCGAGATCTTTCGTAACTCGTATTGAAAAGCTAGTTTAGGATAACCAACGATTCTGGAAAAATCTCACTTTTCATTTTGATATATATTTCAATTAGTTTATTGTACTTAATACTTTTTAAATAGAATGTCTTGGTTAAAAAATATGCAAATTAGAAAAATATGCAAATTCATTATAAAGAAATGTTCATTTGCATTTTTTAGGTATATCGTTTCTTTCGTGCTGAAAATGAAGTTGTAGAAAAGTGGACGTTATCATATCATTCAACTTTTTTCTCCTACCTCTTACTACATTCGAAATATACAGTTCCTGGCCATCGAATTAGGACCACTATAAATTTTCAGCATTTTTCTCGTTTTCCGTAAAATTAAAAGGCGTGTTCAAATTGTAATTATATAATTTATTAGCTACTAACATGATACACTACTACTGTGCATAACATTATTAACACATGTTAATATCCTGTATTTCCATCCTTTGCTTTGGTCACAGCTTCCGGCATGCTCTGTATACATCATATGCTTTATATCTTCATTATTTTCCCAAATATCTGTAATTCTTTTCAACTCAGATAATGTGGTTGGAGAGTTGTAAACTAGTCTTTTGAGTAGGCAGACATTTTCTATGGCATTCAAATTTCACCTCACGCCGCTATCGATACTCGAGCCTAACGTAAACGCACGGCCCTTAATCACTCACCCACACAATTTATTACCACGATAGTAACAAATTGCTATGTATATATCGTTATCAACGTATTTAGTAATAATTTTGCATGACCTAAGACTATTTTCCATATATGACAATGTTATAGCTGTAAAAGTGAAATTTTCATACGTGGTCCTAATTCGATGGCCAGGGACTTGTTCCATATGTGCGATATACAATGCACTAAAACGATTCGTGCGTATCACGCGGTGGATTGTGATACTAATACGTAATGAGGACATGTAGAATTAAATTACGTTTTAAAAATATAATTTTCTAGTTGCTATATTAATATCAATTTTCCTGTTATTATTATGCATTGTTTTTCCTATTAAAATTCTTGTTTGTTGGTATTATATTTGTAATACGTGTAGAAGGGGATCGTTGACATAGTTCAGTTGTTTAATGGCGATTTTATCATATCGCACGTTTTGACGAGTTATCGTGTTACGCAATTTGTATTATTACTAATTGTGCATTTCTTATATTCGTGTAGTTCTTTTTCTTTATTCACTGAACGCTATATATCGTTATCAACGAATTTAGTAATAATTTTGCATGACCTAAGACAATTTTTCATATATGACAATGTTATAGCTATAAAAGTGAAATTTTCGTACGTGGTCCTAATTCGATGGCAAAGGACTGCACAATAGATTAATATAACGAAGTTATAAAACGGTCTTTTGACCACTTTGGTAGTTTCACTGTTAAATGGAACTGCGCTCTGTTTCTTATGTAGATCGATAACTGGAATAACTCCGTAAGAATGTTTGGAGTGCAATGGTGGAACATTCGAACACTTATTGTAATAATGTACATTTCTGACCCAAAATGTCAAATATCTCAGCTATTAACATTTCGATGATCTTGGGTTAGTACTTTTATACGCAGAATAATAACGGGGCAATCGGTTTAACAAGATTGCATTAAAAAATAAAATGCAATTGCACTTAGCGTGTATATCGGTGTATGCATATAAAAAATAAGGTCACATAAAATTAAGACGTGTTATACCATATCATTTTCAATTTTTATTTAAAAAAGGGCAGTGGCCTGCCCCAGTTTCCAGAATCTCCTTATAAAATATTGAAGTCGTAAAAAAAATATGTCTTCTAATAATATTCGATTTCTTCTTCTACATTTGTCTAACTTCGTCCCCTTGTCCTATAATGTCATGTCATGCTTCTGACGCACATCATAGTTCAAATGCGGCAAGCCAGACCCGTATTTTCACCGCAATCGAATTTTGGGTTCTATTTTAATCAAAGTTTGAACAATCAACGATTGCTAAATGCAAGCTGAACGTAACATTTAAACTTTCTGTAAGAGGCAAACGAAAAGTAAAAGCATTTAACTATTTAAAATAATGCCAGGATTTAATAAATTTCAAGCTACATGCGTTGTGATGAAATTACAATAACGAATGAATACTTAATTATAACAAAAGTCCTCGCAACCAACTCGTATGATTGCTATATGGGTGCTCGCTCCAAAACAACCGCATCGATGCTCAATCGATGCACAAAATCGATATACAATCATGCTCATACATTACATTCATCATACAGTGTCCAAACTAAATGATACACAACCATGTTCATACAAAAATGTCTATATTTCTTTGTTTGTTTTAACATTATAGCACTAATTAGTTAGCTTCGAATGATGCACCTGCTTATAACAGTATGTATTCGTCTTAACATTGTGACAATAATTAGTTTTGCTTGTTGCAATTGTTTAGGAAAGTATCTATTTGTCTGAACGTTGTAATAATAATTAATTAACTTTGAATGATGCAGGTATCATTGTTGAAACAAATTATAAATTAACACTAGATTTACGGAACCCGTAAAATGACGGATCATAGATCTCTTATTTTAAATGACAAAATTTATTAAGAAATTTTTGTAAAAATGTAAGTCAACTTTCGTCAAGCTAAAGAATCAATGTCTTTGGCAGTTCACATATCATCCCCAATTTATTTATTTTTGTACTTTAGATGAAATTTAAATATAAGTGACCATCAAACGTCCGTAAACATCGTGTTAAAGCAAATTGTATGTTAAAAAGTTGACAGTATTCAAAGTATAACTTATTCGAGTTGCATAGAACACCCTGTATATTTGTATCCTCTATACGATCAAAAATATGGCAGTTCAACGTGGCACCATATGTTTACCGTCGCTATCTAGCAAGATAAAGTTAGATGAGTGTACTTGTGATAGAAAGATGGGCGTTTCTAACAGGTATTTATCAAGATGATATTTATCAAGCACATATTGCACTGTAATCGGATTTGTGTACATCATGCAGTGGATTGTAGTACGAATCCGTGATGATAACATATAAAATTAAATTACGTTTTAAGAATGCAAAAAGGGTACCTTGATTTTGATAAAGTGAGCCTAGATATTAAATCTACCGGAAAGTTCCGTTAGATAATGCCACTGCTTGAGTTCTTTGTGTTCAAAGATGAATCATTCTGACATACAGAAATGAAGTCTACAAATTAGCATCATCCTGGGAGGAGGCCATTAGTAAATTACGTCGTTCATTAAAAATTAATGAATGTGTCGAAAATATATTATCTTTTAATTAAAAACGGACACAAACATTCGGTAGGTCTAATGTATGAAATGTTGGTTAGGTGTAAAAGAAAACTTGTAATAACAATAGGAATTTTAATAGGAAAATTTTAGTGTATAATACAATAGTAATAGGAACTTTTATTGAGAAATAATAGCATACAGTAATAATAAAAATGTTAATATCAACGTGTTAGTGTGTAATAATGATAGGATTTTTTAATAGGAAAATAATGGTGTATAATAAAAATAATTGAATTTTAATAAGAAAATAATAGTGCATAATAATAATAAGAATTTTCGAAGGAAAATAATAGAGTATAATGAAACAAGAATTTACATTGAAAAATAATATGTAATAATAATAGGAATTTGAATAGGAAAATAATAGTGTATAATAATAATAATGTTAGCTGTTATAGCGTTTAGTGAATAAAGAAAAAGAACTACACGAATATAAGAAATGCACAATTAGTATTAATACAAATTGCGTAACACGATAGCTCGTCAAAACGTGCGATATGATAAAATCGCCATTAAACAACTGAACTATGTCAACGATCCTCTTCTACACGTATTACAAATATAATACCAACAAATAAGAATTTTAATAGGAAAAACAATGCATAATAAAATAGGAAAATTGATATTAATATAACAACTAGAAAATTATATTTTTAAAACGTAATTTAATTCTACATGTCCTCATTACGTATTAGTATCACAATCCACCGCGTGATACGCACGAATCGTTTTAGTGCATTGTATATCGCACATATGGAACAAGTCCCTGGCCATCGAATTAGGACCACGTATGAAAATTTCACTTTTATAGCTATAACATTGTCATATATGGAAAATTGTCTTAGGTCATGCAAAATTATTACTAAATACGTTGATAACGATATATACATAGCAATTTGTTACTATCGTGGTAATAAATTGTGTGGGTGAGTGATTAAGGGCCATGCGTTTACGTTAGGCTCGAGTATCGATAGCGGCGTGAGGTGAAATTTGAATGCCATAGAAAATGTCTGCCTACTCAAAAGACTAGTTTACAACTCTCCAACCACGTTATCCGAGTTGAAAAGAATTACAGATATTTGGGAAAATGATGAAGATATAAAGCATATGATTACAGAGCATGCCGGAAGCTGTAACCAAAGCAAAGGGTGGAAATACAAGATATTAACATGTGTTAATAATGTTATGTACAGTAGTAGTGTGTCATGTTATTAGCGAATAAATTATATAATTACAATTTGTACAAGCCTTTTAATTTTACAGAAAACGTGTAAAATGCTGAAAAAGTTTTCCTAATTCGATGGCCAGGAACATAATTTGTGAATGTAGTTGTATTGAAATCTGCGTCGATTCTCATCAAGTTATAGAATCAATATAGTATCAAGGTGTATATTAATTTACGTTTTATCGTTTACTTATTTGACTTCATTTTCGAAGTAAGCGTGCATTATACAATGGTAGGTTTAGTGTTAGAGAATGTATTTGCATTTTATAAGTAGATCATTGCATGTGACCATATTCTTCCGTTACCACATCCTTACGTTTAACATTCCTGTCCACAAGAAACAAAATCCAATATCATTGTTTTCTTGGCAATTTAACTGAAATCAATAAACGCTTCGTGAGATAAGTCAACTAACCGCTTGGTCATTCAACACCCATAACAATGTAGCTTATAATAGCACCCATTATATCGTATTGTAAATTCAAGATCTTATGTAAGAGATTGGCTACCTCGTTTCGCGTGTGTTTCTCGGCGGTTGCATGCGGCCCCAGCTCGGTTTTCGTGCAACAACCGACATTCTGCTGCAGTGGCTAATTTTTCGAATATTCCGTACGTAGCTGTAGGAAATAGAGTAATGCGACAAAACAGCGATTATTGCGGCACGTTGTAGATAATTCGGAACTGACCTAATTTCTCATTCAAGGAAATACCTGGCAAGCAGAAGGATTGGCGACGCTGTCGAGGACACTGGGAAAATCATCCAGGAGAAGATGGTTCCCGGTGGCAAAACGAGCCAAGTTTCATGGAGGATGGAAGATGGTGATTTAGCTGTAGAACGCTCGAGATCGTAAATCATGGAGGGAAGTTGCGGTGCATCGGATGGGAGAAAGCCTTTGGACGATAACGAAAATTCGATAAGAAACTCACCGCTCGATTTATGGACAATTATAAAAATATCGATTTGTTCTTTCCAAATGTATTGTGTATACAAAGTGTTTTGAATGGTGAAAAATGGAAAAATAAGTAAAAAATATACATATACAAAATTTTATAAATATAAAAACTAAACACTTTTGAAGTCTCATAATTTAAATTTTGGAGAATTTGGAATATCTGAGAACGAATAGACTTGTACATTTAAAAATTTGAAGGTTCAGTTATTTACATTTTGGAAAATTTGGAAGATTCAATATTTGAAAACAACTAAACTTGTAAATTAAAAAATTTGAAAGTTTCTTCATTTAAATTTTCGAAAATATGAAAGTTTAAATATTTGAAAACGTGCAAAGTAAACTCAACAATTTTTTAATTTCTTCGCTTAAATTTTGGAAAATTTATAAGTTTCAGTATTTGAAAACGTGTAAACTTGCAAAGTTGATGAATTTTTAAATTTCTAAATTTTACAGTTTATAAATTTGTAAATTTGTGAATTTGATTATTTGAAATCTACGAATTTATAAATTCAAATATTGAGGAGTTTTAAAACTTAATAATCTGAACCTGTTTCTATTTGTGACTTTGATAAGTTGAATATGGTATTTAAAATTTTCTAAATTTATGTGTTTAGAAAATGATACATTTGATAATTTCAATTTTATGAAAATTTCTTCATTTGAATATTTGTATGTTTGAATATTTGAAAGCTGGTAAATGTAGAATTTATTAGCAGTGCATAACAAGTTTTATTAAATGAAATATATATCTGTATAAATCAATAAATTTAATCCGCGCACGAGGTGACGTTAAATCCGAATAAAACACAAGATATCATATCGACATAAATATTTTTCAACGCCTAAATTCGATGAAATAAAAGAAACTTCGTAGTAAATTTGTAAACTTGTAAATTTCACATTTATCAAACTTGAATATTTCGAAGCTTGCAAATTTATAGATTAAAAAATAGTCAATAACTAAAAAGTTTGTATATTTAAAAGCTAAATTATTAAATTCATAAGTTGAAAATTTATTAGTTCGAATTTTTAAAAATTTCTTAATATGTACAATTGATTAGTTCGCATATTTGAAAGCTTGAGAGTTTGGTAATTTTATTTTTGGAAATTTGAAAGCATTAAAATATATAAATTGATAAATTTATAATTTTAACATTTAAAAGTTTGATAGTTTGAATTTTTAAAACTTCGTCTGCTATTGATTTTATCATTTAAAATTTAGTAGTTTGAATTTTTTTAAATTCGTACATTAAAAATTTCAATGTATAAGAGTTTGATGGAACTTTTCAAAATTTGTTATTTAAAAATTTAAAGATATTAAATTTTCAAATACCCAGGAGATAAAAGGATTTTACTCTAGCATGGCTACTTTCCGGTCAACTGTGAGTTAGACTGGTCATTTTTGCATTTCAAAGAGGTTCAAATTGATTCTGTGTCATCTGTTAGTAACGGTCCTTTGGACCCGACTTTCTCGAGAACGGGATTTCGCGAGGTTCGCAAGGAAGCACATATATTCCTGATTAGCGTTTCGATATCTTTAATTTTATATAAAAAACGACACAATCCCTTCTGAGAGAAAATCTGCTCTAAACTTCGGCCACTTTTTAATATTTAAAAATGTTTAAGGTAAGAGCACTGTACCAATATTTGACACTTTTTCAAAAAAAGTAAATAAATAAGGAAACCACAAGTTGGAATACATCAAACCTTATTAATCTGTATACTGTCGCACTTCAGCTGCTTAATAATGAACTACTGCGCATATCCGCTATTCAAAAGTGTCATATCAACCGATTAATCAAACTTGCGCACGGCTCTTACGGTTTTTCAGTGTTTTCTTATATAAATCGCTAAGGTTTGGTTAAAATGTAAGTATTGCAAGTTTGTATTATTTAATTATTGTGAATAAAAAAGACATTCGTTCATGTTGTTTGAAACTCAAAAAGAGGGTTATTTATTAAAAATGGCAACAAACAGTGTTAAATTGTTTAAATTCACTCCGTGTCAACTATTGAAACTTGTAATCGTCTATTATTCAGTAGTTGACATGGGGTGTCAACTATTAAATTACTACGTGTCAACTATTGACTTTGTTTCTCTGTCATTTTTGAGTGCCTTCTACGAAGGATAACTTCATAAATTATACAGAAGTGACTATATTTTTGTATTTTCCTACGAAAAAGAGCTGTTCCCTGGAGTTATAATTGTTGTGTCTGAAACGACTGCAACCATTTCAGCAATGGCAAAGTGTGGTAGACTGTGAAAGTGGCCAGAAGAAATGGGTAAGCTAGATTATGAATAGGAAACGGTGCCGTTTCGTATCAACGAACCCATTAAAATGAGTAGAACCAGACATGTGTATTCAGTTACCAAACTAAGTTAGATTTTTTGTGAAAGTAACTTCTAATTATTGAATATTTTTTTTGTAAACTTACTCAAGAATAATATTTTTTAAACGTTCAATAAAATTCTGTATTCATACATTATCAGACTAGTTCATTAATTGGATTTTCTCCCTATGTCAACTACTGACACAAAAGGATGTCAACTACTAAATTTTTTGTTTTCACTGGATGTCAACTGTTGAATCAAATTTTATGTTTAGAAAAAAAAGAAAAAAAATTTACTACCGCCATCAGGAATTAATACTTGTAATATAATAGAAGAATAGTTTGTGCAGCGACTGCTAATCATAAATTTTCCATAAAGTGAACTTAACCTGAACTATGTGAACAATTAGACAAAAAATTCCTTAAAGTGTCAACTACTGGTACCTTCACCATAGCTGCTTGCAAATTTGTCAACTTACATAACAAGAAAGTTGTAAATTGGAAAATTTGGGTGTTTGGAGAATAATAAATTTGAAATTTGGGTATTCTGAAAAGGAGTAAATTGAACATTTAGAAACTAGGATAATAGTAAATTTCAGAATTTAGAATCTTGGAATGTAGCAAATTTGAAAATTGAAACCTTGGAGTGTAGTAAATTTGAAAATTTGGCACTTTGGAACGTAGTAAATTTGCAAACTTGGAACATTAGAAAGTAATAAATTTGGAAGTTTAGTAACTTGGAAAGTAGTAAATTCGAAAATTTGGAAATTCTGAAAGCTACTGCTAGTTTAGTTAGTTTACTAACTTGCAAACTGTGAAATTTGGAAATTTGTTTAGTTCGCAGTTTGTGACAATTTGCAAATTTCAAAATTACTACTATATATTTACTATTATTTATAACTTATAAATGTATAAACCACAAAATTTGACAATTCTAAGATTTGGTGATTTATAAACTTGGGAGTTACTCATTTCATTTAGATCGTGATGAAATACATTACTTCAAACTCAGCAGAATATATAAATATCATTAGTATGACAAGTTTCATCGTATCTAACAGTCCTAATTAACGATTGAAATATTATTATGGTACGTGTCATACAACGTTTTATTACCAATACAATACACAACAAAATAGTATTAACTTCCACAGAATACAGCATCTATAATAGTAAACCAAGATTATTTCTCTATAATTAAATATCGTTATTATGTCGTCAACCAAATGTTTCCACATGAGCAATGAAAAGTTTCATAACATAGAATTTTCATTTTAAACGCGGTGTATCAATATTTTTTTATCAACAACAGTTAAAAATCGCTGTTATTTCAGCACGAACCTACTATTCACACGCGAATGCTGAAAACTTTTGCATGCCGATAATTTTTAATCCTTCATATCTCGGAAACGAAGTCCCAGTATTTACATTTTTCGTCGAACTTTAATTTATTTGGACCAGGTAGATGAAAAATAGCGTGGCGTAAGCGAAATTAAGAATTTTATTTTAGAAATTCAGATTCAATAGTTGAACTCGAAGGTGGAAGTGTTACGGTTTGAGGCTGTCTTTCGTCTAACTAAAATAAGTATTCTGATATTTTGAAGCAGAATCTAAAAAGGAATGTAACTGCAGTTGGAAGCATATTTAAGCTTCATCAACATGATGACCCGAAACATAAAGTCGGAATAGTTCCGGAATATCTGGTATAATTGCCCCTATGTGTTACATCCACTACCACAATCCACAAAGATTTAAATCCAATTAACAACTTACAGGATTATCTGAACAGGAAGGTTCGACAAACATCAATTACGTGAAGGGGAGAATTAAAACAAAAATTATTACGGGAATGAAAGTGCATTACGCAAAATTATTTACAAAAAATGATAGTTACCACGTCCAAAATGTTTATATTACACACGCATTTTTTATGTAAAAGCATTGTAGAAAAGTCCGATTATTTTTACGACGTATTAAGGTATTTTTGCTGTTGTCAGATATCAACCCTACAACTCTACTATTAATTGTCTGCTTCATTATATTTATACATCATATGTATAATACTATAGATTCAGTTGAAGAATATTTATTACAAATTGTATTTATCTGGACGGTGAGCGTGAGTCTTTCGAGTGCAAAGGATTAATGCAATATTAAAACGAATAACGAAAGTTAAAATATGTAAATTTCATATGATTCTCTACACAAGTTATAATTGAATGTAAACTTCAAATTGAATCGAATTCAAGAGTCGAATGAAACTTATCGAACGGCGATTGCGCACGAGTCGAACCCGTAAAAGTGCGCTAAGGGGTTAATGGGTCACTGTATTCTTCGTCACCTTCTCTGGAAAGGACGTTGAAGCGTATTGCGGAGTACAGAGGTCGGATTTTCATCGCGAAAAAGGATACTCGGCGAAACACGTACTCAGAGGTCGAAGGAAATTTCGTATACGTGTTTACCGTGGTTAGATTCGCGCGTACGTGCTGGAAGACTCGGTATCGGAGACGTTACCAGCACGTACTGTATCCACCAACCTAAACACGAACTACCACAACTCCGAATTTGCTTTCCTGAATCATCCTTTTTCGTCCAACTTGGCCTGTCCGTTTGCTGTTAGCAACCCACTATGATCCTCTATCGTTGAACGAATGTAAAATAGACGAAAACTGTTTCAAATTATATGTACAGTTGAGAGAAGATCTGGTTTCCCTAGGAAAATATAGCTATCAAGAATAAACAGGAAATGAATGTGTATATCGTTATATTTAATCTTACATTATTATGTTATAATGCTAATGTTATAATATTATATTTAATCTATATATTCTTATAATAATATTTATAATTATATTATATTATACACTGGTACAATTAGTGTTAACCCTTAACGCTTCAAGTGTCTTTCAAGCACCGTCAATGTGCGGCGTTACATTACTCAATTATAATTAATATAAATATTGTAATCCAAATTATATTACTTCTGAGATGAATAAAGATTATTTAGACGTGATTGTAGCATTTAAAATCTGACACTTAAAAACTAGCAAGTATAATGAGAATAAGTTCACAATTAAAAGTCGGAGCGTTATGGTTTAATACATGATTGTACTGTTGGAATATCTAGCTGCAAAAATAAGTCGAGTGTCGAAGGAAAGTGACAATGTCTTTTTATAGTTTAACAGTCTTCAGGTCAGAAATTGAAGGCCTGCAGTTTGTCTCCCCGGAAAGGGCCGAGTAATAAACAACACATGGGCACTTCTCTGAGTTTTCCTTCAAGAGGGCCCAAATAGATGTTTTTCTTCTTCCTAGCTTTCTCTTTTGATATTTTCACTTCTGCTTTAGCTTTCGAACAGTGCAGACATCGTTCGTATTTAAAGAAATAAAGATTCAGATTTTATATCATTTTGTTTGAACAATTTATTCTAAACTATATAAACCATATCCTATTTCCATTATGTACAAAGTGATTTAAAGTCATTTTGTATAATTGGAATACATACTCTGTAATTGGAACACTGTTCCATAACTGGAACACAAATTCTACCATTACTACTCATTGAAGATAATCACCTTGCTTATTAGTTTTCGTAATAAGTAAAGAAATCTCTTACAGAATGATTGAATATAATTCTTGAATAGACTTCGAAAGCAGGATAGACCACTAAAATATCCTTCGTGTCTAGACGCATTGAGTCTTTTCGGACGGAATCTTCTTATGAAACTTGGAAACGTAAGAAAAAGGAGCATCTGCAATTATAATTAAGCTTCAGCGGTGCTAAAATCGTCAGCGTCAAAGAACCAGACGGACCAATGGAATGTTCGAGCAAAAGGAAACATAAAATACGAGCTTTCCGATTTCTTCTGTCCCCAAGCGTCTTAGTATTTCTGTTTGCTTCTGTTCATTTACATTTTCTTCTATAATCTGTATGGTGGGAATAAATTTGTTTCATCACCTCGGATTTTTTTCTTAGGTTACCACAAAAGGTACAAGAATATAATGTTTAACGACACAAATTTCAGACCGCGATATTTTATAGAAAGCAAAGATAATTTTGTTTTTATTCCCCCGGTTTATTTATTTTTTAAGACAAATGTTCAAAGATTTTGCTGTTAGAAACATTTTTTGAATATGATGTTTTGCATTTATGGTTGTAGTGTTGAGTAACTTGTGTCATATTGTTAAATGATTTATTTAAAAACGTTTTTAACAATATCTGTGATAGCATAAGTTGCAAACAATTATAGTAACGATATCTTTGTTAACAATGATAGGTATGGTAGAATAAGTTATTAACAATGACAACATTTTTCAATAAATTATTATTTTTAATTATTGTAATCCTTCCATTTATTGTCAGTACTTTTAAGGTAGAATTTATTATTTAACTGTGTATGTTGTATTTTGAAAAATCAGAAATGGACAATTATGTAAATTGGTAGAAAAATTATGAAACGAGCGCAAAAAAGAATACAATTCATATTACAATCCCTGTAACTATGCATTTTCATTTTATTTTTGTTATTTAATATAATAAGAAAATTTCCTTTATTGTATCATTAAGTAACTTCTAACGAATTAAAAATTGATAATAATTAATGGTAAAGCACGTATTTTTCATTTTATACGCACGTGTCATGACACGTTTACTATTAGTATTTAATTAAAAGTTTAATTATCATAATTCGGTTTCCATGTCACGAAACAAAATGTGATATAGCAATGTGTAATTAACCGACTTCAAAGAGTGTCCTTAATCGATGCGTGCGTGTGTAATATCGTTCAAATGAATTAGTATTTTATGTAAACTAATGTATTTGTTTGTCCAAACTGACCTAATTTCTATCAAGCATGTGTCATGTTACAGAAAATAAATCAATGGTATAAAAATTGTGGTTTATATATTTTAACACTTTAATGCCTGCTCACACAACATGGTGGCTGCTTTAATAATTATGACACAAAGGAAAATATTACATTTGTTGTATTAAATGTGTCGTAATTGTTGTTTTCGGTTGTTTGATGTGCATGTTCGCACACGTTGAATCGTTTCGTGAATTTACATAAAGTTTTTTCAAATTAATTCTTCAAAAATATTGTCGGGCCCTGACGATATTTCACTGCGTAGGCGGCCATTAAAGTGTTAAAATCATTTCAGTGAATTTTTCAACTATTTGACGCCTTTTAATTGGCGATATCGTTAGTTTTGTTAGACGAAAATAGAAAATCTCTTAATAAAGAAGAAAACTTCTAAATTATTATTTAGCGAGGAAGACTAAAGGATGTTAGTTTACTAAAAATCAAAATATATTATTAGAGATCATATTCATGTATCATTTTCATTAATTAATATTTAATTAAAGAACTAAATCTACATATGTGTCGTTTATTTTGAATCATTGTTAATTAAACGGATAGTATTTCAGTTGTTCAATTATTTTTCTTTTGTTCGATCGCTTTGGTCCGAATTAGCTTTATATTCAGATTCTGCTTCCAAGATTTTCCTTTTATTACCAATTCTCATGGGTCAAATTTCAATAAACATAATGAAAATAATGAAATTCCTTGGAAAGGAGGATTTTATTGAAATGGTATTAATACCTAGAACAGTACTTTGATCTTCTCGTTATTACCAGTTTTACATTCAGATGCATCAGAGCTATAACTTTCGTTGGAATAATTCTGAGCCATATTGCTTTTAATAAAATAAATCGTAGTTCATAATTCAATTTCAAATAATAGTGAAATTATTAAGGGCTTTTATGCACTGATACTAAAACGAGAACCGTATTGACTTTGTTGAGTATTTATTAGAAACTGAACTAGAAATTACAAGTTGATAATAGAAGAAATCAGCAATGATTATAATTTATCGGTGCTAAATTGTACCGTAATATATTCGACTACAAATAATTTCAACGCAAGCTTTAGCACCACTTTCAAAATAAACATCTTGCTAATAATATTAATCAGCAAAACTTCCATCTTCCAAATAGGAAATTTGAATTATTTTCATTATAGATTGCTTACGTCTTTCCATATTACGTTTTACCTATAATATTATATTATTCTCAAAAATAAAATCGACCCACTTTTAATATAAAACGGCCGATATAGCTGTATACATGTCTAGTACAGGGTTGAGTTTCGCGAGGCCTTGAAAAGTGAAAGGTAAAATTGGCTCACGCGCTTGCGCAGCTCCTGGTTCGGCAGGGTATAAATACACGTGCATCGGTCACCGGACGAGCAGATTAGTCTTCGACTCAGTTCAGGTAGGTTCTCTCCGAGATTTGTTTAGATTGGGTTGAATAGAAAATCTGGAGCAGTCTCACTGGAAGTGGCCAAAAGGACACTCAAGTTCTGACTTGCTCAGAACGTTGTGTACCGACCTTTAGACACTCGAGGTCTGCTCTAAACTGCATAGCTTATTTGACAGGCACCCGTTGTTCTATAGAGCGGTCCAGTTCGAGACGTTAAACCATGTACTTCTTCAGCCATATGTTAATCCTTTGCATTCGAAAGATGACACACTTACCAAAGGGTTAATTTCTATTGTGAGCAGATTACTGATTCGACCGTCAGATTCTTGAAGTCTGTTTTAGGATATCTCTGTAGGATACGAATGTTTCCAATTAATCAGCAATTATTTAATTAATTGTAGAGTTGAATTAAATAATTAAATGGTCATAGTTAATTTAGTTAACTATTATGTATAATAGCGAATCTCATTAATCATTTGTGAAGCGTAGTTTTTAATATAGCGTTTCTTCTTGTCATCTGTCAAACGTGTCTTTATACTTGTCGATTATCGCGATTTCTATACAACATGGCGACGTACTTTGAACTTATATTCAGAGACCTCCAACCTGACTGTCAAACTTCATTAATATATTCTTTTACCTTCAAACTTTAATACCATATTTTTTTACTTTCAAACTTTATTAACATATTCTTTTACTCTCAAGCTTTATTAATATATTCTTTTACCGACAAACATTATTCACTTATTCTTTCTGTAAAAATAAAAAAATATAGTTATAGATATATTAATGTAGGGTTTTAAATACTTTATTAAAAAGTTATATTAAAAATATGAAATAACAACATATGTATATGCTGATGTACTCGAGTGTAATGTAGACTTTATCTAGATAAGGAGACATATGTAAACTTAAATGTTTTCGAAATCTTGAAATTTTCATATTTCCGAATTTCTAAAATTTTGTTTTCAAAGTTTCGAATTTGAAAAGTTTCATGTTCTAAAAGTTTCAATTTTCAAATTCAGAAATTTTAAAGTTCCCAAATTCTGAGATTTCTGAATATGCGAATTTTCAAATTTCAATGTCCCCAAATCATTGAATCCTGAAATTCCTAGCTCCTCTTATTTCTACACACTAAATTCCTACATCATCTCTATAGAAGTTGTTGCAATTTTCAGTTGCCTATATCTCGAAAACGAAGTCGCAGATTGTAAATTGTAAAGAAGTTTTCGATCTGTTTCTGCGAGCACTCTGTAATTTTCATGGTATATTTTTCGAGCATTCTGTGTATCTCGATATTTGGTACTCATGATGTATGTGCGTCGCTGCGTCAGCAGTAGTAAGTGACGATTAAATGACGCGTGGAGTCATTAGGATTCCCAATAAGTGACTACAAGTGGACTGTATCTAAGAAATGTATTTGGCTTCGGACGACTAGAGTTTATTTTGCTATGTATTTGATGATTGTTTTATCGAGAGTGTCTCCTCGAAGAATTTTTACGTTTTATAAAGCCTCAGAGTGGGCGTACAATTTTTATGATATTGGTGAAGGAAAACAGCTGCCAATTTTCTATTGGTTTAGCTAAAATTCGCGTGGAGATGGAAGTGCAAATGACGTATGAAGTGGGTCTGGGTTTTCTCCAAAGTGACCATAGCAAGTAATAAAGCCAAGAAATACCTCAACATGAATAGAAAACTGCAAACGAAAGACTCTACTGCTAACGTTAAGATTTCTGACAACTAAATGTGACTAACAATAAATGAAAAAATACTTGCTAGAATATAATGACTCCTTGGATTTTATTGCTGCAACGGGTAAAGAACTATTGATTTGGAGCTACAAATGTGTCTGAAAGAACGAAAAATCGTTAAACTATTATAGTATAGTTGAAAACTTGTACTAAGGTTTAATCCTCTCGCTGTAATATGCATTCTGCAACCTAACAATTACTAAATGCCGTTAATATTCCAATATAACTTTCTCTAATCTCAAACATCATGTTTTTCCTTCACTAGTTATATAATTGTGACGTAATTGTTAAATATCGACTCATTTCTATCTTGCGTTATTATTGCGTAACTCAATTCTCTGACTATAATTTTTGATATTATATATATTTTTTATATCTTAGCAAGTAATTATAAATTTATGATAATTATATAATTACGAATAAATTGTTTCATCGAAAGGTATTAACCTGTGAATTTCACTCTTCAATCGCACACCATATTACATCCCTAGAATAGAACTAGATAGTAGTCGCTCAATTAGGTAGAAACCGCTCTTCTACCTCGCGAGCGCAATTAACGTTTGCACTATGTAGTCAGGGACGATACACATGTAAATACACATGTGTGTATGTTTAATCGTGAATTTCTCTCGAACCACTGAACCGATGTTCGTGCAACTTGTTGCATTCCATTTGACTTTCTTCGACTTTAGTCATGAAAAGTAGTCATAAAAAACGATTAAGTAATTTTGAAGGTACAGAAAAAACTCTCTTCTGCATAATTAAGAATCGTTTTGTTAATATAGCGAGTGTTCAAATCTTCATCGTGTTACTACACACAATTTTTTAAATAAATTAGTATGCGTTGTATAAATTTTATTAAATTATTATGCGTTGTATAAATTTAATTAAATTATTGTACATTATATACATTTAATAACATTATTATCTTGTTGTGAACTATGCGTGTTTCAACAGACTTTAAGAGAGGTTATCTGTTAATTATGTACATAATGCACGAGCATGTTCCTTTTAAGAAATATTGAACGAATTTTTATGAGCCTTTTCGCATCATGTATGGTAATTCTTCTAAAACGTTTTAGTTATCAAGCATCGTGCTAGTACTCAAGGTAGCTGAACTATGAATTAAAAAAGTGTGTCAAAGCAAAGGGTCTTTGAATTATAATTCAGAATTTTCGTATTTTTTGTTGACATGACGCATAATGTCCAACATACTGGTCTTCTTTGTCTATATTACTATAAATATTGTGTACCGTCGCTAACTCCGACCTTTACCGCGACGAAAGAATTTATTACACGGGTTTGAGTGGTTCGACGCGTAGACCACCGTCATTACCTATATACCTCGAAATACGGATCACCGAAGACCCTTTTTGTCTAGTAAGTCCCGTTCGGACCGGTCCCAACGTCACCGTGAACTTGCCATAAATCGGCTAACGGAGATACATTATTTTTCTCTGTCTTTCAAAAACAAGGATAGATTTTTCTTGACCATCACCCAATGATGTGCGAGGGTGTTCGGGCGAATTTTTATACATCGAAGTCAGTCAGTCGTTGAATCTTGTGCGGGTCGGATCGAGAGTACAACCTCCGTGTATCGCGAAATAACAGACAAACTTCGTGTATCGCGGAATAACATACAAACTCCACGCATCATGGAGTTACGTAAAATATCCAGTGCAGGGTGGATTCCAAATACATTCATCACACTATTCGAGCGGGACCCTGCACTCCTCGAATAGGCCAGTGTGGGGTGGTAAAGAACGCAACACAACATTATCCGAGTGGGACCCCACACTCCTCGGATAAGCCAATGTAGGGTGGTAAAGATCGCAAACATAACATTATCCGAGTGGGACCCTACACTCCTCGGACAAGCCAATGTAGGGTGGTAAAGATCGTACAACATAACATTATCCGAGTGGGACCCTACACTCCTCAGATAAGCCAATGTAGGGTGGTAAAGAACGCAAAACATCATTCGAGTGGGACCCTACACTCCTCGAATAAATCATCGTGGACAATCCTACGCAATGTAGATTGTAACACAACGCATCAGCATTTGAGCGAGCCCCTGTGCTCCTCAAATCAACAATCAAACATACTAAATCACATGAACACATTTTCACCGTCTAATCACGACATATACATATCTAAAAAAGGGTTTTTTATGCCGCAAGGCTTTTTCCCTTAAATCATATTACTCGAGCCAATAAATTATTATTGATTTTTCAGGCTCAAATTTGTCTAATTAATTTTTTATTAACCCTCCTCCTCATCCATCTTTTAACATTATTTTGAAACACGAAATTTCTCCATGTTGGAAAGATTTCGACGAAACATATTGTCTCACAAAATATGTAGTATTCTAAAATACAATTTATAATATATTGCTTTCATGATTTTACAGTTCATAATTTTACACTTATTCATAATACATTTATAATTTCACAGTAATTAAAACGTTAAGTTCAACTAAATATTGAAAAATAAAAGCCTTTTAGACAAATAGAATCAATCTCAAAACAGAAGAAAGAAAAGTACTACAAGAAGTAAAATATTAAAATTAAAGTTTAGAATTTTAAGTGAATCTATGTTTGCGTTAATCTGAATGCTTCTTTAATCTATTAACACTTTAATGACCGCCTGCGCAGTCAAATGTCGCCAGGGGTCGACAATATTTTTGAAGAATTAATTTAAAAAGACTTTATGTAAATTCACGAAATAATTCAACGTGTGTGAATATACACATAAAACAAACGATGACAACAATAACTACGACATATTTAATACAACAAATTTAATATTGTCCTTTATGTGATAATTATTAAAGCATCCGCCTATGTTCCTCAATCGTCACATGTTGTGTGAGCGGCCATTAACTGTTAATATCAACTCCTTGAAGTTGCCGCCAAATTTGAAGAGACCAAACCGATTGAAATCCTTCACAAATGTAGAAATCGTTAAAAAGAAATAAATGTGCTGTAAAGTTTCTATTTGAATCAACGAGATTACTGACTGCGATCACAGTATTTAAATCCTTGAAATTTGGTGCCATCTTCAAAACGTTGATCATAAAAAAATAAAGAACTCAAATTATTGCAAACAGTAATGGTATTTTTAGTTTTATTTTATTGTTTCACTTTGATATTTTGCTATTTTAATATCTTTCTATTTGTTATTATCTTATATATTTTAAGCTTATTATTTTAATCTTTGATTTTATTCTTTTATTAATTTTAATTCCGTTACTTTTATTATTTTATTGGTGTTAATTATACTACTTCAATTTGATTATTTTAGTCGTTTTAATATTAACATTTTTATTTCATTTTATTTTACTGCTTTAATTCCTTCTTATTTTTATTATTTTGTATATTTAAATTCTATTATTTTATTTTTTTATTTTATTATTCCTATTATTCTATTAATTTTTATTTTAGTACTACCATTGTTTTACTCATTTTAATAGCTATTATTATATTCACTTTAGTTTCATCATTTTATCTTCTAATATTATTACTTTATGCTGTACAGAGTTCTTCTTTTCAATCGGTCATATTTCATCCAAAAAATGTTTATTTCAGGTCACTAATTGAAATACATTATACTGTTTTTAATGTTGTGCAGCCGGATTTGATTTTTATTCGTTTTTAAATATACGCAACAATTAATTATTGTTTCATATAGAAAATCGAGGTAGTCCCGTACGCTGATATATGAATGTATTCAAACAATGATATCTGTATTTATAATTGAAATGAATACAGACTGAACGGAATAGCAAATATTTCGAAATTGACATATGTATGCATATATGTATACATTATGTACAGAAAGCATGCGAGAATATCGTACATGAATTCATTGCATTCAAATAACACATACCCTACTTAGGAGAGTTATACTGAATTTAATGGCAAATCGCAAATTATAAAAATATTTCAACTAGCATATTTTACTCTAAATAATTTTCACAGTAATTGAAATATGTACATGCAAATAACTTTGTCATGCTGACGTTTAAAGCGTTGCATATTTTTTCCAAATAGCGACAGTTGAAAATGTGTAATATAGTTTGAATTTTTATCTGATGCCTGAAAATATATTCGTAGTTTATGAAGTAATATTTTATTATTCCAAAACAAGGAAAAGCATTATTTGGCGAAATTACATATAGGGTGTCCCAAGTTTGACATGGTATTTAATTTAATAATTAACAGGCGTTATAAATTAATAATTGAAACTATTAAAACAACCATTATTCGCCATAGACATTGTTGATATTCTAATTGCAAGTAACAGAATTAGTTACTAGTGTGTTTATCGGCAATAACTGTATTAAATAGGATACTGAATTTTATTAATAATTGCATTTATTAATTTATAATACCCATTAGTTATTGAATTAATCAGTCAAGTATTGTTAATTATCGTTTTCACTGTCGTAAATCAATTCTTATGTAAAATATACAGTGTTTTATAACATGTGGGACTCACTCCGATAGTGGACATTAATACTGTTTCAACCAAGAGGTGTCAAAAGACACCTTTCAAATTTTAACTTAAAATTATTCTCTAAGTTGAACTATTTCTCCACAATTAATTTTTTGACTTTTCATACAATAGTTGTTAAATTAATTCAGCGATATCATTTTCTTCCAGCTCATCCTAGATCTAAAAATGTGCATATGCTCATTTCTACCATGAGGTCTTTTGACACCTTAAGGATTTCGTGACAGTGCCCAATTTTAAACCATTTTACATATAAATATCAACACCATTTTGCAGCATCATATCAATTATAATCAGATTAGAGAATCCTGATTTCAGTTGTAACGGAAAATACAGGAGTTGCGGCAGAACTTTGATATTCGCTTATTTCCCGCCATGTTGCATTTTAGTGTACACCGCTATATTTATATTTCGTAGATTGATGAATTAAGCTAGAATTTACAACCTGATAATCTCTAATAAAAACACATCAATGTATCAATAATATTCCTCAAATTATCTAAGTTTAACTGATAATTTGAAATCCAACAGTTTCGGCAATTATTTGCATTCAGACGAAAAGATGTCAAAAGATACATTGTGGTCGAAATAGGTATATATAAAATCGTGGTAGAAATAGTGTTAAGAAAATTAAGAGTTGTATAAATCCGCGTTTTTTTGTGTTTTATAATTATTGTGTTTCAGCAACACATACCAGCTTACCTTCATAAAACATATTCGAAATGATCATCTTCAACTTAAAGATACAAACCTTCAACAAATATAAGCTGTTAGGGTGTATTGAGACATAAAAATGGTGACAACTTTAAAACAAACTCAAGCCGGGCGTATGGTATGAAACAACCTGTATATAACTGCATACGTGGACTGCGGATGTTTATACGCAAATGATACATACTGTGTGTACTGAAGTTTACAAACTACACATAAATCATGTGATGTGTAATATACAAACTGCGGACCTGGTTGATTACATAAATTTATGCATTGTTTGTAGACTTCGATATATCATAAATACATAAACTACTGTAGTCTACGTGTGTTTATTGACGAATTAAGGACAGGTGCATTAAGGAAAAATTACTGTAAAACATTTATATGTAACATATTTATTAATATTATGTATATAAATAATATTACATCTATTGTCACTGTCATATTACACTAACATGAACCTCCTAAGTTGAATATGCAAAATTGAAAAAAGTAATTTTCGAAATATTGACGTATACATATACATGTATACATGTATTGAGCAAAGTGAAACATACTTTTTCACATATGTTACATGTATAAATAATATACAGGTTATAAATAACTTGCTAAAAAAAATGTACTCAATAACTCATTACCTTTTGTTAATTTATCGTATTAAACCTACAAATAATAATAAACCATAAACACCTTTACCCAAGTTAACCATATGTGTAATAGTCAGTTAAAGTGTGAGTACATTCTTTGGAGGCACCCTATATTTACATACATATAAAAAAACAGCTAATTGTAAATATAATTATTTATTTACATATCTAATCATATTTGATTTGATGTTATTTTCCACAATGCTTCCGCAAGTATTTACATATGTGCGTATCTAATGACACTGAATTCAAGGTTATGTTCCACAATGTTTCGTCAATACCTATTATACAAGGTCTGTCCGGAAAGTAATGCAATTTGTTCATTTCCGCCATTTTTCCTGGTCCGAACATGTTCGGACTTGTTGGAATATGTGGAGGGGACTCTTATCTTCATATCTTTGCAACCTCAACCTGATCCGCGCTCCGAAATCGTCAGAATCGTAGTAAACGTAAACCTATTATTTGTGCCCGTGTCACGACGCGTAATGGAGAAAAATATCCAATAACTTTATGCGATTAAATTCTGCGCTAAGCTGAATAAAAGCCTCGCCGAAACCAACCAAATGATTAAGGCGGCATACGGGGACTCTGCTCTTTCCTATTCTCAAGTTTCCAGATGGTTAAATTTGTTCAAAAACGGTCGGGAAAACGTGGAGGATGACTTCTGCTCTGAACGCCCGACAAGCACCACTATTGACGAAAATGTTTCCCGTGTCCATGAACTTCTTAAGAGTGATCGACGACTGAGTGTTCGAATGATCGCAGAGACTCTCAACATATCGAAAACAACTGTGCACAACATTGTACTCCAAAAGAGATCGCCACTACGTGGCAGCTGCACCACGGCAACGCTCCCAGCAATATCGCTCTGCGCGTTCAAGAATTTCTAGCCAAGCACAACTTGGTAACGTTACCACAGCCCCCTTACAGTCCTGACATGGCTCCAGCAGATTTTTTCCTGTTCCCGAAGATCAAGTCTGCCCTCAAAGGATTCCATTTTGGAACCATAGAAGCGATTCAAACCGCCGTGCCGAAGGCATTAAACGAGGTCCCCATTAACGCCTTCTAGGATGCGTACCGTGCATGGAAAAGTCGCTGGCAAAAGTGTGTTGAAGCCCAAGGGAAGTACTTTGAAGAATTTTAAAGATTTATATCAATAACATAAATACATTTTTTTTTACGTACCTAATTGCATTACTTTCCGGACAGACCATGTATTTTAAATATTATATACACTAAACAAATAATATTGTTCTTTTTTAATATGTACGGGATAAGTTCTCTTACTTATAAAATATATTTGCTATCTTAATTACTAAATCATCGAAGATTATCTTCATTTTTACAAAATGAAATTTCCATTTCCAACATTTACGACGCGCGACACGTATAAAACGTTCTAAAAAACGACCTATTATACATAAATGTACGACGTGTCATAAATGCATTTACGACACAGTGTAAAATACGTACCATCACTGTTGCTAATTATGTTACATATTGCAGTTCATCCCATTCCTATTCACTGCTGTGCCATAGCAGAGGGGCGTACTTTTATGTCCATTTAATTCAACACGATTTAAAATGCTGTTTCGTTGCTACTGTTTATTCATTTATTCATTTCAGAGCTGACACCTCGAACCTTTGAGAATCGGGGAGGACATTAACAAGGAAGTCAAGAAATTACGAGAGCTTAAGAGAACTTGTCAGTGAGTTCGTAGTTCACTATTAATATTTACGTAGAAGTCGGAATCTTCGCTATCGTATACTTTCGCGTAACACTGTGCTATGTATTGCAAAAATGGATTTAATATTTTTTTTGTTAAATAAATATGTTTATTGACGATTTTTAGTGTTTATATGCGGTAAGAATATTTTATATCCTTAAAAATATATTAATTTTTATATTGTAGGAAATTATTATATCTTTGAAAATATAGTAACTTTTATATTAGAAGAAATTATTACATCCTTAGAAATATATTAATTTTTATATTGTAAGAAATTATTACATTTTTAAATATATATTAACTTTTATAATATAAGAAATTGTTCCATTATTAAAAATATATTAATTTCTGTATTATAAGAAATTATGCATCCTTACAAATATATTAATTTTTGTATTAGAAAAAATTAATACATCCTTAAAAATATATTCATCTTTGCATTAAATAAAATTATTATATCCTTAAAAGTATATTTTTTATAATATAAAAATACTTTTTGTATTACAAGAAATTATATCCAGGTATGTTAATATTTATTACAGATATTTTGTACTACTTAACTATTACTATTTGTTTTGTTTATTACAATCGACATGAAGCAACCGCCATTTTGAACGTTATACTTTTACTTACAAAAAATTAGTTACACCTTTATTTGCTATTTAAATAGATCTCACAAGGTTCATGATTGAAATAAACACTAAGTACACAATCAACTTTTAAGTCAGACCATAAAGGCTATTTTTCTTTTGGTTAATAATGAATATAGTAAAACAAGTGTATAGGTTAGGTTTTCTCTGCAGAGTCAAGATTTAAAAACTATGTTTCTGTTACTTAATCGCCTTTATTACTTTGAAAATGTTGAAACAGGCACTGCTCTTTGTTGTTATAGATAAAAGTATGCTTTGCAATGGTATTACTTTAAATATTATAGTTTTGAACTACAGATATAGTTTCGAAGTCCAGAGTGCCACACTAGGAACCTACGCAACAATAGGGTTCCTTGTTTTAACCCATGTTGATTTGTTTATTTTAAGACAGCACTGTGAATATTAGTTGTTAAACTACGTTGAAAATTTCAGAACCGTGGAGAATATAATGTGAATGTTAAATTTGTTGCCGGTACAGTTTCAATTACAGCAAACAGTTGTATGGTCAGCGAAACTGAATGGTTACGTTTTGAAAATTTACTTTCTGACACAATTATTTGAAACTTTTCCACATACGTTATAAATGCGTTTGCATGTTTTTCACAAGATAAATCATGCATGAGTTAATTCAAGATGCGATGCTACATTGCCAAATTTGACGAGGACAGCTATTTTTTTTCAGTTATTAAGGGGGGCAATACCTGTAGATAGATGAAAATAAGCTGATATTTGTGAATTTTTTTGTATAAGATATCTTTGTCTTGTATTTTCGAAATTTCAGGTATAAATTTATTATAGCTATTGCCTATTACAACATATTTTTTTTTTTTAATATTTAAAAATAGCGGAATTATGATAGTCTTTCCTGGAAGTGTTCCGGCGTGTCTCGTGAAACGGCGTGACTTCTAGCTTTAGTTACATTGGTCTGAAACAAGTTTGCAAATGATGTTTCGATTATTAACATTCACAGTTAGTAGATGAACCTAAGAAATGTGAAAAATATGGAAAATAGAAGAGATGGCGCGCTTTTAAAGAGAAACTTTGAATTTTATTGAAAATTTTCGCAATATTTTGCAATAAAAAAGGACTTTAATGTTAAATTTATTTCGTACATTTAGGTTCATATGTTAGATAGTATTGTCATGGATATGTGCAAAAAATTTGAGCGCGATTGATAAACTAGTTTTTGAGTTATCAGTCACTCCAATTTTAAAAATGTAGTTTTGAGAAAAATGCGTTTAAAGTTTCGATAAGTAAAACCTGAATAATTTCAATGATTTACCAACTAATCTGCGATTCCTGTGCCATATAATAATCCTCCGGCTTACTCGTAAAGTTGATTTTTCTCCATAAGCTCATTCTCCGTAAAAATATAAAATTTCAAACACAGCAATGGCATGATAATAACAAATCTGTTACATAGCCCTCCGCATCGAGCGCGTGAGTATCTGCGGCGCGATACCAGACATGAGTCACGATAATCGGCCATAACATCAAAAGGGCTCCGTATTACGCTTTAAAATTTTGAGACTATATTTTTGAGATGTTGCACTAACATTTTATAGAAAAAAAAATTGTCCAATTTTTTAAGATTCTAAAGGTATTTCCCCCCTTAATAAACTATATATTTGAAAAATTCTGCAGTTTTCACTTACTAAGACAGCTATTTTGTTTTTAAAATACAACAATTTTTACAATGATTTAATCATGAATCAGCTTGTTTTTTTTCAAAATAATACGAAAGCAAAGCAAAACGTTTCTCCCATGATGTGGGATGTCAATAACTGTGTCAATTTTGAATTTAACCCTCAATGGTCACACTTCGTCAGTATAACACATCTGGCACACTGGGACGTTTAAGATCCAGTCACTAAAAATGTGTTTTACAAAGAAACTACTCGTTATTTCAACTTGAGAAAAATTATAAATAATCTTTAAAAGTTGTTTTAACATATTTCAAAGTTGTTTTAACATATTTAGTTGATTTCGGTATATTTAAGCGTTGAATATGAAAAAAGTTCAGAAACTTGAAAAAATTAAAACAGATTACGGTCTTCGAAGAAAAATTCAAAACATAGTAAAATATAAAATAAAGTAAAAGTTCAAAAAATAGTAAAAATACCGATGTTGCAGAAAACGTATTTATTCAGATTTTCAGGATACAATGTGGCTAAAATTGGAGATAAATTGGTTGGGGTCATTTCATACCCCAGTATGACCGTTAAGGGTTAGTAATATAAAAATGATCGTTTTCACAAAAAAAAAGTAAGAGATATTAATATAATAATTATTCTGCCGTATTTGATGGAATACACATATTTGGTTTATTTACTTCATCGCCGAAGTTATATTTTGAACGAAATCGTATCATGCAATTTGCTTAACTAACTAAACATTAGTTTATTGAATATTACCGAATACTAGTTCAATCAATTAAATAATTGGGTAATTAAACATTAGCAACATAGGCTCACAGTCGCAAAGAACTAGAATTAAAAAATGGAAGATATATAACAAAGATAATAATGAAAAGTAAAAATAAATTTGTTAATTTTTATTTACAACGAAATCAGCATTCCTTTTTATTCATATATCTTAATGCTGTACTTGCTTTCATTGATTGTACACTTTTGTCATAAACAAAGAACTAAAAATAATTTATAAATTTTGCATATATGTTTCGTTTATAATTTGGCTACTTAATTTGTTTATCTTTCTTAGCTTAATACCATTCAAAATTTGTCTAAATTACACATTTAGAAAACAAGAACTTTTATGTGTAAATAGTACAATTTTATGTATAATACATGTGTTAGTATAATATTTAACATTTATTAATATACGTAATATATATATTAGCGTAATATTTAATATTTATTAATACATGTAATATATATAAATGTACCATCTAATATTTAAATTAGTATAAATGTTAGTGAAAGGAAAACCAGTTACAGGTAACAGTAGTACAAATCAATCATTAATCAGCCAATCACATTGCTTCTTGTTTTCAATGTATTAAATAAAAATTTCTAGCTAGCAGAAGCAGTTATTTAATGTTATTTAATTGAGACTTTTGGAAGAATAAAAATATACATTTTACAAATCTTTTATTATTCTTTTAATAGAAAAATGCAAACAGTATTTTTCCAAACAACACTTCTCAAAATGTAATTTTTCTCGTTTACAATTAATCATAGTTTTTTTAGACGGACTACATGCTTGTATTATCGTAAAATATGAGGCAAAGGTCAATTCGATAACCTATAACATTATGATATTTGTTACTTTAAATACGACGAACTTGGAAATGTTTGGTAATATATGCAAATGATAAAATAACTGTTATTATGGATATTCCGTAATTACTATCAAAATATTAATGATGTTATTATCGTGTTATGTCGAACGTATTCCTCTTTGGTTTGGCAATTTAACAGATCAGTGCCTGATGGTGTTCCTAATTGTTTATACTCAACCTGCGACTCACATAGCATTTATTGTAACATTAAAGACATTAAAAACATTGTTTTCTTCAATAATATCTACTTAACACTTTTTTTAATGATTCTGCGGCCAATGTGAAATAGCTGTTATGTGTAATCCCATATACAAAAATTTCGAATAATTTGAAGTTTCTGAAAATATTATCTTGAAAAAAAGCTTCTATTTACTCCAATAATATTTGTCTCTTTAAATCAAACTGTTTGTCCTTTTGACTCTTTTATATATCGTTAAAAATAATGAAAATATAAGTTTGTAACAGAATTAATAGGACATTCTGCAGCTTTCAAATAAATGAATTTCCAAATTCCTAGATTTTATCTTAAAATCCTCAAATTCCTAGATTTCGAAATATTTAAATTCTCAAATTTTTCCGACCTCATATCTCAAGATTCCCACATTCCTAATCTCTCAAATTCCTATGTCCACAAATTTTTAAGCCTTCAAATTCTTAAACCGTCAAGTCCATACATCAAAAATATTTATGTTCCTAAGTTCCTAGATCTCAACTTTCCAAGCTCGGAAATACCCAGATTTCTAAATTCTTATGTCCGCAAATTTCTAGGTCACCAAATTCCTAGACAGTGAAATTCTTAAATTCTTATATGCGTAGATACAAACTTAGCAAACTCTTTGTAAATCAAACGATTTGCAAACTCTTAGATTTGCAAATTCCTATCTGCGCAAAATTTCTAAGCAACCAAATTTCAGTATCGCAAAATTCTTAGATTTTGATGTTCGTAGATCACCAAATACCTATGTTTTCTTCGGCCTTCAAGTTTCAAGACCATCAAATTTCTATATCAGCAAATTTTTAGATATCCATGTCCGTAGATCTCGAAATCCTATAGTCTTCATATTTCTAGCTCTGTGTCACTGTCAATGTCAATCGATAAATTAACGAGAATAAAAGAAAGCCAGAATCGGGATTAGTCAATTACTTTATAGACAAAATAATTATTTACAGAATGTATAAATTATGACAGATTGAATTTACAATAATATAATAGAACGGAAATGTATTACCGTTTTATCGTTGAACAATACAAACGTTAGAAAATATAATCGAGTTTTCGAGATAATTCTATTCCTTGGAAGAGCGAGCAAGGTAGCGTCTAACTTCAACAATCGACAAGTTAATAATGAATATTCGGGCCTCGCCCAAGCAATGTTCGTAACACGCTCGGGCCTTTCAGACTTTTCCCGAATACTACCCTTATCTACCATAGTGGCTTTACTCCTAGATCAGCCTAAAGGCCCCGGAGAACAACCAAGTGGTTCTCCGTCCGCTGTCCCTCACTGCCGGAGACGTTCATCATCTCCCTCTCAGGGTCATACCGGCCTCAGCGCGATACATACAGCACCTCCCCTAGCCGTGGCTTGAACGGCCCCAGGTTCGCCAAAGCGCCCCTGTGCTCGCAAGGAGATCGCCAGCTAGGCATCGCTTCTCAGAAATTTACAAATGTTATCTCGCTCGCTCTTCCTTCGCTCTCCGCTACAAATAAACTTATCGCTACCTTCGCAACGACAATACAATCGCACACAATTTACAACATACGAATAAGCATGGTTATTTTACATTCATAACAGTCATAACCCAAACTTATACAATTTTTACTTAAATCTAAATAAACTAAACAATTATTTTGGGAGTATTTAACAGTCAATTATGTATCACAGTGCTACTATGTACTACTACCACCATATATTACTATGTATCGTGTACTACTCTTATTTTATATCACTATGTTACTACTCTGTGTATACTATTCTTGCTGAATATCATTATGTATTAAGTGAACTTTTCAGCTACGTATTTTTTCCCTATACTACTGGATCTACAGACCAGGTGCCTCACGTGAACTTGACTGTGTATTCAAAATTTGGAGAACCTACTGTAAACATATAGGTAGAACAAGAAACAGTTGTAGAGTTTTCAAAGTCGTTCCAAACGATTAAACGTGTCTGAAACTATTGAAAACGATACCAGACACGATTATTGTTGATTTCACAAGGACTAACGTCAATGACGACCAAGTATTGTCAACGATGAGTTATAGAGCTTAACGTGGTTCCAGTCAATTCTCTGTGTCAAAAATGATCGAAAACTATACTAAAACACGGTTTTTTATCGATACGACGATGGACGTCGACGACTGGTTCTTGTCGTCAGATAGGAAAATCCATACAGGGAATTTAGGGTGTTTCACGAGTCTACCATCAAAATTTCAAGTCAAAATACCCAAAGCTAGAAGCTTCACTACGTTTCGTAATAAGTTCCATGATCCAGAGCTATTAACTTCTGATTCGTCGGAGTTCGCCGCATTGTTCACATTGAAGGCATTTCTACGATTAGACACGTACGGCGTTATAATTCGCGGCACACATATGTTCTCAATGCGTTTCGAAATTACGCGACGTTTGCTATAATAACGCTGCTAATTGCGATAACGAATGTCGTGCTATAATTCAACGCCGTATGCGCTACTATGTGCGATCTATGAAAGGTAAAGTACGTATAAGCGATGTACAATATTCGCGATATTTCTTCTGTACGTATTCGCACGATGGCTTTGCACATTAACGTAAACGTAACAGGAGTGCATCGGGATGATTACCGTTGTTATAGCATTATCGAAACATTGAGTGCAGTTTCTGAAATATTGAAAATCTTTTAGGGAAATTTATAATTCAACACTATCCTTTGTCCTGAATTAATTTAGTTATATCGCAGGGAAATTATGAAAATAGGGATTTGTTCAAATCCCTAAGTATATGATCAAGTCACGGAATATGTTAAAATAACAACTCTGTAGGGTGATTTCCCTGAAGAAAGTAAGATTTGATCAAATCCCTTAACTGTTTTAGTGAAAAGATAAAATAATATTGTTTAGGTATTAAAAGTATTTATTTAATAAACCATGCATTATTAACACTAGGTTTACGGACGTTTATGGTCATTTATATTTAAATTTGAACTGAAAGTAGAAAAACAAATAAATTGAGGATGACATGTGAACTGCCTAAGACATTGATTCTTTAGCTTGGCGAAAGTTGACATACATTTTTACAAAAATTTCTTAATAAGTTTTGTCATTTAAATTAAAAGACGGATGACTCGTCATTTTGACGGGTTCCGTAAATCTAGTGTTAATTGTAGTTAATACAACAATAGTCATCGAAACACAAATTATTTATTCGAAATTTATTAACAAAAGAAATACTCAAGCTGATATTTTTAAAAACAAAAAGGATGTTTTTAGCGAAATTTAAAAAATTTTTCGTAAATGTAATATATATATTCCTTTTTATTAAAACATGTTGTTGACTTGTGGCATCTCGAGTTACAAAGTTGTTATTTTAACATCTTCCGTGAATTGATCGTATACCTTAGGGACTTGATGAAACCCCTATTTTTATCATCTCCCTGTCACAGTTATATTTAGAATATAAAGTTATTCTTGAAATAGCCGTTACATTTGTAAATAACGGATTAAAGAATAAATTCACTGAAGACAAAGAAATTAATTCTTAAAATTCCTATTTTTATAATTTACAAAATAAATGAACATTTTCATTGAATAAAGTATCTAGGATTCCGAATTAGAGGGAGTTTCGAGTATCGATTGAAATTGAATCCCACTCATACTTTTTTATTGAAATAAAAAAGCTCTTTTTTAATTAAATTAAATTACTTTTTGATCTTTAATTTGACAGGTTTTAATTTAAAATCAACCTTTGATTTTTTGTTAAAAAATCATGCAATTAACGATTCAGTTTAATTCCTAATGAAAGAAAATGCAATTACAAACTGAACGCTAATTGTTAATTAGTGGTTAATTGCATAAAAACGTAATTAAACAGTCGAATTTCTGTGTAGTAATCAAAGAGTTTGTTTATAGCAATTAGCAGTTTCCTTTCACATCAAAGTGAGCGTTGTTAAAATTTGACAATTTTATATTAATATTGTTTATTTTTTTTTGTATCATTACTTCAATAAATAAAAGACGGTTTATATTGAATGACTAACAAGTCATTTTCCCATTTATAATTCAAGTAACTTTTTCACTTTTTATTGTATATATTTTATTTTCAATATGAAGTACAGAAAATGGTCCTTTCTGTTCAGAAAATGGTGTCAAGTAACTAGTATTTACGTTTCGTTACGCAAACATAAGCTCATTTAATATTTTTCACTACAGTTTTCACAACGTATAATATTAAAATTAAAATTTGTTCAAAAATAACGTCCTTTGTCTGCAATACAGTTCATGTTTTATTAATATACATTCTAGGAAAATATCTCTTAGTTCATGAACTATGCTTTCCATGTAATAATAATTGAAAATAAGGTAATTTATGCACTTTTTGCTTTAAGGGATTGCTTGATGAGAGGGTCATAAGAGTGATGAAAAATTATATTAGTTCCATGCAAGCAACTTCCATATATAAAGTTACTGTATATAAATATTAATACATATTAAATATTGTACCACTTATACGATATACAGGGTATTCATAAATTTACTACCCAGTATAGCTTTTGTAAGGGAAATGTTACCTAGCTTTTGTAGAATATGACGACTTTGTTTTAAATTCTGTTGTTCTGTAGAAAATAAGACAAGTTAAAATGAATTTTAATAATTAAGAGAAAAGGAACATAAAAATTGTGAATAATTTAGAGGAAAGGAATATAAAAATTGTCAATAATTGAAAGAATAGAAATATAAAAATTGACAATAATTACGAGAAGTGAAATATAAATGTGTTGAAATAAATGTATTATATAGACTACGAATTATTACTAATAAAAATACTAGTTAATTATAGGACCGAATTAATATTGAGATAGAATTTAGGTATTTAACGTTCGAACAGTAATAGATGCTAGGTTAGAATGGACATTGGCCGTTAAAATAACATGCGGAATTAGCGTTCCGGGTAATGGTATTTACGCTTGCGCAAACAATTAATATTCGTTAAACAGATTATCTACAAACTCGATATAGTAATTGCGATGTCGATTTATTTTGTGTTATCCGTACTGATTGGTTTATTCCGCTAATCGATTTTACGATTTTTGAAATAATACGTATTGAAAATATAAAGAAGTATTTCTTTCTTTATAATAAAAACATAAACAATTTTATTGTTACATAATTAAATTATTAAATATCAATATAAAATTGCAATTTATGCTTCATAATTCCAAATTGGTTAAAACTACGATGTATAAAAATATCTTATGTACATTGGGGTGCATTTTCATGCCGCTTTTTACTGTGATTTACTATTTTGTAGATTTATAGATTTAACGTATGTTAATTTAGAATTTACATACGTTTGTTTGCATATAATTTTTATCCTGAGCTTGCGTTTCGGGCTCAAATTACAATATTATTGCGAATATTATTTTGTACATCCCTTATCTTTCAAATATATTTCTACTCGTGTTCGTTGCGTTCTACAGCAATTTATTATGGAATTTTGATTATGATCTGACTCGGTTTAAATCTGCTTTAATTTTTAATGAAATCTTTGTTTTCGATGAATTATATAAAATCACATTTCAATAATTATGCAAAATGATATGAAATTTAGAAATCGCAAAATTAAAAAATTCTGAAATTTGAGAAATCAGAGTGTTGAAAATTCGGCAAGTTAGTGCTTTAGAAATATTTGAATTTACGAGTTTGAGAATTAGAAATTTGAAAATTTATAAATTTCGTGCTTCAGAAGCTTAAGTATTTAGAAATTCGTGTATTTTTAATTTTGGATATTTGCAAGTTCGAAATTTCTCAAATTTTGAAATTTGAAATTTTCCTTATACTTTTAATGTTTAGAATATGATGTTCCAGTTATAATATTTAGTTGGAACCAAGTTGCGATCATTTATGGTTCTAAACGAAGAATAATAAATTGTATTCGAAAAATTTGAAACACGAATTTATTACTCCTACTGCTAATAAATAAATAATAGTGTTTTTGAGTAATCAGTATAAATAGAATTTATTATTAGAGTAACAGCTATGAAAAAGGATAAAAAAACTACATACACACGTGCTGTTTTTATATCGTCGAACAGTATACTAAAGAACATGTACGAGAACGACACCTGTACATAACCGAAATCCTAAAGTTCACTCAAACTCATATAAAAATATAAACGTACTATACTCAACACCTACAGTCTCATTCGTAAGAGCATAACCATCGCCGGAATTCATTTATTCAAAAGTTATATCTCCTTAAAGTTTGATAGTTTTGGAGTATTGTATAGCTGACTTTAATGTGGTAACTAGTTGAATTTTATTATTCAGTAAAATACATATTGTGCTGGAATCGCGTCCGTTAAAAATGTCATTGCTATTATTCCGACGACAGAATTGTCGCTATAAATATTCTCACGATAAAGGTACAAATTCATTGTCGTGAAAATGTCCTCTTCCTCTCATTCAGTCTTTTGTAGGACGCCAGTATGATTCCATTTTTTGAGTATGCGTCCCGCCGCTAGCTAACATTTATTAAATTCCATTTAGTTAAAGTTTCATCGAAGTTTGGCCGTAATCTAACTGAAATTCAAAGTAAATTATACTTGCCCACGAACTCTTTGCCGTGACTAACACTTTTAGGTATATAGCCTTCTGCATTGAGTTCTATGCAACTTTTCAAAGAGTCCGTGTGAATTTCACTAGCGATATTAACGTTCCTTTAGAACTAGTATAGTGAACTCCTCACGATTATCGATTACAATCATACAATCATTCGTCTCACCTGTATCAACCGGGTGGCTTGTAAAACATAGTTGCTTACTTTCTTACACCGCAATTTTGATTTTCATCTTCGCTTCAGCAGCAATAACCTCGCTGGTACTACCTACAATTTGATTTGCGTAGTATAGGCTAAATTGAAGCAAAGCTTCAAGTAACAGTAAATAACCATAGAATTATATAAGGAAATGTATGTTACTTCGGTGATTTGTAAGTACTCGATAATATTTAAAGCAACTGGATTAATTTTAATGAAACTTTCAACCTTTGCTACTTTATTATTCCTGGACTGTTATAGGTTATATTTTATTCAACGAATTATTACAGTTACACAAGAAACGGATTATAAAGTACTATGTCATTACAGTTACACAGATTATGATAACTAGAACGTAGTAATATGTGTATAACCGAAATGCATTATGTTTTTGAATGTCGGAATTTATTGGTTCACAAGTTATTTGCCATTAAAGTCTGGTAATTTTGGAGTACTGTGTACGTTACTCTAATGTGGAAACTGGGGGAATTTTACTGTTTAGTAGAAAATATATCGTGCTCGAATCGTGTCCATTAAAAATACCGTCAGATCAATATTATTTCGGTGATAAAATTGTCGCCACATATTCGCACAGTTGAGGTGCAAACTGATTGTCGTGAAAACGTCCTCTCATTCAGTCTTTTGCAGGACGCCAGTATGATTCCATTTTTTGAGTATGCGTGCTATCACTAGCTAACATTTATTAAATTTCATTTAATTAAAGTTTCATCGAAGTTTGGCCGTAATCTAACTGAAATTCAAGGTAAATTATACTTGCCCACGAACTCTTTGCCGTGACTAACACTTTTAGGTATATAGCCTTCTGCATTGAGTTCTATGCAACTTTTGAAAGAGCCCATGTGAATTTCACTAGCGATATTAACGTTCCTTTAGAACTAGTATAGTGAACTCCTCACGATTATCGATTACAATCATACGATAGTTACTTATGCCAGTGTCAATCATCCTAACACATCTACTTTCTGACATGACTGTACTTTCTTTTACCAAATTTCGCTTGGTCGATCTTTAAAATCGTGTAAAAATATGAATTTGTGAAACATTCTTGATCCCATGTCGCATTCATATCTTCTACGGGTATTGTAGAAATTGCAACTCAGTTTCAGGATCGAATAGAGTCATTATAATGTGCAATTATGATAAAGAAAAACGTTATTTCATATGGTAGACGTTTTATACCCTCGCGTATACACGAAGTGGAATAATTTGTATAATGCTAGTGATTTATCGATGCTTAGTCATACTGTAAGTAGCTTAGTGCTGCATCAGTTATATTTAAGTCGTCAATAGCGATGTGGTATGTGTATGATGACAAGACACACGGTACTGATGTAATTTGCGTGCACAATACAAAACATGAATACTAATTTTTAAGATTTGCCTGCAATCATATGACAGTCGCCTGTGCCGACCATCTCAACACAATGATCTACTTTCTGGCACATAGTTTCTTTTACCAAATGATCGATCTTTAAAATCATGTAAAAATATGAACTAATTTGTGAAATATTCTCGGCACGACTGTACATTTGGCCTACCTAATACTACTCGTATTTTTGCATACTTAACCCCTTGCCTTATGAATTATTCGTCAGGTCCGTCAGTCGGAGCTAAGTAGGTACAGCTACAATATTAAAACAGAGAAAAAAGTTGAAATGTTATGTCAATTTTCAGCAATCTTTGACTATATAATTGAACATATACTCCAAATTGAAGCGTATTAAAAATTCAGGTAAAAATTGTTACAGAAGCGTGAGTGTGTCACGTGTGGTAGACATTGTAAGGCAAGGGGTTAAATAAATTATGTTCCTGAACTATTAGAGAACTTGACTCTGAGACTCAAAATTGCTATCTGTCTATATTTTAACATTATTGTTTAAATTTGAAGATTGTACAAAAAAAGGGAAGGTTATCCAAATCATCCCCTAACAGAACAATCAAGATGTTGACAAATGCTTTTTATCGATCGTCCACAAGTACTTTGAGCATTTCCGTGCAGAAAGTGAAAAACACATCGATCGTCGAGTTTCTTTCTGCTCGCTGTCGTCCTCAGACGAGAGGAGATATAGGAAAAGGTGGATTCTTTCCAACGTTTCAACATCCTTCTGTAACAATAACGAACGTTTTTCGTCTCGAATTGATCGCGATCAATGAGCAGATGGCAAGATGGGACGGATCGTTCAGCGAGAGAGAGACTAAAGAGAAACGTGAAAGAGGAGATAAATCGAGGGACGAAGTGGCTACGTTCGGTGGTAAAATGTGAACGAGAAGGGACAGCAGAAGCGGAATGACATAGGGAGTAGCAGGGACACGAATGGAAGATAAATTGTCAGATGAAAACGGCGGAGAAAGAAGTGGTAGAAATTGGAAGGAAAGAGATTTAAAAGTGTAAAGCACGGTAAGAGATAGAAGTTAAAATTTATCTTCCTGAGAAAACAGAAAGAATAAAGAAATAAATATAAAGGAATCAAGGCAGGTCCAGATTCAAGGTGGATGCAATAAAATAACTCTAATGCCTCGAGCAGTGGTTTTCAACCAATGATATCGCTGCTATACCATATTTCTTTCGAGAACATGAAGAACAAATTAGAGATTGTCTCATAATAAGAAAAATAAGATAAATTTATTTATTTTCCAAATTTCCGTGAATTTGTTTTCTTTATAAAGTTTTACTGTTATTGGAAAATATTCATAAAGTTATTAAAATATATTCGTAAAATATGGACATTAGGCTGGTATTTCAAATTCAATTTTTAAAATATTGATTACATACCTTAATATCTTTTTGCCTGAGGCTCGTTTAACATTTTATAAAGGCAATGTGTCCATTAGCGAACATTGTTTATTTCATTTTATTTAATATGCGATTGAAATGATATATATGATTAAAACTTCTATGCATCTGAGTTGTAGTTTTTTTATTAGCTGCTTTAAAAATTGTGTTATTAAAGTGCTTGTTAGCAAATTATAGATTTTTATGAAATAAGTTATTAAATACATATGTATTTATAAAATCGTCAATTTCGTATAGAAAATACGATTCCATATGATAATTTGTCAAAATTAACACAAAATATGTAATTTGGAATCTAATGATAGGAAAATATTAATTTTCATTTACAATAATTGCAAAATATTGTAGTAATTTTTGTTAATTACTTTTTGAAAAATGTCACTTCAAGACTTCAAAACTTAAAGGACAGACATTAAACGATTGTCACTTTATAGAAAAATTTTGATATGTTAGTATGAAATGATTATTTTTAAATGATTAATATTCTAATATGTATACATATAATAATAATTATTATTATACATATGTACCTATTCATAAATTAATAAATTATAAATATGTGATAAATAGATTAATTTATTTATTACTTATTAACATCAATAGTTAATTTGTATCAAACTATTTACGAAGTAATTTTATATTTATAAATTTTAGCCCACATCTTAGTCCACACAAATTTTAGCCTACATTAGTTGTATACACTAATTACAATTTTATATCATGATTAATAATTTAAGTACACGATAGTAAATACATTCATTATTTTTATTGATGTGATCGTTCGTTTAAGTATTTATTAAAAAGGATAGGAAGAAATATATCAAGAAAGTTAAAATTTTTATTAATTAAGGCCCTTAATTTTATATTATAAATTCTCATAACTTTTTTACTTTTTACTTTCAAATAGAAGACAAATTACACAGCTTTATTTTATGACAAGTATTATACAGAAAATCAGTTAATTATACAAATTAACGGTCCTATTAATTAAGTGAATTAACGTATTCTCTGTAATTCACTAAAGACATGAATTAGGTTAAGGATTAAAGAATATCAGTTAATTATACAAATTAACGTGCTTATTAATTAAACAGAGTTACGTTTCCTCTGTAATTCATTAGAGACATGAATTAGTTTAAACATTTTAGATTTAGATAATAATAAAAATTCCGAAATAAATTACAATAATACCATAACTTATTCGAGGTAGAATGTACTAAAAAATTAAAGGATGTTCAAAATGATATTTTCAATAATTACGTAACTCGAGTCCGAAATTGCAAGCTCAGAATACAAAATAATGAGAAGTCAGATATATAATTAATTCTGTAAATGTAAAAAATTCATGAAATATGCAAATATTTTTGATAATTGTTGATCCCGAGAGTTAAATTCATTACATACGTAATTATATGGGCACACAATAGATTCCAATACTCATGACTGACGTTAAGAACAATAATCGAATTCGAAAGATGTCCACTGTCAATTAAACCAATACGAACATTTCAAAAACGATTCTTCACAAAATCAGAAACAGAAATTAAATTCCTATTGAATATTCTCTATACATAAACAGAAATCGAATTTCAAAGTTAATTAATGCCTGTCGTTTGATTTTATTGATGGCTTGCCTATCGGTGTCCAGTTCACCGTTGTATCGTGTTCACAAAAGTACGTACGATAACTTTGGATGAAGACAAATGAATCCCATGGCAGCACCATCGCTAATTTGGAATTTACGGCCACGACTGTCGGCACACGACCCCATCCAGAAATCCGCTTGACGTTTACTCGTTTGCTTCATTACGATTTATAGCACGATCGATCTTTTATCACTTCCGCTCCTGTAGACGTGGAACGATGATGACTAGTTACAAAAGTATCGCTGTTAGCGAGTTAACAGCGGGAATAGTATGCTATAAATGTTTTACTTGTTTCAGAATCGTCACCGTTTTAACGCGTTTCGTCGTACAGTGTTCCATAAAATGGTTCGCGTTTGAATTTGCCGCGATTTCTACGCAACATGGCGACGTACTCTGTACTTATACTCGGGGAGTCCCACCTGACTCAGACTTTATTAATATATTCTTTTACTCTCAAACTTTATAGATTTAATCTTTTGCTCCCAAATTCTATTAATATATTCTTTTACTTTCAAACTTTATTAACATATATTTGCCGTATAAATAATAATATAGTTATAGTTAAATTAACGGGGAGCAGAACTTCCCGTCTTGCGGCTTGGTCTCTAAAATTCGATAATTTAATGGCAAATGTTTCCAATTAATCAGTAATCATTTAATTAATTGTAGAGTTGAATTAAATAATTAAATGGTCATAGTTAATTTAGTTAAGTATTATGTATAATAGCGAATCTCATTAATCATTTATGAAGCGTAGTTTTTAATATAGCGATTCTTCTTGTCATTTATCAAACGTCTCTTTATACTTGTCGATTATCGCGATTTCTATACAACATGGCGACGTACTTTGAACTTATATTCAGGGACCTCCAACCTGACTGTCAAACTTTATTAATATATTCTTTTACCTTCAAACTTTAATACCATATTTTTTTACTTTCAAACTTTATTAACATATTCTTTTACTCTCAGACTTTATTAATATATTCTTTTACCGACAAAGTTTATTCATTTATTCTTTCTGTAAAAATAAAAAAATATAGTTAATGATATATTAACGTAGGGTTTCAAATACTTTATTAAAAAGTTATATTAAAAATACGAAATAACAACATATGTATATGCTGATGTACTCGAGTGTAATGTAGAGTTTATCTAGATAAGGAGACATATGTAACTTAAATGTTTTCGAAATCTTGAAATTTTCATATTTCCGAATTTCTAAAATTTTGTTTTCAAAGTTTCGAATTTGAAAAGTTTCATGTTCTAAAAGTTTCAATTTTCAAATTCAGAAATTTTAAAGTTCCCAAATTCTGAGATTTCTGAATATGCGAATTTTCAAATTTCAATGTCCCCAAATCACTGAATCCTGAAATTCCTAGCTCCTCTTATTTTTACATCCTAAATTTCTGCATCATCTTTGTAGAAGTTGTTGCAATTTTCAGTTGCCTATATCTCGAAAACGAAGTCGCAGATTGTAAATTGTAAAGAAGTTTTCGATCTGTTTCTGCAAGCACTCTGTAATTTTCATGGTATATTTTTCGAGCATTCTGTGTATCTCGATATTTGGTACTCATGATGTATGTGCGTCGCTGCGTCAGCGGTAGTAAGTGACGATTAAATGACGCGTGGAGTCATTAGGATTCCCAATAAGTGACTATAAGTGGACTGTATCTAAGAAATGTATTTGGCTTCGGACGACTAGAGTTTATTTTGCTATGTATTTGATGATTGTTTTATCGAGAGTGTCTCCTCGAAGAATTTTTACGTTTTATAAAGCCTCAGAGTGGGCGTACAATTTTTATGATATTGGTGAAGGAAAACAGCTGCCAATTTTCTATTGGTTTAGCTAAAATTCGCGTGGAGATGGAAGTGCAAATGACGTATGAAGTGGGTCTGGGTTTTCACCAAAGTGACCATAGCAAGTAATAAAACCAAGAAATACCTCAACATGAATAGAAAACTGCAAACGAAAGACTCTACTGCTAAGGTTAAGATTTCTGACAACTAAATGTGACTAACAATAAATGAAAAAATACTTGCGAGAATATAATGATTCCCTGGGCCTTATTGCTGCAACGGGCAAAGGACTATTGATTTGTTGCTACAATTGTGTTTTCAAGAACGAAATACCGTTAAACTATTGTATCGCTAACTCTGGGGTCTTATCCTCTCATTGTAATAAGCATTCTACGACCCAACACATAAAAGTTAACGAAAGAAAATCAGTCAAGACTAATAAGGATTAATGAAAGTGAAAACAATAGGAATTAATTGGGGACAGAAACTGGCGTATGGCTAACGCTGCGAGCTTTAGGATATTATTGTGGATAAACTATGACATGGCTAATTCCACGAGCCACAGAAAAGATCAAAATGCCTAAACTATAAAGCTTGAGAATTACTGTGATAAATACGTGATATAGTAAAGTCTAAATAAACTAAAATCTTATACAGGATAAACGAAAAGATTATTACTACTAGGGGAAAGACCCCTCGAGACTTATTGATTTCTTGTTATCAAATTTTCGCCAATTTTTGACATTTTTCTTATTAGAATGAGATCAAACTTATAATTTGGGCTACACGGTATATGTATTAATGTGAAATATCGTACAGTATCAAATGTAACGTTAATACTGGATAATTCTTACGAGTTGACACATTTATGACGCTGCGTAGCGAAGGTACTATTTTCAAAGCTGTAAAGTTTATCAGAATTTACTTACAAGAAGCGAAGAAAGGGATCGTATAATAATCGTAGGCAGAGGATATTGTCGGAGGCAGGTAGTGTGAAATTAACATGTCAGACGGGTGATTGGTTGACAGAGTAGTGACGTTTGTCATAACGGATCACGTATCTCGTTTCCTTCATAAGTTTCGATCTTGATGTACGGTCTTAGAGAACTTTGAAGAGCTTGGCTTGAAGCAACCCTTCATAACGCAACTTTAGACGGCAAAGGATGCGTTCAAGACGATGCTGCTTTGATTATTTCTGAAGTGCACTTTCAGCGTGTAAACTTGTTCACCTTGCGAATATTAAAGACTGAGTTTATAGTTTTGCTTATTGAGACTTGGTGTTTAGGGGATGTTAAGTTATTGCACATTGACCCGAGATTTACGGACGTTTAGTGATCACTTATATTTAACCCTTTCGGGTGTGGTTTATAAACTATATACTAAAATTATAGCCAGTGGCGGCTATGGTATATACGTATAAGAAGAAGCTAATTTTTTCTAATATCAAATAGTGGCTGTGGTTTACACTAAAAATAAGATAAATACAAAAAAAAACTTTTAAAATAGAATATCAATGTAATGAAATTAGATTAAAATTAGATAAAGATTAAATTAAATTAATCCGCAGTTAAAGGGTTAAATAGAAACTAAAGTATCTTATACCATGAGTTTTTATGTACAAGTATATACAAAAACTTCTTAACAATTTTCGTAATTGAAAATAAGAAATCACAGTAATTAACAACTGAGTATTATTAAATTATGAAAAGAATTGAATTAATACATATTTAATATTTGGGACAGTAATAATTAATGGTTAGAACTTGCCTCGAATATCGTTTAATTACTGGGTCATGTAAACACTCTCAAATTTTAATTAATTTAAAACTTTTTCATTCATGAATGTAGATTCTTATTATTTCATCTAGGAAGTAAAAATTTTATCCTGCTGGATAAACGCATTTATCTATAATTTTGTATTGTTTAAATATAAGAGAAGTTGTAATTATCTTAATTACATCCTGAGTCATTGAATGACTAAGATATTTACTGCTAAATGATACAATGGTTCAAGAGACAATAGTTGGTAAATGCAAATTTTATGTTTCTGGTTTTTTATACTGCAATTTTTTAATATGACGTTTGGTGACAATTAGAGATAATTGTTTTATATTGTAATTGTAATTAAATATTTCCGAATGTATCGTATTTAAGGTTACATGAAAGTCACAATGTTATAGATCATACTCGTTCTGATTTCAGCTATTACATCATGATGTTACAAGTAGTCCCATATAAAAAGAATTTCGAATAATTTGAAATTTCTAGAGATTTAATCTTATTAAACATTTTCTGTTTATTGCAATAATATTTATCTCTTTAAATGAAACGATTCGTCTTCCTGATATTTTCATTAAAAATAATGAAAATATTAGTTTGTAATAGAGTTAGTAGAGTTCTGTAACTTACAAATAAACGAATTTCTAAATTCCTAGGTTTTCATATTTTAAAATCCCTAATCTCCTAGCTTTCGAAATATTTAAATTCTCAAAATTTTCCGACCTCAAATCCCTAGATTCCCACATTCCTAATCTCTCAAATTTCTACGTCCTTAACTTTCTATATCCCGAAATTTCTACAGTTCCTGGCCATTCAATTAGGATCACATACGAGAATTTCACTTTTATGGCTATAACATTATGTCATATATGGAAAATTGTCTTAGGTCATGCAAATTATTACTAAATACGTTGATAACGATATATAGCGTTCAGTGAATAAAGAAAAAGAACTATACGAATATAAGAAATGCACAATTAGTAATAATACAAATTGCGTAACACGATAACTCGTCAAAACGTGCGATATGATAAAATCGCCATTAAACAACTGAACTATGTCAACGATCCTCTTCTACACGTATTACAAATATAATACCAACAAATAAGAATTTTAATAGGAAAAACAATGCATAATAATAACAGGAAAATTGATATTAATATAACAACTAGAAAATTATATTTTTAAAACGTAATTTAATTCTACATGTCCTCATTACGTATTAGTATCACAATCCACCGCATGATACGCACGAATCGTTTTAGTGCATTGTATATCGCACATATGGAACAAGTCCCTGGCCATCGAAGTAGGACCACGTATGAAAATTTCACTTTTATAGCTATAACATTGTCATATATGGAAAATAGTCTTAGGTCATGCAAAATTTTTACTAAATACGTTGATAACGATATATACATAGCAATTTGTTACTATCGTGGTAATAAATTGTGTGGTGAGTGATTAAGGGCAGTGCGTTTACGTTAGGCTCGAGTATCGATAGCGGCGTGAGGTGAAATTTGAATGCCATAGAAAATGTCTGCCTACTCAAAAGACTAGTTTACAACTCTCCAACCACATTATCTCAGTTGAAAAGAATTACAGATATTTGGGAAAATAACGAAGATATAAAGCATATGATGTATACAGAGCATGCCGGAAGCTGTGACCAAAGCAAAGGGTGGAAATACAAGATATTAACATGTGTTAATAATGTTATGTGCAGTAGTAGTGTATCATGTTAGTAGCTAATAAATTATATCATTACAATTTGAACAGACCTCTTAATTTTATGGAAAACGTGAAAAATGCTGAAAATTTATAGTGGTCCTAATTCGATGGCCAGGGACTGTAGATCCTTAAATTTCTAAACCGTCAAATCCATAGATTGTCCAATATCTATATTCATAAATTCCTAGATCTCAATTTCCTAAGCTCCCACTTTTCCGACCCTCAATTTCCTTTTAAACGAAGTTCAAGAATTTAAAGTTTAAATTCTTGAAATGATAATATATACAAAATGTCTCGATAAATTGTATATATATTTTATTAGTGGACCATGGACGTCTATGCATTCATATTATATCAGTTTGCAAAATAAACGATTGTAAAGTACGAAAATTTACAATCTACAGGTTACAGGATAAATGCATAATTATCTGCAGTAAATTATAGTATTTATAATAACACGATATAATCTGACAAAGAACTGTTTATTTAAAATGAACTGTTAATAGTAAGAATTATTTATTATCTATAAAATATTGCTGTCGAAAAATAAAATGAACTTTTTATTTTTGAAATAGTACTTTATCCCAAATCTTTCTTTTTGTACTGAATCTATCGCGAAACTAAGATCATTCATTTTTATTTACGTTTTTATATTCTGTACTTTATTAAGAACACGAGTGTTGTTATTTATTATATTATCTAATATAGCACATTAGAAAATTATATCAAGTAAAATTATTTCTAAACAAAAATTTAATTTATTGTTTATTATTTATTAGTCTTTGCTTATTTTTTATTATTTATTTTTCATTCTTTGATGTTCATTATTTGTTGTTTATTATCTGTCAGTTAATATCTGTTATTTATTATTCAGTATTTATTGCTATTGTTGCTATTCACTTATTTACTTATAATTTTTTTTATTATTTTGTAGTGACGAAAATTCGACTCATTTCGTGTATACATAAGCGAATCAAACAGTACTTTAAAACTTACTTAAAATCGTTTTAATATCATTTTTGTTTTTCCTGCAATTATCAACTTGTCCAGAAAACGTACAGACATGTAATTTAATGATAATAAAAATTAAAAACTGCATAACATCCTTGGTTACTGAATATTAATAATTTAGCAAGAAACGAAATTAATTTACCTATAAAGACTCATTATTATTCAATATTTATATTATATTCATGATCGTTATTTATCATACTAATATAAAAACAAACGAGTGCATATTAAAATTAAAATTGATCAATTCGATATCGACTCGTATAAACTGTTTAATTATGTATATAACCTGTTTAATTCGTCATAAAAGTAGATATTTAAAAGGTATCCTTTTCTAACTATTAATTTTTAATTCAATACTTCTTTATTCGATGTGTCATCAATTGATTTATTGGTTACTAGTGGAAAAGGTTTAAATTAAACATGAGTTTCCTTTTCAATCGTTTCTCTTAAACCAGGTGAACATGGATACCGATGTGAAATCGGATTATCAGCTTCCACTGAATCTGTAATAACGATTTGTAACGGATGTTGAATAACTTGTTGATATAACATGTGAAATATGAACGTGAATAAATAAAAGTATTGATATGTGACACGTAATAAAAAAGATATCGTCTCGTTTAGCTTCAGATATGATTGTTGAAATAAACGTTGAAACAGATAAATATTCTCTGAAACTATTTCTTTGTCCACGTTAAATTGTTTTTTTTTTTTGAGTTTACAATGTAGTGTTATATTAATTTGAAACTGAATATTTGTTAAATTAAATTTTATACTTTAATAGTGCTTGGTTAATAGGGAAATATATGAAAGTGTACGTTATATTTGAAAATTTAGGAATTTGAGATGGTAAAAATATACGAGTTTGTAAATAAAAAGAAATATTAAGGATTAAATTCTTGAAATTTTCAATTTTTTATTGGAAAATTTAGAAATGTATTTTAGGAAAATAGTGGGTTGAAAATTTATAAAATTGAGAGGTTTTCATGTTTCCAAATTTAAAATTCTTTTAAAAATGCGGGACGTCAGACTGTTAAATATAGAAATTTAGAAATTTAGAAGTATGGAAATTTGGAAGTTTAGAAATATGAGAATTTGGAAGATTAGAAATATGGATATTTGGAAATTTGGGAATTTGAATATTTGGAAATTGGGGAATTTGGGGATTTGCGGATTTGGAAATTTGGGAATTTGGGAATTTGGAGATTTGAGAATTTAGGGATTTGGGGATTTAGGAATTTGAAAGTTGGGCAATTTGTAGAATTGGGGATTTGGGAATTTCGGAATTTACGATTTGGAAATTTGGGGATTTGGGGATTTGGGGATTTGGGGATTTGGGAATTTGGAGATTTGAGAATTTAGGGATTTGGGGATTTGGGAATTTGGGGATTTGGGAATTTCGGAATTTACGATTCGGAAATTTGGGGATTTGGGGATTTGGGGATTAGGGAATTTGGAGATTTGAGAATTTAGGGATTTGGGGCTTTGGGGATTTGGGAATTTGGGAATTTGGGAATTTGCGAATTTAGGATTTGGAAATTTGGGGATTTGGGGATTTGGGAATTTGGAGATTTGAGAATTTAGGGATTTGGGGATTTGGGAATTTCGGAATTTACGATTCGGAAATTTGGGGATTTGGGGATTTGGGGATTTGGGGATTTGGGAATTTGGAGATTTGAGAATTTAGGGATTTGGGGATTTGGGAATTTGGGAATTTGGGAATTTGGGAATTTAGGATTTGGAAATTTGGGGATTTGGGGATTTGGGGATTTGGGAATTTGGAGATTTGAGAATTTAGGGATTTGGGGCTTTGGGGATTTGGGAATTTGGGAATTTGCGAATTTGCGAATTTAGGATTTGGAAATTTGGGGATTTGGGGATTTGGGAATTTGGAGATTTGAGAATTTAGGGATTTGGGGATTTGGGAATTTCGGAATTTACGATTCGGAAATTTGGGGATTTGGGGATTTGGGGATTAGGGAATTTGGAGATTTGAGAATTTAGGGATTAGGGGATTCGGGAATTTGGGAATTTGGGAATTTAGGTTTTGGAAATTTGGGGATTTGGGAATTTGGAGATTTGAGAATTTAGGGATTTGGGGACTTGGGAATTTGAAATTTGGATATTTGGAAATTTGGAAATTTGGATGTTTGTAAATCTGAAAATTTAGAAATACTGGAATTTGGAATTTTGAAATATGTAAATATGTAAATTTAGGAATTTAGGAATTTAGGAATTTAGAAATTTGAAAATTTTTGAATTAAAGAGTTCAGGAAGTTAAATATTGAGAAATTTCGAAATTCAGATATTCAGAAATTTCGAAATTCAGAAATTCAGAAATCTTGATATTTGAAAATTCAGAAATTAAGAAATTGAGAAATTTGGAAATATATATTGTGTTTTGATACTTTTAAGCTATCTCCTTCACTTCTTGCTTGAAAATGCACATTAGTGAAAGCTGTTAGTGGAAACGAATAAATGTTGCATTGCCATTAATGAAAATCTAGAAATATACATACATTTATTTATCATTGCATAAGAGAAGACCTCTTTTTAAATTATGGTACATAGTGTACGTCCAAAAATGTTTAAATATACACAGACATTTTTGAAAAAAACATTTCATTAAATTTTATCAGTTTGTTCATTAATCAGTAAAACTAACGTGAAAGTAATTTTCCAAATAAATTATATTTGTTCTCATCACACATTTCTGTTTAATTAATTCTCATGAAATATCATATTTAAAACGACGAATACACACTCATGAATATAAAATTTCATAATTATTTGCATTTATAATGCACTGAAGAAATATCCTCAATATAATACTTGTATTTTATTACCACCTGAAATAAACTTTTTAATAAAATAAATAAAATAAAATTGAAACTTTTCAGTCTTCAGTATTCCTTTACTATTCGCTACAAATATAACCAGCGGTAATTACGTTAATTGCCGCCAAGCAGAAAGCTAAAGTAAAAGACAGTAAAACGTATCACAAATCTAGTCTTTGAAAATAAATTTCAGATGTGCAAGTATAAAACGTATACCAGCGTTACAAATCTAGTTGGCTTTCTCATTTGAAAGTCATACTTAGTTTGAATAATCTGGTACACGTGAACTTGTATAAGGGAAGTAACTTTCGCGAATGTTTTAAAACATTAAATGACTTACTCTCCTATGCTGTATAAAAAGGAGACCTTAAACGCCATATAAAGTAGAGGTTACGTTACATTCAACTTTTTTACAACTAAAAGGTGAAGCTATAAAAAGTACCACCTTAACATTAAAACTATCCAACTATTTGACTAATTCACAATCTTTCTTTTTTAAATTATTTATTCAAATACTTTCCTCAAAAATGTTGATTTTCATCGATGTAAAGAATTAATCTGTATTTTAATTTATGTTACGACAGTTACTTATTTATTTTTAGACTGTTTTAATTTAAATAGTAATATAAATACCTTCAGGTATTAGAATTTTATTTAAGAATTAATCTGCATTTTAATTTATGTTACGACAGTTGCTTATTTATTTTTGTACTGTTTTAATTTAAATAGTAATATAAATACCTTCAGGTATTAGAATTTTATTTAAGAATTAATCTGTATTTTAATTTATGTTACGACAGTTACTTATTTATTTTTGTACTGTTTTAATTTAAATAGTAATATAAATACCTTCAGGTATTAGAATTTTATTTAAGAATTAATCTGCATTTTAATTTATGTTACGACAGTTGCTTATTTATTTTTGTACTGTTTTAATTTAAATAGTAATATAAATACCTTCAGGTATTAGAATTTTATTTAAGAATTAATCTGTATTTTAATTTATGTTACGACAGTTGCTTATTTATTTTTGTACTGTTTTAATTTAAATAGTAATATAAATACCTTCAGGTATTAGAATTTTATTTAAGAATTAATCTGCATTTTAATTTATGTTACGACAGTTGCTTATTTATTTTTGTACTGTTTTAATTTAAATAGTAATATAAATATCTGCAGGTATTAGAATTTTATATTGTACTAGCTTTCGCTTGCTGGGGCTTTCTAGCCGCAGACCCCCAGTCATCCAACTTTCAGCACTTTTGACAACTTTTCTGGGGGTTTTGACCCATTTTAACAAAGTTTGATTCCGTCACAAAAGGTCGTATCTGGCACTGTTTGGCCTGTACATTTGTGTACGTGAGTGAGTGGTCGCAATGTGATTTTATAGTATTTTAATTTCATCGTTACATACAAGATGGTATACACAAATGTCAAATATTAATACAATATGGTGGTGTATACAAGTACGTGATATTTGAATTGAGCGCTCGAGAGGGGTCACGTGATGTCCAGAGCCTCTTTTATAATGGCCACCCAGTAGTATTTCTTTTCATCGGTTCTTTTTGACTTTAGTATCTTATTTGCTCTAACTGATTGTGAAATTGTAAAACATGTTTAATCCTCTTCCCCTACATTATATTTCATTTTATACAGAGATTCCGTAAATAAATAAATGAATAAAAAGATAAGTAAATAACGATGACAACAATTTAAAAAGATATAAAAGCTATGTACGCTAAGTGATTGCATAAGTGTGATATTCAATCATCTTTTACATTATATTTTTTTGTATGAAGGAGTTTTCGCCAGAAATAAATGATTACAGAAAATTTAAAAAAGGTATTTGCCCTAAGTGATTGTATAACTATAAGACTTATCATCCCTTACATTTTTTATTACACAAAGGAGTTTATACCGTAAATAAATAAGTAAAAAGGTATTTACAAAGGTAAATACATAGATGAACAAAGAAAATAAATATACAAATAATGATAATAAACGATTCAAATAACGGTAGAAAAATATGGTCGCGTAAAACGTCGGTTTTCAAGCAGGGTCCCTAAAAAAGAACGACGTTCACGGTCACAATCCAGTTTTTTTCGTGTCTTCGTGTAACGACCGATTAAATCAATCGAGTGAGGTGGTCACCACTATTTTGCAGGCCGTCAATGACCGTTACGGCACAGTAACGAACTGCAGGCCGGATCGTTAGGGTGATGAATCGGCACACGAAGGGTTGGCTGCACTGGATACAGGCTGACACACCGGATGACGAAGGATGTGTGTAAATCACACACGTACCAGGTGACTCGAACGATGACTTCCTGGAGTCTGGCCAAACATGGACGAACCGTTACGGCAAAAAGACGGAAATAGAGTGGAAAAGACTCGAGGATACATGAGTACAAACTTTCATGCTTAAAAGTATTGCAACATCTACCTTTTCCACCTTGTTAACTGTTATGTTGCAATGTCTCATTCAATTTCATGCATTTTAAGGGGACAGGTAGTTATATGACTTTTCGAAACTGACGGGTCTGAGTTTACTGTTACTGTAACAGTGTTGCCTTTTTACACCTGGCCTGCTGATGAACGAGGTGTTACATGCATTCTGCATGCAGAGTTGCCAGATTTTTCGTACGATTTTCGGAAAAGTAATGGTCGCACAGCGTACAGAAATTTATTTGCCACCACGTGAGCTTACAATAGTAGTAAAGGATAGAAGAACGTTACTTGTATTGCTGCGTTTTTATCTATTCACACGTGCACATTAGGGTGGCGCTTAGCTATAGAGCACATTGTTTTTCGACTTCTTTATGATCGCACATAAGATATAATTTAAATTTCAATAAAGAATACTTTGTTTATAACTATTAAAAAAATGTTTATTTATAAGTGTTAATACAATCAAGATTTGTAGAAAATTTATCAACTTTTGAACAAATTGTATGCAGCTCCCAGTTGCCCAGCAGGTATATTATCCAGTGGGTCAAACGCTACGTTACATGTCAAGTTTAACACTAAAATTTAATAATTTTGTGTATATGTTTGAAAGATAAATGCTAGTACTACACGTGTAAGGAATTATATTTTTATTAGATAATATTCACTGATACTTTCAGAATAAAGGGCTGTAAGCATATTCGTACTGCAGTTTATAAACATATTATACGAGAAAAATAGTCACGTTTCTATATTCAAGTTTTCCTCAAAAATGGTTATTTTATAGAGGTGTTACTGTTTTTATTTTACAAATGTAAGTGAAAAATTATAAAATCAATAAGAACAATATATGAATGCATAATTTATATCATAGACTGTGGGTCGTCGAGTTGAATAATATCGTTATCATTTGATTATTTGTTAATAAACAGTGGAAATAATGCAGTAAATAATAAATGAAGAAAGAAATCCAGGTTCGAAATGTCGGAAATCGCTCAAGTTGCGTCCTGTGAACGGCAATTGTTCTAACCAAGCACCACTTCATTTGTATCTGTCCAAACCTGTCACGTGTTTTGCATCGTTTTATCGATAATATGCAAAAATAGATGCGGGAGGCAATGACGACACGGGGTAAACTTTCCACCTTTATTTCTGATTCAAATCATGTCAAATTATAGCTTATTCTACAGCTAAATATGCGTGTTTAAGCGCGCTGGTTTTGGTCACATCCAAAACAATCTCTCAATCATATAAAAATACTTGAAATCCACGGCTGTGTTGTGTTAAATTTTGCTCATCTTTGCAGCACTTGTATTACTGAATATTAACATAATATCATTGAGCCATGGCAGCGTGCTTCGCAGTGAACCTTCTGCTTTTGAATGAGTCTCATTGCGCTCCAAAACTCATCTTATTTAAAGACGAAAAATTTGGTCCCGCAAATCTGTATTTTGCCTGATTTTATCGATAATTTTGCTCCTCTGTCGCAAAACAGCGGAGTCCATCCCCTTGTAACGTGTTGCTATACGTTCTTTTCTTTAAAATTATATAAAACAGTGTTGTAGCTTATCCTAGTTGCTACAAACATCCAATTTATAATTTCGTTTATAAACATGCGAAAAACTTCTGTGAGAAGTATGAAATAGATGAGCAATGAAAATTATATATACAAAATATTTCTAAATTGTGCGTTATTTTACACACGGTGTTAATATTTCAAAAATTAAATACGTTTATTAAAATTTGTAATAAATGCACATGCTGTAATTAATTATAAGTTGACGGTGTTGTTTCACTCGCTATCTTCGCATTTTCCTAAAAGCAGAATTAGTGCAAAATACCTTACATTTATTTTACATATGTATTACATTTATTATAAACGTTAAATCGGTATTTATATGCAAATTCATGTTTCCTTCGTTCCGCAACAAGAGTTTTTTGTAGACCATGCAGCAACGGAGGGTCGTGCAGTACTAACTGCTTCAAGTTTTTTGCTGTAACTTGGCTTTGTCTCGGTAAAAATCAAATTAAACAAAAATGACTCGTAACATAAATGAAGCACTATAGGGAGGAAAATTGTTTTTCTTAAATTTGATGATAAAAGTTAATAATTCACAAAAATAAATGCTTTATAATTCATAACGAAAAATTGTCGTTCATTATTAATTAATTCTTTAGTCTATAAATTTTCGACTTTAAATGATTGGTAACTACTAATTATTAACCATAATAAGAGCACATTCAAGCGTTAAAAAAGAGGACTTATATTACAAATTTTTATTCAAAAACATCAGACATGAGTTGATTAATATTTTCATCTTTTCTGCACTGAACTGTAATTTATTTCAATCCTTTTTGTGCACGAAATATAATTTAAAAATTAGTAAATATTTCTACTCTTCACTTGTTGACGTTCATGTACAATATTCTACTATATCTTCTTAACTCTCTAGACGTTGCTCTTTCAGGTTACAATTTCCTTTTGCTCTAAGAATATTCAAATCGTCAAAAAAATTCAATTCATTAAATGATTGTTAAAATCACTTCAACTAGTATTCTGCAAGTAGTTTTGAACAATTGGGAAAAATGGTATAATGATACTTCCAACGAAATGCAGGAAGAACATAGAACAGCATACGTTATGCATGATTTCATAATATTTTACCATTTATGAAGTTTTGAACATGTACAGAAAACAAAAAAAGGAAAGAAGTTTTAGAACAATCTACTAATACATTATAAAATATTATTTTTCGTTTTTCAGTAGCTCTACAAGACGAAGATTTGAATATGTCTGACCAGTCAACGGCCACACTACTTAGGAAATACCGGTTCTCGTTTGATCACCGCAGTCAAGCTGAGTTGGGCGCGGATAGTACTTGGATGGGTGACCACTTGGGAACTCCGCGTGCTGTTGGCTTCTTTTTTACTACCCTTCCCTTATTTTATTTACGTTTAATAAGATTCCAATCTACTTAATTATCTTAATTCTATTTCGACATTCTGCCCTTCTATACAATTCTAAATGCATTAATTTCAGTTCGATTGAATTCTTCTCTACACAGTTTTAAGTATTTCAACTTAAATTCTATAGAACTATGCTTTATGACATGTTAAATATTTTAATTTCAACGAGATAAAATTCTTCTCTATTCAATTTTAAATATTTCAAATAGGAAAGTCTTCAAATATTTTTTGTCTACAATGCGCATCATTAAATTTTTCAAGTTTTCCCATGAATGGAATCGTATAAAGTATAGGATAAAGTGCGCTATAATTGCAATTGTGCGGAACGCGAATTTTCGTTTTTCGATTTAAAATTTCTATTTGCTACGTTTCTAATAGTAGAAAATAGCAATTTTGTCCTAATGATGTTATTTTTTCTTTCGTTTATTCGATTGTATTAACACATCTTTGGCGGGCGCGGGCCGCAGTAGGATTGTGATTCACGACACCCCCAAAAGATGCGTTAAAGTGGTCGATCTCTGATAATCCTCACGATACTTAGCGTGTGAGGAGAAATTCTTAAGTATATATTAATTACACTATGTAATATTTAGGTTTGCGGTCATTTTTCAGGACGAAAATTTGAATATGTCTGACCAGTCAACGGCCACACTACTTAGTAAATACCGGTTCTCGTCTGATCACCGAAGTCAAGCTAAGTTGGGCGCGGATAGTACTTGGATGGGTGACCACTTGGGAACTCCGCGTGCTGTTGGCTTTCTTTTTTACTATTTTTTCTTCATTTAATTCTATTCAATAACATTTCCATCTACTTAACTACCTCAATTCTAATTCGACATTGTCCCCTTCTATTCAATTTTAAATATTTTAAATGGGAAAGTCTCGAAATATATTTTGTTTACAATGAGCACTATCTATTTATTCAACATTTTTCACTTGAATGTGTTCGTATAAAGTGTACGACAAAGCACGCTGTAATTACAATTATTCATAATGCAAACTTTCGTTTTTCGATTTAAAATTTCTATTTGCTACCTTTTTAATGAAATATGACATCAATGCTATTCCACTTGTCTTTTAATGTTTCTTCTATCGTTTATTCGATGGTACTAAACTAGTGATCCACCACTGATGATCCTCGCGACAGTCAATGTGTCAGCAGAAGTTCTTAAGTATATTTTAATTACAATATGTAATATTTAAGCTTGCGATAATTCTTTAGGATGAAAATTTGAGTAAGTCTGACCAGTCAACGGCCACACTACTTAGGAAATACCGGTTTTCGTCTGATCACCGAAGTCAAGCTAAGTTGGGCGCGGATAGTACTTGGATGGGTGACCACTTGGGAACTCCGCGTGCTGTTGGCTTTCTTTTTTACTATTTTTTCTTCATTTAATTCTATTCAATAACATTTCCATTTACTTAACTACCTCAATTCTAATTCGACATTGTCCCCTACTATTCAATTTTAAATATTTTAAATGGGAAAGTCTCGAAATATATTTTGTTTACAATGAGCACTATCTATTTATTCAACATTTTTCACTTGAATGTGTTCGTATAAAGTGTACGACAAAGCACGCTGTAATTACAATTATTCATAATGCAAACTTTCGTTTTTCGATTTAAAATTTCTATTTGCTACCTTTTTAATGAAATATGACATCAATGCTATTCCACTTGTCTTTTAATGTTTCTTCTATCGTTTATTCGATGGTACTAAACTAGTGATCCACCACTGATGATCCTCGCGATTGTCAATGTGTCAGCAGAAGTTCTTAAGTATATTTTAATTATAATATGTAATATTTAGGTATGCGGTAAGTCTTCAGGATGAAAATTTGAGTATGTCTGACCAGTCAACGGCCACACTACTTAGGAAATACCGGTTCTCGTCCGATCACCGAAGTCAAGCTAAGTTGGGCGCGGATAGTACTTGGATGGGTGACCACTTGGGAACTCCGCGTGCTGTTGGCTTTTTTTATTTTTTCTAGAGTAAGAAATTTTCAAATTTGTAATTGTTCAAGCACCCGTATTTCCAACTTTTTTAATTCGCAATTTAAGAAATTTTTAAATAAGTTTCGAAACCTCAATGTTTACAAATCTTTCAGTTTTGAAGTTGCTACATTTTCAAGTTTTAGACTTATAAGGAAAAGAATCTCCATTACTCTAACAAGGCATAATACATGATAACTCGAGTTTAAAAGACTTTCTTCCCCTATTGTCATTTCTTTTTGTGAAACATACCGATAATATTTGAATATGTTCATTGCACACAGTTAATCATATTTTCTAATTATCACATGAATGCAAAAGGAAACATAAAATTACAAGATCATAATGTTATCAATTGCAGCGAATGAAACTTTAGTAGCAAAACCATGAGAGATAATTCTCGCAACAGATGAAAAATATTAACAGAAAAGTCAGTGTCGAAGCAAGCATTGTTCGCAGTGACGTATTTGTCCGACGATCGTCAACGTCGGCTCACAGAAATGATACTAAAATGTTTGATCACTTAGCTGAACGAGTTTATTAAAATTTAGCATGGAATTGTTGTTGCTACGTTAAGCACTTTTCAATGTAAATAATTGATAAACATTGCTAGAGAGTATCAGATGTTTACAGCTTATCAGACTCGATAACTAACCTATAAAAGCATCAGTTTTATGAATTATTGAGATCGTAAAACCTTGTTTAAATGATACTATTATAATAACATAGTAGTAGAGAAAGCATTCACAATTTGCTATTTGGATAGCAATATCGTCACCCATAAAATTACAAGTTTCATGAGCTATTGAGATTTCGAGGCCTTGTTTAAATTGTACTTCTATTAGTATTTACTACATATAATATAGTAAAAACGATCCACAGTTTAGCAATTGTGATTCAACATTATAACAGCATTTCGAATTCAACGTGTCCGAAATTGGAGAATTTAAAAATCAGGAAACACAGGATTTGGGAATTTCAAAGCTGAAAAATTGAGAAGTTGGAATGAATGAATTTCGTAAATTTGGAAATTTGAGATTTTACAAACTGCAAAGTTTGATTTTGGTAAACTTGAAATTACGAAATTTAAGAGTTTAGAAATTTGAGAATTTGAAATTATAGTATTAAAAAGTTTAAAAATTTGGAAATTTATGGGATTCAAAATTGAAGAATTCGGGAATTTGAAAATTATGGGAATTTTGGAGTTGGCAATATGAACATTTTTAAATATAAAAATTTAGAATTTGAAAGGATTTAAAAATTTAGATATTGAAAACTTGCCTTTCGGAGACATGAAATTTGAAACTATGTATATTTGAAGATACAGGAACTTGAGAATTGAGGAATTCAGCATCTCGAAAACTTGTTAATTTGAGAATGTAACAAATGAGGGGTTTGGAAATCACTCAAAAAATGTTTAAACACAGAATTACAGAAATTGAAATATTTTCAAAATTTGGCTTTAGAAGATTTGAAATTTAAACAACTGTAAATCTTAGTAATTTGGAAGGAAGGGAATATATGACTTCGAGAATTCGAGGTCTTAAGGACATGGAAACACTGTATTTAAAAAATTGGAACTATTGGGATTTCGAAATCTGAAAGTATAGAAATTTTGAGATATGAAATTTAGAAGTTGAAAGTACGATTTAGTCATGTTTGAAGTTGGGAATTTGGAAATTTAGGAATTTAGGAATTTTGGAATATTGGAGTTTTGGAATTATGGAATTTTGGAATTTTGGAATTTTGGAATTTTGGAATTTTGGAATTTTGGAATTGTAGAATTTTGGAATATTGGAATTTTGGAATATTGGAATTTTGGAATTTTGGAGTTTTGGAATTATGGAATTTTGGAATTGTAGAATTTTGGAATTGTAGAATTTTGGAATTGTAGAATTTTGGGATATTGGAATTTTGGAATTGTAGAATTTTGGAATATTGGAATTTTGGAATTGTAGAATTTTGTAATTTTGGAGTTTTGGAATTATGGAATTTTGGAATTCTGGAATTTTTGAGTTTTGGATTTATGGAATTTTGGAATTTTGGAATTTTGGAATTTTGGAATTTTGGAATATTGGAATTATGGGATTTTGGAATTTTGGAATTTTGGAACTTTAGAATTATGGAATTTTGGAATTTTGGCATTTTGGCATTTTGGCATTTTGGCATTTTGAAATTTTGGAATATTGGAATTTTGGAATTCTGGAATTTTGGAGTTTTGGATTTATGGAATTTTGGAATTTTGGCATTTTGGAATTTTGGAATTTTGGAATTTTGGAATTTTGGAATTTTGGAATTTTGGAATTATGGGATTTTGGAATTTTGGAATTTTGGAACTTTGGAATTATGGAATTCTGGAATTTTTGAGTTTTGGATTTATGGAATTTTGGAATTTTGGAATTTTGGAATTCTGGAATTTTGGAGTTTTGGATTTATGGAATTTTGGAATTTTGGCATTTTGGAATTTTGGAATTTTGGAATTTTGGAATTTTGGAATTTTGGAATTTTGGAATTATGGGATTTTGGAATTTTGGAATTTTGGAATTTTGGAATTTTGGAATTATGGAATTCTGGAATTTTTGAGTTTTGGATTTATGGAATTTTGGAATTTTGGAATTTTGGAATTCTGGAATTCTGGAATTCTGGAATTTTGGAGTTTTGGATTTATGGAATTTTGGAATATTGGAATTATGGGATTTTGGAATTTTGGAATTTTGGAACTTTAGAATTATGGAATTTAAGAATTTTGGAATTTTGGAATTTTGGAATTTTGGCATTTTGAAATTTTGGAATATTGGAATTTTGGAGTTTTGGATTTATGGAATTTTGGAATTTTGGCATTTTGGAATTTTGGAATTTTGGAATTTTGGAATTTTGGAATTTTGGAATTATGGGATTTTGGAATTTTGGAATTTTGGAACTTTGGAATTATGGAATTCTGGAATTTTTGAGTTTTGGATTTATGGAATTTTGGAATTTTGGAATTTTGGAATTCTGGAATTTTGGAGTTTTGGATTTATGGAATTTTGGAATTTTGGCATTTTGGAATTTTGGAATTTTGGAATTTTGGAATTTTGGAATTTTGGAATTTTGGAATTTTGGAATTTTGGAATTATGGGATTTTGGAATTTTGGAATTTTGGAATTTTGGAATTATGGAATTCTGGAATTTTTGAGTTTTGGATTTATGGAATTTTGGAATTTTGGAATTTTGGAATTCTGGAATTCTGGAATTCTGGAATTTTGGAGTTTTGGATTTATGGAATTTTGGAATTTTGGAATTATGGAATTTAAGAATTTTGGAATTTTGGAATTTTGGCATTTTGGAATTTTTGGAATTTTGGAATTATGGAATTTAAGAATTTTGGAATTTTGGAATTTTGGAATTTTGGCATTTTGGAATTTTTGGAATTTTGGAATTTAGGAATTTAAGAGTTTAGACATTTGGAAAGGCAACTGTAGTATTTAGAAATTTAGGAATTTAGGAATTTAGGAATTGAGGAATTTTGGGTTTAAGGATTTGGGAATTTGGGAATTTAGAAATTTAGGAATTTAAGAGTTTAGAAGTTTGGAAATTTGGGAACTTGAGTATTTAGAAATTTAGGAATTCACAATTTTAAGAATTCGCGAATTTGAGTATTTGGAAATTAAGGAGTTGAGGAACCTAGAAATTAACAACCTAGGATTTTAGGAATTCGGGAACTTATGAATGTAGATACTTGAGACTTTAAGAATTTGAAAATTTGGTGATATGGAATTTGAAAATTTTCGTACTTATATATTTGAGAACATAATTTAAAAGTTCACACACATACAGTATATATGTATACACATATGTACATACTCAGTTGGGTTTGTTATTGTTCTTAAAATATCGGTGGAATATCTGTAATCTCCTACAAGTACAGTAATTCCCGTGTACGAATTAACTTCGAATTTAAACCAGCACGGAAAGGAATGAAACATAATAACACGCGCACCAGTATTCTTAACGAACACACCACAAATAGACGGTCAAGTTAATTACGAGCGAGGCAATTTATTGTAAACATGAATATTTATACTTCCTCCCAGTTATAATGAGGTGTAGGAGGGAAGAGGCGGGTATTATCAAGAACAGCAGGAAGATAAAATTACAGTTTCAATTAAGAGATCAGTAAGTGGAAGGTTGAAGATAAATGAACGGTGCAGCGCGATTTCGCGTTAAACTTCATTTTAATCCGTGAGAGAAGAAGTCACGAAGAATCTACGAAATACGAGTAGCTGCCTGTATATGGAGATAAAATAATCGTTATTTCTTCCAGCAGCGAAAATTTCTTGCCTCGTCGGGCCATCGACCACCAGAACGAAACCGTGGACTAGAAATATATACATATTTCCATCGACGAGTCGTCAAACAAATTTATATTATCGGAAATCGATATTATACATTTTATAGAAATTTTCGTTCTGAAATTTTCACTTATTCTCAATTCATATTTAAACTTTAGCTTCTTTCTCGATTCATTTGAATTATTGGAAAGCATTTTGTATTCTTTCGTCTGGCGATATCGATTTTAGTAATTTAATATTACTAATATTTCTGCTCGTTGTCGGGTTATTAGCAGCATTAATACATTGATCCGATGGTAGGAATTTTGACGTAGGTTGTAATTAATTATATTACTTCGACAGGCCAATGTGAGGCAAGATAGAACGTTCAAGTATTTTAATATTAGATCGTTCGACTTTGTTCAGTTAAGCCAATGATTCATCGTTTGAGCTTCATGAAGCTAATATGATTATAAAATCATATATTTCAAGTGTTTCGTCGAAATCTTTCCAACATGGAGAAATTTCGTGTTTCAAAATAATGTTAAAAGATGGATGAGAAGGAGGGTTAATAAAAAATTAATTAGACAAATTTGAGCCTGAAAAATCAATAATAATTTATTGGCTCGAGTAATATGATTTAAGGGAAAAAGCCTTGCGGTATAAAAAACCCTTTTTTAGATATGTATATGTCGTGATTAGACGGTGAAAATGTGTTCATGTGATTTAGTATGTTTGATTGTTGATTTGAGGAGCACAGGGGCTCGCTCAAATGCTGATGCGTTGTGTTACAATCTACATTGCGTAGGATTGTCCACGATGATTTATTCGAGGAGTGTAGGGTCCCACTCGAATGATGTTTTGCGTTCTTTACCGCCCTACATTGGCTTATCCGAGGAGTGTATGGTCCCACTCGGACAATGTTATGTTTGCGATCTTTACCACCCTACATTGGCTTATCCGAGGAGTGTGGGGTCCCACTCGGATAATGTTGTGTTGCGTTCTTTACCACCCCACACTGGCCTATTCGAGGAGTGCAGGGTCCCGCTCGAATAGTGTGATGAATGTATTTGGAATCCACCCTGCACTGGATATTTTACGTAACTCCATGATGCGTGGAGTTTGTATGTTATTCCGCGATACACGGAGTTTGTCTGTTATTTCGCGATGCACGAAGGTTGTACTCTCGATCCGACCCGCACAAGATTCAACGACTGACTGACTTCGATGTATAAAAATTCGCCCGAACACCCTCGCACATCATTGGGTGATGGTCAAGAAAAATCTATCCTTGTTTTTGAAAGAGCGAGAAAAATAATGTATCGTCGTTAGCCGATTTATGGCAAGTTCACGGTGACGTTGGAACCGGTCCGAACGGGACTTACTAGACAAAAGGGGTCCTCGGTGACCCGTATTTCGAGGTATATAGGTAATGACGGTGGTCTACGCGTCGAACCACTCAAACCCGTGTAATAAATTCTTTCGTCGCGGTAAAGGTCGGAGTTAGCGACGGAACATCAAGAATAAACACTTGAATGAATAAAAAGGAATATTGGAAAGAAGAGAATTTTCGATAAAGTGTTTTTATATCGTACGTGAATACACAATGTCTGAGCACGTGGTAAAAAACAGATTACTTGTGTCAATTGTGGAGACTCTAAATCAGTTTGTACAATCATGTGATAATTAAAAAGTACTGCTGTACAGGGTGTCCCATTTAAGTTGCCATTGTAAAAAATCTCGAAGACGTGTAATTTAAAAAAAACAAATTGACACGTAGGGCGTCTTGAGCGACGTAGGAGTCTTCGAGGTTATTTCAAGGTTATCTTGTCTTTTTTTACCATAAACTCATATTTTTTATTCCGGAATCATATTCTACGCGAAAAAATGCCATTTGACTCCCCACTCGAAATACTGAAGGACACGTGTCAGTTTGTTTTTCTTAAATCACACGTCTTCCAGATTTTTTACAATGTCAACTTTAATGGGTCGTCTGTTATTAAATAATTTATGAGAGAATTTGTTTTAAGTGGAAGAAAGTAAATCTTCACGATTTATTAAGAGCTACGTTAAAACAATTAATATTTTCAATATCCTACCAAGTGATCTTAAATTAATAAAAAATGTTAATTCAGAGAAATATAAACTGAAGAACTGGACGAAATAACCAACAAACAGTAATATATCAGTCAAATATTTCTTTATATATTATATATTTTTGGTCAATAAATAAATATTTAATAAAATAAAAATAGATGTTTTTGTATTACAGTCTTTTCAGTTGATGCAGAATTTCGGTGTCCATTTTGGAGCTTGTTTACATTTCAGTGGCCCCCATTATGGCGTCCTTGAATGTCACTCTAACCTAGCTTTTATAGAATATGACGACTTTGCTTTAAATTCTGTGGTTCTGTAGAAAACAGTTTAATAAAAATAAAAAATATAATTTTTTGAGTGATATCATACGAGACATTCTTGACTTTTGGAGTTTGGAATGAATTTGAGGTTAGAGTACGTATTATGTACTCGGAGGGTTTGACGCGATACATATGGTATACCAACAATATCGTAAAAAATGACTGATAATATATTTTATCAGTATTAATATTAATATTCGTTGATTTATAATAACCATCAATTGCTAGAATACCACATTCGCATCGGGCTATTTTTCACAAACTTTTCATATAAATCAGGGTATTTCAGTGATCTAAATATATTTTAAACTATGCATATTAAAACAACAATAATTATTTTCGTGATCAATATGTTTTATTGAAATTTTTAGGAATTACACGTAGTAGTAAGTACAAAACGAGAATTCTTGTTCCCGATGACGTTTATATTTCAAAAACGAGAACTCCCGTTTCTCGATGCGAATGTGTTAATAAAAAATTGATTGATTAATTAAAAAAGTTGTAAAAATTTATTGTAGTAAATGAGATTTTATATACAGTACATTAAAAAATTTTTAAATGGAATTTTCTTAAAAATGAAATCGAATATGAAAATACTTAGACTACATTTTTGAGGCATCCTGTATAATCAACAAAAATCAAATATACATGCATATATTGTAGCATTGTGAAAATAAGCCTGACATTTCCATTTCAAATTTGCTCCACCGACGAATTGTGCATTCATTCGGTATATTTTGGTCAAATGCGACATGAATATTACAATAAGCGGTTACAGTATTTTAACCACTTTTCCATTCATCTAAAAAGAGATACGCGAAAATTACATCTGTCGAGGCTGAAGAGGAAACCGTTAAAAAGTGAAGTTAATTCTGAAAGAATCAATACAAAGCTTTAAAATAATTAATACTGCGTTTGCACTATAATTATATTGCATTATTATATCATGTAGCATTGTTGTAAAATTTATTAGCCGAACAGAAAGAAAGGTATATAACCTCAAAAATTTGTAAAACTATTCAAGTTCCATTTAAACTTTTGCTAACGCAAAAAATATTAAATGTAAAAAATACACTTTCAACAATATTCCTAAAACCTTATATTACTAAAATATAAAATAATAAATTTTTGCACCAAAACAAATATTTTTCCATAATACCATCCAAACTATAAATAAAATTTCCTGTTTTTTCTTAACCTTAATTATCTGATTTTTATGTTCGATAGAAGATACAATTTTATCTCGCAAAGAATATTTCTTTTAATCTTGTCTCCAAAAAATGTTAACTTTATCTTCAAGAATAATTTGTTTCGCAAATGTAAACAACTTTTAACAATATTTCTAAAACTTTATATTACTAAAATTAATGTAACAAAATAGATTTCTGCACCAAAACGAACACTATTTTCAAATCTAATCCAAAAAATAAATAAAATTTCTGATTCTTACAATCTTTGCAAAGATTCTATTTAAAGAAATATGAAATCACGCAAAGAATATTTTTCTAACTTCACCTTCAAAAAATAAAATTTTAATTTTATCTTCAAAACAGTACTTTAATTTCATCTTAAAAAGATAACATTTATATTCTGTCTAAAATTTCACTTTCAATATAAAGTTAAGTTCAACATATTTTCATAGAAATTGTTAAATCATGATAAAAGTGCTGAATTGTGCGAAGTAAAGAATATTCGAAAAATGTTCGAGCAGCTAGAAAGAACTGTGCAGAAACGTCGTGTATCTATTACAGAAGGTAGCAAAGAATCGGAAACAATTTATTTGTTACGATTCTCCTCGGTGTAAAGTGTACGGACCTTCAATTTCGTTGGAAGACGAACGAAGGAAAGCGGAAAACTGCATCGTGCTCGTAAATCTGAGACTAGCACAAGGTCGGCATTGTTTGTCCTGGAATTAAGCGTTCTTTGTTGCTTCTTGATGCGAGCAAATGCGCTCTTTCCAGCAAGCGAGACTGGCATTTGTCCTCCCACCTTCTACCTTGCTCCACGAGTAAAAAAAACCAGCGAAAATGGAGGGCGTTCGAGGAACAAAGCTATTGTAGCTATAACGAGTACTCCGAAACGTTAGCGTACAGCTGCACGCAACTCGCTTTCTATCCGTAGAATCAAGAATATTGGACTTAGTTTACGATGCGAACCAAACAGAACCAATGATGTATGGTATTAGATCATGCAACGTCACGAAAAGTTGCAAAGCAGGGTAAATTACATAATGATTGGCGCTTTCAGCCGAAGCTTTACTTTAAAGGGGTAGTATCAGGGAAAATTACAGTTATTTGTCAAATTTCTTGGTAAATTGTACTATTTTCTCATCTTTATTTTCTGATTTTTATGAGAACTTTTTGATCACTTTATTATGACAAATCAAAATATACAGTTTTGAAACTTGACGATTTTAGAATATGTGACGTTGATAATTTACCCATATATTTCGACGGAGATAGATAAATTAATAGTTAGGGGTGTTTTCCAAGAAAACACTGGTTTGAACATATTTTGAGTTTGTATTTTATGGTATTCACTCGATAAATACCCACTTTAGGGGCTTTGGAGGCAGGCACTTCGAAGTGGCTATCAAGCGGTTATTTATTTAGCGAGCACTGTACACTAGTGTAATTACGAGCAAATAACAAAAATTTTTAAGTTTTTGAACAAATTCAACGTTCATGTTAGATTAAATTACAGACTTAATAGTTATAATTACTAACAATAATAAATTAAATATAGTAATAATATTAAATACTGATTTGTAGATATCTTAATTGTTATAAAATATGTATTACAATATATTCCTTATATAAGTTTGGTTATAAATGACTACATAAATATTAAAAATTTTATTGATTATCGGTAATCAATATCCACGTTGAAAATTTTACTTTCACTACAATTAATCAATAATGACGACAATAAAGTATTAGTTATTAGAAATCAATATAAACATAACAAATTTTCTTAGTTACCAATAATCCGAGTTTTATATTGTTTATCGATAATCAATTTTAATGACGGAAATATTCTTTTATTAGTTTTAAGATAAATGAAATAATTTTATTAAATAAGACATTCATTAAGAATTGATCTTAATTATTAATATTAATTTCAATTAGTAACATTAATTTTATTAAGAAATTAGTAAAAACATTGTAGCCAGTATATCTTTCACCATATTTTTTCATGTAGTTTTATTCTGTCTTTTACTTAATAATACATACAATCTTATAATTAATTTTCTTGATGAAAATCAATATGTTCTTAAGAAATACAGATTACCAGTAATATTAATAACAACTGAACCAGAAAAAATTTGTACTGCGGACGTGTATTTGTTAACAATAACAGAAAGATTTACCGACATTAATAATGGTAATCGGTAACCAAAATAAAATTCCTGTCATGGTCGATGGCAGTAAAAATAAATTCAAATCATTTGTATCTGTTATTGGCTATTGAATATTTATGTTGCCTACAAAATTAAATCTCTGTTACAGATACCAGTTATCGATTACAACAAATGTCCGCCATTATAAATAGATATTCGTAACTGGAATAATTAAAAATTATTACATTGAGTCTCGGTGATAACTAACTTTTATTTAAATAAAATAAAATTCTTCTGAATGACTATTTCAGAAATATTGTCTAAATTTTTAACTTGCATGAATTTGTTCGTTATGGCACATACAAATGGTGAAATGGTATATACACCTACTCCAAAACATTTTTGTTTATTTCGGCAAGTTATGATATTCTAAAGTTTGGATGCAACTTCTCGATAAACGTTCAATGGTGTCAATTTCTCTGTTCCTCTACTTTCGAGTTCTTCTCTAAAAAAAAAAAAAAAAAGAAAGAAAAGCCACTAACTGTACGAACAAGCAATGAAAAGTCAATTAAAAACCTTTCCCAGTGAAAATTCGTGGAACATGGAAACGCAGATGGATCCAATAGACGATCTGACACGTACGGTTCGCCATATTTTTCTCTTATTCGTCGAATCTCGATCGATGGTGAAACCGATGGAAAAGGGACGAAATCATTTGACGAGTAAATATAAAAGAGAAAAGGAGTACAAAAGCAACGGTGATCGGTTTCGAAAAAGGTATACCAAGGACGGTCACGAAATATTTAACAGGATACGATAAATCAAATTCTATTCGTTCACTGGGTAACCAGCTTTTTCCATCAGAACAGGAATGAAAAATCGCCGCGAACGGAACAACACTAATTGCCACGGAATTCGTGACGCTTAAATGAACGGGGGAAAAGACAGAAAATAGGGTCATGTGGAGGAAAGGACCGGCGAAATAGAAAAATCGAGAAAAGAGGAAGAGAGAGAAACGACCAGTGACTCTGACGGTGACAGTTGGACGATTAAAAATGTCTTTCCCTTCTTCTTTTGGTGCCTGCGACCCTTCGACTAGCACTCCGACCACGTACGTCCATTCTGATTTGCCAGGACTCTATCAGGGCCAGCGGATATCAATCGACAACCGTTTAGCGAAATCGCTACGGGCGCTTTATTTCAATCGAATTACCTTCCATTTGTTTCGCAGGCCTCTTTTTCCTTCTCATTAGTAGAGTCTGCTATTTTGCGATAAAGTGCACGGGCGAAACTATCGACAGAATTAGGCGAAATATGGGTTTGAAACATTTCATCCTTAACCTCTTAAAAACGACGCGTCACTATACTCTCTTTCGCAGACACTACCTCTTAGTATGACTATAATGGCCGTACACTATGATGGCTTTTGCGAATGTTATCGTAGATTACATAGTGTCACTACAGGCTCACTCTACTAGCTCACTCGCTCACCGTTTCAATTGAATAATTCTTTTCATATGTTTTGATTCGCACTTTTTTGCCTTCACCACGTTTTATAAGAGTATTAACTAATCCCACAAAAGTACATTACATGTAAATAAAAGGTACCAAGTAGTTTAGGCACCATGGGAGCACCTCTTTGCACTAATACACGATATTGGAAACATTTGGAAATTACATATTTTGTGAATTTTCTAAAAAACTAAATTATCAAAGTTGAAGTACACGGTTTGTCCGGAAAGTAATGCAATTTGTTCATTTCCGCCATTTTTCCTGGTCCAAATATGTTCCGACTTGTTGGAATATGTGGAGGGGACTCTTATCTTCATATCTTTGCAACCTCAACCTGATCCGCGCTCCGAAATCGTCAGAATCGTAGTAAACGTAAACCTATTATTTGTGCCCGTGTCACGACGCGTAATGGAGAAAAATATCGAACAACGTTATGCGATTAAATTCTGCGCTAAGCTGAATAAAAGCCTCGTCGAAACCAACCAAATGATTAAGGCGGCATACGGGAACTCTGCTCTTTCCTATTCTCAAGTTTCCAGATGGTTAAATTTGTTCAAAAACGGTCGGGAAAACGTGGAGGATGACGTCTGCTCTGGACGGCCGACAAGCACCACTATTGACGAAAATGTTTCCCGTGTCCATGAACTTCTTAAGAGTGATCGACGACTGAGTGTTCGAATGATCGCAGAGACTCTCAACATAACGAAAACAACTGTGCACAACATTGTACTCGAAAAGAGATCGCCACTACGTGGCAGCTGCACCACGACAACGCTCCCAGCAATACCGCTCTGCGCGTTCAAGAATTTCTAGCCAAGCACAGCTTGGTAACGTTACCACAGCCCCCTTACAGTCCTGACATGGCTCCAGCAGATTTTTTCCTGTTCCCGAAGATCAAGTCTGTCCTCAATGGATTCCATTTTGGAACCATAGAAGCGATTCAAACCGCCGTGACGAAGGCATTAAACGAGGTCCCCATTAACGCCTTCCAGGATGCGTACCGTGCATGCAAAAGTAGCTGGCAAAAGTGTGTTGAAGCCCAAGGGAAGTACTTTGAAGAATTTTAAAGATTTATATCAATAACATAAATACATTTTTTTTTACGTACCTAATTGCATTACTTTCCGTACAGACCATGTATATCATATCTTTGGGAAAAATAATTTAATCATGAAAAACTTCATTCCAATGTACTCGCGTAGAGAACAGCATTGTCACACATTGTAGTGCTGTTTACGCGCAATTCGCGTCGAACTCTGTACAGAGAAGCAGCGCCGCATAAAGTTCAGCCGTGCCTAAGAGATTAAATTAGAAGAATTTTATAGTGTAATGAGGATCATTTGAAAGAGGAAGGTTGACTGTGGAGCATGTTGTAATGGCTAAATGATTTTATGTTAATATTCAGTAATACAATTTTATGTTAATATTTAATTAGTACTCTACGACTCTACTGCACAGTCTACAAAAAACTCTTGTTGCGAAACGAAGGACACGAGAATTTACATATAAATACCAATTTAACGTTTATAATACATGTAATACATATGTAAATATGTAGAATATTTTCCACTAATTCTGTTTTTAGGAAAATGAGAAGATAGCGAGTGAAACAACACCGTCAACTTATAATTAATTACAGCATGTGCATTTATTACAAATTTTAGTAAACGTATTTAATTTTTGAAATATTAACAACTTGTGTAAAATAACGCACAATTTAGAAATATTTTGTATATATAATTTTCATTGCTCACTTATTTCATACTTCTAACAGAAGTTTTTCGCATGTTTATAAATGAAATTATAAATTGGATGTTTGTAGCAACTAGGATAAGCTACAACACTGTTTTATATAATTTTAAAGAAAAGAACGTATAGCAACACGTTACAAGGGGATGGACTCCGCTGTTTTGTAACAGAGAGACAAAATTATCGATAAAATCAGGCAAAATGCAGATTTGCGGGACCAAATTTTTCGTCTTTAAATAAGATGAGTTTTGGAGCGCAATGAGGCTCATTCAAAAGCAGAAGGTTCACTGCGAAGCACGCTGCCATGGCTCAATGATATTATGTTAATATTCAGTAATACAAGTGCTGCAAAGATGAGCAAAATTTAACACAACACAGCCGTGGATTTCAAGTATTTTTATATGATTGAGAGATTGTTTCGGATGTGACCAAAACCAGCGCGCTTAAACAAGCATATTTAGCTGTAGAATAAGCTATAATTTGACACGATTTGAATGAGAAATAAAGGTGGAAAGTTTACCCCGTGTCGTCATTGCCTCCTGCATCTATTTTTGCATATTATCGATAAAACGATGCAAAACACGTGACAGGTTTGGACAGATACAAATGAAGTGGTGCTTGGTTAGGACAATTACCAATATGTAAAACCAGTGTTGTCTATGTATGTAACAATACATCGGAACTTGGACTACGTCTGTACTACAATTGCGATGATATATTCGATGAAATCGCAGAACGCAACTTGAGCAATTTCCAATGCTTCCGATATTAATTTCTTTCTGTATTTATTAGTAACTGTTTCACCGTATTTTGCGGCGGTTTTTAATAAACACTTATTTATTCGTATATAAATTTTATTATTCAACTGAAAATAATTTCAAAATCCTTGCAAGTAAGGCAAGTACAATTATCCACGGGTATATCAAAAAGTGGAAACATGAAAAAAATTAAAGCGCGACATCGAGGGAGGAAAAGTTTTGAACCTCTCGCGTGCTGTCGCCTGTGTATTCTTTATGGGTATTAAATTAAATTGGGCATTAAATTGGGAATACCTCGAAAGTTTGACAAAATTTATGGCTTCGTCTAATGAATTTACGTAATTTAATGTCTCATCAATTTTTCGCTATCACTTATCGTTTGGGCTTTACGACTTGAACAGACTCGGGCTGCCGGCAGATAGGTCACCGGTAAACACAATTTTCTTATTTATATATGTATAGAGATTTAGTGCATTATATCTGGTGTTTATTAGGCAATAAATCGATTTTGATAATTTTTTAGTATGTTACAGGGTTCAACGTGTCGAATAACTTCTTGTAGTACATAACTGTCGATAGGATACAGTTTTTGCAATATTCGTGGAAAATTTTAGGTACATTTTAAATTTGTTTTTAAATGTGTAGTTTCTATGTGTACGATTTCCTAAATGTTCGAGTTCTCGAATATTCGAATTTTTGAATTATCGGATTCTCGAATTTATAAATGCTCAAACTTCCAAGTCCTCCAATTTCTAAATTTCTAGATGTTCAAGTTTTTGAATTTTCACATCTTTAAATGTCTAAACAGACAAGTCCGGTAATCGTATTAATAATAATACTTATTAAGTATTACTTTATTGAGTATTACCTACAAAATTTATTAAATATTACTTAATAACAATACTTCATAAAACTTGTATGTAGTATTTTGAAAAATGTGAATTTTGAAAAATATTATTTAAGTATTATTTCGATAAAAATGTCGAATAGAGAACCCCGCTTACGTTGACGTTGACATATGTTGTTAAGGACATGTTCCTGAGTAACACACAAAGTTTTAATCCCTCTTCGTGCTTCAACGAATCTGACTCGTGACGCACTCACAGACGTGACAAAATCTTACTCGAATTTTTCCTATGCTTCAATTTGAAATTTAAGTTCAATTATACTTTCCATAGGCAAGAATCTCTGAATACAAAACTGACATAACGTTTTAACTTTCTTTATTTGTTTTAATATTGTAGCAGTATACTACTGTGATCAAAAAGTAAGGTGAATTTGTTTATACATGGTTTGTTCGGAAAGTAATGCAATTAGGTACGTAAAAAAAAATGTATTTATGTTATTGATATAAATCTTTAAAATTCTTCAAAGTACTTCCCTTGGGCTTCAACACACTTTTGCCAGCTACTTTTGCATGCACGGTACGCATCCTGGAAGGCGTTAATGGGGACCTCGTTTAATGCCTTCGTCACGGCGGTTTGAATCGCTTCTATGGTTCCAAAATGGAATCCATTGAGGGCAGACTTGATCTACGGGAACAGGAAAAAATCTGCTGGAGCCATGTCAGGACTGTAAGGGGGCTGTGGTAACGTTACCAAGCTGTGCTTGGCTAGAAATTCTTGAACGCGCAGAGCGATATTGCTGGAAGCGTTGTCGTGATGCAGCTGCCACGTAATGGCGATCTCTTTTCGAGTACAATGTTGTGCACAGTTGTTTTCGTTATGTTGAGAGTCTCTGCGATCATTCGAACACTCAGTCGTCGATCACTCTTAAGAAGTTCATGGACACGGGAAACATTTTCGTCAATAGTGGTGCTTGTCGGCCGTCCAGAGCAGAAGTCATCCTCCACGTTTTCCCGACCGTTTTTGAACAAATTCAACCATCTGGAAACTTGAGAATAGGAAAGAGCAGAGTCCCCGTATGCCGCCTTAATCATTTGGTTGGTTTCGGCGAGGCTTTTATTCAGCTTAGCGCAGAATTTAATCGCATAACGTTGTTCGATATTTTTCTCCATTACGCGTCGTGACACGGGCACAAATAATAGGTTTACGTTTACTACGATTCTGATGATTTCGGAGCGCGGATCAGGTTGAGGTTGCATAGATATGAAGATAAGAGTCCCCTCCACATATTCCAACAAGTCCGAACATGTTCGGGCCAGGAAAAATGGCGGAAATGAATAAATTGCATTACTTTCCGGACAGACCTTGTAAAATGACAAATTTTTATTTATTCGCCTAAATCAATCTCATCACTTTTAAAGTATTCCCCATCCGACACAATACACTTATGCCAACGTTTTTTCCAATCCTTGAAACAGTCAAACAAGTCCTTTTCCGAGATGGCCTTCAATACCTTCTTCGATTTGGTTTTTATCTCAAGAGTTGATTCGAAACGGTGTCCCAGACACGGTCTTTTGAGTTTGTTAAATAGCCAGAAGTCGTACAGTGCTAAATCAGGCGAATACGGTGGTTGTGGAACGATATGGGTCGATTTTTTGGTGAAGTGCTCTCGAAGAACCAATGCAGTGTGAGACGGCGCTGTATCGTCCCACACGGAACTGACGAGTTTGAGGCACAAAACATCTTTTAAAATGGTTTCGGTTGATCCAAATGAGATGACCGCAGCATCAACAAGATCTCTAATTGTCAATCGACGATTTCCAAGCACCAAATCTTTGATTTCCTTCACGTCGCATTCATCAGTACATGTTGATGGTTCGTCCGGAGCGCTATTTGTCTTGAACTCGGACTCGGCCTTTTTTAAAATGTTTGTACATCTTGTAAACATTTTTTTGCGACATAGCCTTGTCACCAAAGGCCTTCTGCAACATCCACAACGTTTCCGCGGCAGAATATTTATTCCGTAAACATAATTTAATGCAAATTTTTTGCTCAACAGAATCAGACATCGTAAAAATCGAAAAACTCACTTTTGTATGTTTACAAAAACACGTGTAGGACTGCAGCAGTTGAATACATTGACATAAAACTATGCATAGATGTCAAAGACAGTATTACTAATCGCGCATTATTGTTTTATCACATTAGTATATCTGGTGCTGACTGACACATCGTAGAGTAAGGGATTAATTTCATTAAATCCGAAAAGAATTTTTTAAAATATTGGAAATATTAATTTTTGATTATTAATTCTGATTATTAATAACTATTATGAATGATTGAAGCTTTTGGATAATAAACAGGAACTGGTTTCGGTTATAAATAATCGTTATCGGTAGACAGCGGATGTGCATGCATTTATGATAAATCGAGGTCTGCAAAGTATCAATAAATCTATAAGATACGTAGCATAGATTACATAATTTATATTAACTTTGCATGGTTCGATATATCATATATGCATGAACATCTGCGGTCTAGTTATCGATGGGGTAAATTTAATTTCGGTTACCATTAACGAATATAAATGACCGACATTTCTTGTTTTGTTTACCAATAACGGTTATTGATGACCTCAATGTTATTACTGTTACAGATAACCATTATCGGCGGTAGAAAGATCTCATTGATTACTGAGTAGTCAATACCAATGACAAACATTTTTTTCTGGTTACATTTGATGATTAGCAATTATTATTGAAATTTAGAATACTAATTTGAAATGGAGAAATTTGATTATTTTATGATTTGAAAATTTAGGAATTTGGAAACTTGAGAATTTGCAAATTTAGGAATTTGGAAACTTGAGAATTTGCAAATTTAGGAATTTGAGAAATTTGAAATTTGAGAATTTGGGAATTTGAGAATTTGGAAACTTGAGAATTTGAGAATTTGAGAATTTGGAAATTTAGGAATTTAGATACTTGGGAATTTGGGAATTTGGAAACTTGGGAATTTGGGAATTTGGAAACTTGAGAATTTGGGAATTTGAGAATTTGAGAATTTGGAAATTTAGGAATTTGGATACTTGGGAATTTGGGAATTTGGGAATTTGGGAATTTGGGAATTTGGAAACTTGGGAATTTGAATGTTGGATTTTAAAATTTTAAATTTAGGAATTTTTTCGAAGTCCAGGTTTTTCAAATTTGGAAATTATGAAATTCTCGTCTTCTTATCTATTCTATATTGTGCAGTCTAATTTATAATATTGGTATGTCAAATTTGATCAAAATGGCACTATAAAATTATTATAAAAAAAGGAAAATGTAATATAGTCACACTTTTTTAGAAATAATAATTCATACACGAATTTCAATTATTTAATTGACTATAAACTACATAAAAGTGTATCCTTCAGTATGTTTATCTTTTATATTCAAAATCTAGCAACGTTGTAATAATTGACAAAAGTATTGTTTCGATTATTTCTTGAAATCTACAAAAATGGTCGTACTATGTTATTCTGAAGATAAATATATTAATTAATGATCAAATATTTATTTTTCTTAAGTATAATTTAGGTATTGCTATTTATCTTTATTTTATTTCATTAAAAATCATAAATAAATCGGTTTACTAGTCAATACCTTAAACTAGCGAAGTTAAAAGTATTTGTATCTTATTTTCGTCGTCATTTATTTTTATATAATATTTTATAGACATTTTTCTTAATCAGTTAGTGAACAGAGCCAATTAAAAAATTTAGTAAGATGAGTTAGTAAACACATATTTTTAAAGTCATAAATTTCACAACAGAAATCACATGAGCCTTCATAATAATTTATTCAAATTAACAAGAAAAATGCAATAAACAGTAAAATAACACGAAAACATTAATTTCCATTTATATCATGCAAAATATAATTTTCATTGATAATTTGTCTGTGAATATTCAGTATTGCATGTGAAATTTGATTTACTTAGAAATTCAGAGAGATCAACACTCGACGATGAATATTTTATCCAAACATTTTTATGTCAGTGAAAAATGACTATGTTTTGTACATGTTCACAAATTAAATTATTTAAATGACGATATTTAAAAAAGAAATCGTACGCTTTTGTGCTTTTGATGACTGATTCAACAAATTAAATAAACTAATGTCAAATTTTGGAAATATAATAAATGGATATGTCCAATTGATTAAAACATGGTCATGTATCTTTGATCCCGGTATAAATCCATGCTGTTTCGCAGTTTCTCTAGTGCATTTACACATGAGGTAATATCGAATAACATAAATATTAATTTTACATTTGCCAGATAGCAGTAGCGTGCCAATTTATAAATTAATTACTTGTACGGTAATTACAAGCGTCAATCAGGCAGTTTGGGATATTAAGTATACAGGGTGTTTTCGAAATGGTGGTACCGAAAAAAAATACAATTTTACAATTTTTTAATGTCACTTCGAAAAAACTGAGTTTGAACAATTATTTATAAAAATTGTGACGTATTTATAAAAATTTGTCCACGACGCATAAAATAATAAATGCAATAACTTTTCATTACTTTGATTAGATTTGGTACCTGATAATCTGGTGATTTGGTGATTTGATGATTTGGTAATTTGGAAATTTGGAAATTTGGAAATTTAGAAACGTAGCAATTTAAAAACTTGAAAGTTACATTCAGTAAAATTTAAAAAATTATATCTCTTATATTTAATCACAGAAGTTCCTAACACCGTTTGATGGTATAAAAACGGAACACCCTGCATAACAAAATTGGCAATAAAAAATGAGCAGCAGGAGTAAACTACAGCCCTTATAACGAAGAATGATATAATATCAAGTTGTGATCCCACGTTTTTTTTTACTGAAGTACTATACATATGTCCTTCCCAATGAAAAGGGTTAACACGATATATCGTTGACGGACGAATAACGGCAGATTTCCATGTTCGTTCATTGCATCCATCCGAATCGTGTAACCGGGTGTCGGTCTGCGGCTTCGGTGCTTCGGCGACGATTCCAAAACGTCGATCACCACTGATCGAATCAAATGTATTTTTGCGACTTTATCACCGCGGACCTCGCACCCTTCGTGTGCACGGGTTCATTCGCGCGTACTATTCCACAGACTATCGATTCTCTTCGTTTTCAATTTTACCATTGTATGCGAACGTGTCTGGCAAAACGACTTTCCTTTCGTTCGATAGACCACAATGCCAATTTTACAGAGAAAGGGGGCTGACAAGATTTCACCAAACAAAATTTCAAGATTTTTGACGTCAATGGAATTATACAGGTTCCGTTCGAACAACACGTACAAACGAATACCATATAATTCCTGATGGAAAAATAGGAAAAATGTGTAGGATAGAATTTCCTAATTTTCGGCTCAGTTTTCGAGAAAATCGGGTTTCAAAATTCACTGCGTTTTTTAAATACTCCCAGAATAATTGTTTAGTTTATTTAGATTTTAGTAAAAATTGTATAAGTTGACTGTTATGAATGTAAAATAACCATGGTTATTCGTTATGTTGTAAATTGTGTGCGATTGTATTGTCGTTGCGAAGGTAGCGATAAGTTTATTTGTAGCGGAGAGCGAAGAAAGAGCGAGCGAGATAACATTTGTAAATTTCTGAGAAGCGATGCCTAGCTGGCGATCTCCTTGCGAGCACAGGGGCGCTTTGGCGAACCTGGGGCCGTTCAAGCCACGGCTAGGGGAGGTGCCGTATGTATCGCCCTGAGGCCGGTATGACCCTGAGAGGGAGATGAGGAACGTCTCCGGTAGTGAGGGACAGCGGACGGAGAACCACTTGGTTGTTCTCCGGGGCCTTTAGGCTGGTCTAGGAGTAAAGCCACTATGGTAGACAAGGGTAGTATTCGGGAAAAGTCTGGAAGGCCCGAGCGTGTTACGAACATTGCTTGGGCGAAGCCCGAATATTCATTATTAACTTGTCGATTGTTGAAGTTAGACGCTACCTTGCTCGCTCTTCCAAGGAATAGAATTATCTCGAAAACTCGATTATATTTTCTAACGTTTGTATTGTTCAACGATAAAACGGTAATACATTTTCGTTCTATTATATTATTGTAAATTCAATCTGTCATAATTTGTATATTCTGTATTTAAATTGTTTTTTTTGTCTATAAAGTAATTAACTAATCCCGATTCTACCTTTCTTTTTATTATTGTTAATTTATCAATTAACAGCGTTCCTGTGGCAATTATTTTTTGCTGTGCTCCGTTACACTTCATATGAAATGTATGACATTCTTCGGATTTTCTTCTCCAAGAATCTGGTTTTACATGGTAATTGTGATTATTGGATAGGATGTGGAGAAACGATCGTCTGAGGTCCTCAGATCTTACATTCATGGACTTTTATGTATGGGAACACATTAGAGGAAAAACAGGTAAAGATGTTGAAAGTAAGGAGCAATTAATGCAAGCAATTAATTACGCATTGAAGGAACTGAAGAGTCAAAACAGAAGGATACGTGCTTCGGTAATGAGACGTGCATAGCCATGCATCCAATAACGGGGACAATTTCATCAATTTTATTTGAAAAAGTAAAATTCTTTTCGTCGAAAATTTTGTTCATGTTTTTCTTTCAGACTAACAGCATTCCTGTGCTGTGTTGGCGTTGTTTATAAGCAGATTACGTTGTTCGACGAAAGGTAACTTTTAATATATCAATAAATATATTCCTCAAATTATCTGCATTTAACTGATAATTTGAAATCCCAACAGTTTTGGCAGCTCTTTGCATTCAAACGAAAAGGTGTCAAAAGACACCTTCAAAAGTATAATTTTCATCAAATATTAATATCGGTGGGCAGTGCTCAATATTTAGATTCCTTTTATTCAATTGAGAACAATCCCCGTCAGAATTAATACAATAAATAATATTATTCTACCTAACTATTTATTAATTAGAAGCTTGTCGTTCAACGTGATCAAAACGTTCAACTTTGTAGAAGTAGGGTGAGAACGAGCATTTGCTGGTTTCCTGTGAACATATCTCAATACCTTTACGTAGCACTTAAATCATTCTACCACTCATTTATTTAATGTCTCCTAGTTCTGTAATTACCTCGAAAGAGCACAGTCTATTACGTAACAGTTAATCAGATCGAAATTTCTCTCAAATACGAACACTCCCTACATTCCAGTTCCGCAGTGTACTTACCTTCTGGATGGTAGATTAGCCAGATCAGCTACATACTCTTCTAACTACTGATACAAGTACCTAACATGCTGTAAACTTTAAAGCAACTACTCGAACTCCTTTATTTTCAATTTCAAGTATCTTGCCTTTGCCTTGCCATGCATTTTTGCTTTAAAGGTTCAAAGGTCAGAGCTGAAACACGCGTCGAACTAAAGTTTCGTCTTCATTTATCCTTTCTATGTCAATCAGTGCATATTTTTTCTTGTAGATGCTTTTTCTGATTGAGTTACTTTTGGCTCCATAGTAATGCATTTTGAAGTGCACTCACTTTGTATCTGAGAATTTCCAACATTTCACAGGACTTCTTACGGTATATTTACTGAAAGCATCAAAGTTTTAGATGTACTGTTGAATTTAAGGTCTTTACTTATGATGTTATGATTGTAAATGAGTCTGATGTGAAGTAATCACGTTTATAAGTGATTACATGAATAATAAGGGTTATTCGCATTCAAATTTAACAGTACATTTACGAAACCCCTGCAAATGATGCATTTAAAATTTCTCATTTTCTGTTACGAAGGAAATTACATTATATTAACCATTATATTATCAAGCTTTTCATGGGGTTTAGAATATAGAATGGTTTGCCTGCAAACAGAATATACGAACGTAGACTTGCATGTTCTCTATAAGTTGACATAGTTTCATAAACGAGCGAACATAACATCTGCGGAATACCTCTTATTAGTGCAAACAGATAGCACAGTAGAAACTAGCGTCTACAAAACTACGATATAAAAATAAGACAAGGAAGCATAAAAGAACTAGATAATTTTGATCTCTGTCCATAACCTAATCGACGACATTTAACACAAGTCAACACTGACAATCACTTAGAGTTCTGTCTGAACTCACTGTTAGGTCTTAGAATACCATAGCCGGAGGATTATATTTCCAAGTTTTCTATCGATACAATAATTTACCGTTTCTAGTTTCTCCGCACACTTTGTACAGTTTCAAATGAATAGGTTTTTTACTCGTAGCAGCGTTAACACCCAAGGAGTCGTTACATTCTATCTAGTATTTTTAGTTCATTACAATTCACACCTGGTTACCGGAATCCTTAATCTTAGCAGGGAGTCCTTTAGTTACAGTTTTCTATTCACATCGTGGGATTGCTTGGTTTTATTACTTGCTACGGTCACATTTTGGGGAAAATCTAGACCCATCACATACGTCACTCGGTCTTCCATTTCCACTCAATTCTGTGGCCCCGATAGAAATCAGGAACTGTTTCCCTCACCCTTATTCGTAAAAATTGTACGCCTAGACCGAGCCTTCATCTTTGTAAAATAAGCATTCGAATCTCAACAACTTTAGAAACAAGTCGTCACATAGTTAACATAGTCTCCAATTTGAACTGATCTTTCAAGTAATGCACATACTTATAGTATAGTATAGAAACATAATTAGTCGACACACCATGTGCAATATTCAACGAGGCTCCAACAAATTCATTTCAATCACATATTAACACATTCAATATAGTTGACATATGTATTAATTAGCATATTTATACGTATATATCATGGACAAGTCCTATCTCATCGCAGATGACGAACACGTACACGTCATCGAATAAGTTATCATACAGCAAGTGACTTAAGTGTCGTTTCAAGAGCAGAATCACTGTTAAGGATAATATGCACTGTCAAAAACAAATATTAAATTTGTAGCAATTAATTTGACTTATATGAAGAATAACGGCTTATTATCACGTGACTAGCGATAATTACATTATCGAGGGAATAATGTTATATACAGAATCACTTTCATTAATCAGTTTTGGTTAGCCCTCTTCGCAAATATCCATTTAACATAATCTGGGGAATTACTGATCAAACAATTAATAATGTAAATATTATTTGACCTTTGCAGTTTGTTTTCAGTTTGGTTTAATCGCATTAATTGTATATAAATTATATATAAATAAATTTTATATAAACCTTTAGCGACATTTAAAGTGAATACTGTAGCGTTCAAATAAGTCCACTAATTAACAATTCAATAATTTATTTATAATAATAGTTCTGTTAATTTTGAACGTTTAAACTACTCAAACTGTATTCCCTTTACATAAATATAACAAATGTAAATTTTAATTTCATCTGAAACTGGAAATTTAAATTTTTTGGATAAACTTCATTATTGTTAGACATTGTTTTCAATTGTGAATAATGTTTATGATTATAAGCATGACTCAAACAGTTAAAGTAGAAGTTTTTACTTGGAGCGAAATTGATTCAGCGAGTGTTGTAAACGAAACACAATTATGTCATGCGAATTGAAAGTTTTGTTATAAATTAAACATATTATCGGTTAAAGTGTTATTTCGTTCATTTATTTTAAACCATTTACGGTCACACTGGGGTATGAAACGATTCCAGTCAATTTAGCTTCAATTTTAACCACTTATATCCTGAAAATCTGAATAAATACTTTTTTTGAAAAGTATTTTTTTTTGAGGTATAAATATCGAAAAATATTTAAATATAAAAATCGAAGAAAAGTTATACGTTTTTCTGTGAAACTGTAATTTTGTCAATTTTTTCACGTTTCTGTATTTTTCTTCACATTCAAATTTACTGAAATCAGCTGTGAAATATGTTAAAATTTCAAAGAATATTCATAATTTTGTTCAAGTTAAAATAATGTGTAGCTTCTTTGTAAGAAAGACTTTTAGTGGTTGGGATCTTAAACGTCCTAGTGTGTCAAGTATGTTATTTTAATGAAGCGTGTTAAAAGTTAATTATTACATCAGTTATAATTTTGCACCGTTTAAATATGAAAGATATTGCAGTCACCTTAACTGCTTCCTTAAATGTCACCTCTGTGACATTTAACTTACAGTTGCGACAAAAAGTAAAAGGAAGTTTGTAACTTTAACAAATCCTTTGAAAAATCTTTAGTACCATGTCCGCACCCGTGGCACATTGCAGATCCTGTTCGAATCGCTTTTGTCCGTCTGTTTCCATTCGCAAATGAACCAACCGTTCAACCGCAACCCACGAACCGTCCCGTAAAAGTGGACCTCTGCAAAGTTCCTAACCAATCCCTGGTCTCGACTCGAATTTCGATTTCGCCGCAAACCAACCGCCCCATTCGATTGTACACTCGAGTGCAACGTAGGCTTCCTTTAGATAAGATACACACGTAAACTAGGCAATTTTAAAACTCCCTCGGTTTACACTTGAACATTTTTTAATCTTCAAGTTTTCGAACTTTCAAATTTTTGAACTTACAAATCATAAAACTTTCAAACTTATTAGTCATCGAATTTATACAGTTCCTGCTTTCGAATTGGAACCATCATCCATCGAATTACGACCACTATAAATTTTCAGCATTTTTCACGTTTTCCGTAAAATTAAGAGGTCTGTTCAAATTATAATGATATAATTTATTAGCTACTAACATAATACACTACTATTGTACATAATATTATTAACACATGTTAATATCTTGTATTTCCACCCTTTGCTTTGGTCACTTCCGGCATGCTCTGTAATCATATGCTTTATATCTTCGTTATTTTCCCAAATATCTGTAATTCTTTTCAACTGAGATAATGTGGTTGGAGAGTTGTAAACTAGTCTTTTGAGTAGGCAGACATTTTCTATGGCATTCAAATTTCACCTCACGCCGCTATCGATACTCGAGCCTAACGAAAACGCACGGCCCTTAATCACTCACCCACACAATTTATTACCACGATAGTAACAAATTGCTGTGTATATATCGTTATCAACGTATTTAGTAATAATTTTGCATGACCTAAGACTATTTTCCATATATGACAATGTTATAGCTATAAAAGTGAAATTTTCATACGTGGTCCTAATTCGATGGCCAGGGACTTGTTCCATATGTGCGATATACAATGCACTAAAACGATTCGTGCGTATCATGCGGTGGATTGTGATACTAATACGTAATGAGGACATGTAGAATTAAATTACGTTTTAAAAATATAATTTTCTAGTTGTTATATTAATATCAATTTTCCTATTATTATTATGCATTGTTTTTCCTATTAAAATTCTTGTTTGTTGGTATTATATTTGTAATACGTGTAGAAGAGGATCGTTGACATAGTTCAGTTGTTTAATGGCGATTTTATCATATCGCACGTTTTGACGAGTTATCATGTTACGCAATTTGTATTATTACTAATTGTGCATTTCTTATATTCGTGTAGTTCTTTTTATTTATTCACTGAACGCTATATATCGTTATCAACGAATTTAGTAATATTTTACATGACCTAAGACAATTTTCCATATATGACATAATGTTATAGCCATGAAAGTGACATTTTCGTACGTGGTCCTAATTCGATGGCCGGGGACTGTAAATTTATAAATGAAAGAATTCCTGAATTACTAATTTTCCAAAGCAACAAATTTTTAGACCCGCGAATGCATAAATTCCCATATCAGTAAATTTCTAAGTCTTAAGATTCTCAAATACCTAAGTCTTCAGTTTCCTAGATTTCTAAGTTCGCTAAATAACCTAACCTAATAATCTAAAATAAAATAACCTAATCCGATCTAACCTATTCTCAAATCCCAACGTTCTCAATCTTTAGATCTTCAAATTTCTAGACCTCCGAAATCCTATGTCCCCAACTTCTAAAATTCCGAATTTCCAAGGACCTCAAATTCCTAAATCCCAAAATTTCAGAATCCTCTATTCCCAACATCTGATCCCTAGATCCCTAATTTTGCTAATCCCCCAAATTCCTAGATTTCCATTTCTCTAAATCCTCAAATTCAGAGTGCTAATTTTCAACCTTCCTAAAATTAGAAATTCCCAATTTTCAATGTCCCTAAATTGAAAGATTCCCAATTTTTAACACTCCCAAATCAAAAATTCCAAACGTCCAACGTCCCGAAATTCCTAAGGCCATAAATTCTTATGTCACCCCCAAATTTTCAAATTCTCAAAAATCCTTAACACTCAATGAATTGGATGCTTTTTCTCACTTGATTGCTATAACTCCCTAGCGAAATCTTATGAAGATTTATTTAAGAATACTTACCTACGTATAACCCCTTTTCAATTTTTGTAACAAAGAACACACATTTTCTTTTCTTAATTCTGATTTGATGATACACGTTTAAACCGCTGTATCCGATGTATGAAATATTTTTCAACTGAAAAAGTTGAAAACCGCTGGTCCAGCTTCCATAGATGTCGGGAATGGCTTAACGAAGTCTGTGCATACATTGAACAAGTTTTTGGCATAAATGAAAGGAAACGACTTCATATTTTCTGAAGTTAGTAGGATAGCTATTTCATTCGTATACGCTCTTCCCCTCGAACTTCCTCTTCGTGATAATCCACATGTCCTCAATTAGGTTGATATCAGGAAACTGTGAAGTCAATTTTAGAACTGTTCCATTTTCGTACTGTTTCGACGTGCATTTTCAATTTGTGTCGAACACATCCGGAGTATATTAAGCCAAATCTTAAATAATTTACCCCGTTCTTAAAAACATTCTACACGTTTTTGTAATGGACATTTTACTTTTTACGATAGTAATAATTATTCTGTTCTTTAATTTTTAATATAATAGTTTAAAAATTAGTTCAAGTTCAAACATTATATTAGCTTGAGGTCTTTGTCTCTTTATCTTTAGATGAAGAATATCTATTTTTTATCGAACCAGTAGGTCGAGATGCTTTTTCACATACTTGATGACTTTCTCATAGCTAACTTACTATGATTTCATCTATAAATTGAAATATAAAACTACTCTATTTTAATATTTTATGTCTCCTTACAGAAAGAAGGAAATTTGTTAAATATTAAGCTTTGTATTTTTTCTTTGTATGGTGTTTTATAAAATAATCACCCAGATGCATTCCTGGCTTGTCGGAATAAGTATCGCAGTAACATACTATTTGATGTCTTCTGCCGGGATTTTTTCGTTGAAAGCAAGCCTTGCGATTCTTCCTAACTCCCGTTAGAATAATACGTGGCTTTCTATTCGACCGAATTTCACCGAAACTAGAGGTTGAAGTAAAAGTTCGATTACGAGTCTGGCGAGAATCTCCTCTCAATTGGTCAGTCAAAGTTTTTACATACTGTTAAAACCAAACTTTTATAAAAACTTTGAAAGTAGTAGTCCCATTACCGTCAAGTTCTGATATGGACTAATTTGAGATGTGAAATGGTGACTCGGTCACTTTTCGAGTTCCCGCATTAGGCCAAGTGGTGACTGAAAATCACCACTTAAGGTTTAAGATTTTTGTTATCATTTAGTTTCCTACAAAATTTTAAAACAGTAAAGATTTCGTAACTGTTTGAAAAACTGTCCACGTTCACTGTTCAAGATTCATTCCCACTAGTGATTTATCCGCACTCCTTTGAACTTAAGAGGCGAGCAATATGATATAGTAGTCAATAAATATAGACAACATATAATCATTTTGAATGTCCGAATTCGTTAGTTTAAAAGTAAAAGTTTGGTAATTTTAGAATATTGCGTAGGTTACTTTAATGGGTTACTTTAGTGTAGGTTGCTTAAACGCACACTGGGTGAATTTTATTGTGTAGTAGAAAATATATTGTGCTTGATATTAAATTATATATATATTTTTAAGCAATTTAATTAAAATATATTTTGGATTTATTTATATATTAATATTATTAAAACTTAGTATTTATCGATTAACTTTGCGATCGAATTTCGGAATATTCTCACAAGAGAACCCCTATGATACGCGCTTTTTATGAAACTTTACACAGTTGGGGAGGAATTTCATTATTGTACTAACTACATCGAATAAACTATTTACAACCGTTAATATAATACATTATAATACCTCAACCGTGCTTCCTTTTATGCATCCCGCTACCGTACATCGTGTATACTCTTCGTAGCTCTGAACCTGGCGCATAGGAGTCTAACCCAGAGGCCTGCTTCATTTGCCATTGGTCAAAATAGAAAAATGGACACCTAAACTCACAGGTATTTTCGGCGGTAGGAACTATTGGTTTAATCGATCAAGTACAACAATTGAGTCGAAGAACAAGGACGTTTCGAATGGTCACCTTGAACATTAGAACGTTACTTTGCGACTGTTCAAAGTGGGGTAGTCGGTGCGTTCCTTAACTTCTTAGGCACGGCTGAACTTTCCGCTAGTTCTCTGTACGGCAGAGTTCGACGTGAATTACGTGTAAACAGCACTGCAATGTGTGACACTGCCGTTCTCTACGCGAGTACATTGGAATGAAGTTTTTGATGATCAAATTATAATTCTTCCCAAAGATATGATATGCTTTAACTTTGATAATTTACTTTTTTCGAAAATTCGCAAAATATGTAACTTCCAAATGTTTCCAATATCGTGTATTAGTGCAAAGAGGCGCTCTCATGGTGTCTAAACTATTTGGTACCTTTTATTTACATGTAATGTACTTTTGTGGGATTTGTTAATACTCTTATAAAACGTGGTGAAGGCAAAAAAGTGCGAATCAAAACATATGAAAATGATCGTTCAATTGAAACGGTGAGCGAGTGAACCAGATTGAGCCACTATAGTGGCACTATGTAATCTATGACATTCGCGAAAGCCATTACCGAAAACGATACCAAACACGATTACTGTTGATTTCACGACGATGGACATCAATGACGATCAAGTATTGTCAATGTTGAGTTATAGAGCTTTTAATGTGATTTCAGTCGATTCTGTGTGTCGAAAATAACAGAAAACGATACAAAAACACGGTTTTTTATCGATTCAACGACGATCGACGTCAATGACGACAGATTCCTGTCGTCAGATTGCCGCCAAAATACAACAAATTTCGAGTATCTCGCGTGTCTACCATTAAAATTTCAAGTCAAAAGACGAAATTTCGGCCCGTGGCTTGATACAGAAAAAAAATAAGCAAACGAACATATCCAGATTGAGTCATCCCAGGAGCCTTACAGTAATTAAAGACAAGTCTGTATTTTTTTTGTTACCATTGTACTAAACATTAATAAAGTGCTTATATTGTTCTAAATAAATCCTGTTTATTTCTTCAAATAGTTTATATAGGTATCAGTCTAACAACAATAATAAAATTAAAAACTTTAAATTCGCCAGAGACGTTTACGCGTAAATGTTTCTGAGAAAACTGCCACGACGGTTTCTTGTTTCCATCTTCTACAGACTTCTCTGAAAGATCGAAAAAGAAAGAGAAAGCAAGATAAAGAAAATCGTAGAGACTGAAAAGAAAACGGTCGAAAGTTCGGGGGCTTGAGCTGGTCTGGTCGCTAAATGTTCAATTTGACGTTAACCTAGTCTGCACGAGCCTCGAGAAAAAAAGGGGTCTAGGTAAGAAAATGATTAGGTAGCAAAATTCAGAAAAGTGGAAATCGTAGAGAAAAGAACTCTTCGCGATTTCAGCGGGAATGTAATACCAGTGGCGTAGCTACCATAGAAAGTTTAAAAATTTGAAAATTCAGAAGAATTTAAATTTGTGAACACTTAAATGACTAGATAATTCAATATTTGAACATTTGAACATTTAAACATTTGAACATATGAATATTTAAATACATGAATACTTGAATACTTGAATACTTGAATACTTGAATGCTTGAAGGCTTGAACACTTGAACACTTGAACATTTGAATACTTGAATACTTGAATACCTGAATACTTGAATACCTGAATACTTGAATACTTGAATACCTGAATACTTGAATACCTGAATACTTGAATACCTGAATACCTGAATACTTGAATACTTGATTACAAGAATACATGAATACATGAATACATAAATACACGAATACATGAATACTTGAATACTTGCATACTGGAAAATTTAAATATTTAAAATTTGACTGTGTGCAAATTTGAAAATTAGAGTATTTATGGATTTTAATATTTGAATATTTAAATACTCAAACACTTGAATAGTTAAAAAAGTTGTAAATCAGAAAGTATAAAAAATTTCAGAACTCAAAACGTCGGAAACCAAAAAACGCTTATATTTGTAGATTTGAAAATTTATAAATTTGTACATTCTGAATCTTTGAAAGTTAAAATGCTTGCTGTCATATACACGATGCCCATGAGAGTACATTATTTTCTTGCTACCAAGAGAGACACTGAATATATTCCATTTATTAAGTACTTCGAATCGTCATATAAAAGTCACACAGTAGCACGAATACCAATGAAAGTAAAAAAGTATTGCAAATATTCGTAGAAGCGAAGAAGTTAAGAGTTCGCATATAAGTTGCTGTGCTTTACAAGATATAGCTATGCAGAGCAAATTTCCTGTCAATCTCAGAGTCCGTTTATTTCACATTCTTATCGTTTCTCGCTTCAAATATCATGGAAACATCTGACAGAAGAAAGGTTCACGTGGATCGGGTAAAGCTGCGAGAAAGTTTCGCGATAGGGAAGCATGGCGAGGAAACTTTGAAAATTTATCTGAAACCGAAGCGTTCTACGATGAGTTATCGTTGCTACTGCAGCATCAACTCGTACGCAGGAATAATATTTATGCCCACGTCTGGAAACGGACTGCCGTGATATAAGTTTGGAAAATTGCTCGATGAATAAATGCTGGCAAGACAACTTCCGCCATTTCCCATTCTTTCTATTTCGCAACAACACAGTTTCGGACGAATTTATCAACGTCGTGAAATTCAATAGGCTACATCATTAACTAGCCCAATGTAATCTCTCGAGAAGTACAACCAAGGACGATATTCTTGAGTTGTATTGCTGGAAATAACATTTTTACAACTTAGAGATATATTGGTGTGTCATAGAGACTTGGAAACATAGTTTCCAAGTTTACAAGTTTTTTTGAATTTCTACATTTGCAAATTACCAGGTTATTAAGTCAACAAATTTAAAAATTATCAAATTATCGAGTTATTAAAACATCAAATCTGTAGATTATCAAATTATTCAATAATCAAATTACCAAATTATAACATTATAAAATTATAGAATTATAAAATTATCAAATTATCAAATTATCAAATTATCAAATTACCATATTGCCAAGGTACCATACCAAGAAATCACCAAATTCGTATCTCACCAAATCACCAAATCACCAAATCACTAAATCACTAAATTACCAAATCACCAAATCACCAAATCACCAAATCACCAAATCACCAAATCACCAAATCACTAAATCACTAAATCACTAAATTACCAAATTATCAAGTCATCGAATTATCAGCTGTCCAAATTATCAAATTACCAAATCTGCAAATTAAATCAACTAAATTACTAAATTACAAAATTATCAAATCATTAAATTATCAAATTACCAAATCACCAAATCTGCGAATTTCCGAATCACTAAATCTGCAAATTACAATATTACCAAATCAGAAAATTACCATATTACCAAATCACCAAATAACCGAATCACGAAATAACTAAAGTACTAAAGTAAGTTGGTACCATTTAGAAAGTTGACAACACTTGTAACCTATTTTTGTTACTAAAATAAAATGCGTTAGTAAAATATGGTCACTGAATCGTACAAATCTAACACGTACTGACATTCAACAATTCCCAAATTGTATAAAACAAGATAAGTAATTTATTGGATAAAATACAAACAGAATCGAAAATTTAAGTCCATGAGTTTAGTATACAAACACCGCGTAATAAATTTTTAGCGATGAAAATTTATGTCTGTGACCATATAGTTATTAATCATTTTGAAATTTATGTGCATTGATCGTCAATCGGAAATTTAACAAGTATTAAATAATTCCATACACCATATATGTACACAGAGTGGGGAAATAACTAATATCATCTTAAATATCTTCGAATCTACAAATCCCAGAGGAAAATTAGTGTAACCAAAATTGTACGGTACGAAGGGGTCTATTGTATAGCGATAATAATTTTTGTCCAAGTGGAGGCGCTTCGCAGATATGAAGGTCATCTCTGTTTTTCTAAATGGAACAGTATGTTTTTTTACTTACCTTCTGATAGAGTATTTCAAAACGAATATAGTGATCTATTGGGAAGGGCATTCATGGTCTGATTTAAGCCAATTGTGATGGAAGATAATTTATTTTCAGAAAATGACCGAACTCTTCCTTGCAGTCTCTGGTTGTTGATATTACTTCATCTCTGTCTCGTAATCTCTTGTTATGGCTTGTTGAATAGAAATAAACATTGAATCACGCTTACACTTTATCTGTACATACTATGATTAGTCGTTTATGAAAATCTCTGCCGAGCAATGTAAATCTCAAGTTTCCGAAATGCGTTATTCAATAGCGCAAGAAGTAGACATGGTTTCTGTTTATTGGGAATGTCGTCAAATTGTAAGAGATGGAGTCCGTTCGTATGCTGAACGTATGTAGTTGTGTATTACTGTTAGATAAGTAAATCAACGGTGCTGGACCATTTCCTAAAAGTAAATTATTTTCCATCACAATGGGCTTAACCCTGAATGACCTTCTTAATACATCATTGTACTCGCCTTGAAATAATTTATCAGAATGTAAGTAAGAAAACATACCGTTCCATTAAAAAAAAACAGAAATGACCTTCATATCTCTGAAATGGCTCCACTTGGACAAAAATTATTATCGCTATATGATAGACCCTACAAATTTCGAATCTACAAATTTTCCAATGAAAAGGAAAATTGCTTGCAAAAGTAACGATCACATATCAAAATATCCTGTTATCGTTAAGGGGGGGGGGGGGGCAATACCTTTAGATAGATGAAAATAAGCTGATATTTGTGAATTTTTATGTATAGGATATCTTTGTCTTGTATTTTCGAAATTTCAGGTATAATTTATTATAACTATTGCCTATTACAACATATTTTCTTTTTTTAAAAATATTTCAAAATGGCGGAATTATGATAGTCTTTCCTGGAAGTGTTTCGGCGCGTCTCGTGAAACGGCGTGACTTCTAGCTTTAGGTACATTGGTCTGAAACAAGTTTGCAAACGACGTTTCGATTATTAACATTCACAGTTAGTAGATGAACCTAAGAAATGTGAAAAATATGGAAAATTGAAGAGATGGCGCGCTTTTAAAGAGAAACTTTGAATTTTACTGAAAATTTTCGCAATATTTTGCAATAAAAAAGGACTTTAATGTTAAATTTATTTCGTACATTCAGGTTCATATGTTAGATGGTATTGTCATGGATATGTGCAAAAAATTTGAGCGCGATTGATAAACTAGTTTTTGAGTTATCAGTCACGCCAATTTTAAAAATGTAGTTTTGAGAAAAATGCGTTTAAAGTTTCGATAAGTAAAACCTGAATAATTTCAATGATTTACCAACTAATCTGCGATTCCTGTGCCATATAATAATCCTTCGGCTTACTCGTAAAGTTGATTTATCTCCATAAGCTCATTCTCCGTAAAAATTCAAAATTTCAAACACAGCAATGGCATGATAATAACAAATCTGTTACATAGCCCTCCGCATCGAGCGCGTAAGTATCTGCAGCGCGATACCAGACATAAGTCACGATAATCGGCCATAACATCAAAAGGACTCCGTATTACGCTTTAAAATTTGGAGACTATATTTTTGAGATGTTGCACTAACATTTTATAGAAAAAAAAAATTTTGCAATTTTTTAAAATTCTAAAGGTATTGCCTCCCTTAAATGTGCAATGTTGAGCCAAATTTCGAGAACCAAAACTTCCTCGTTGCAGACAGTGCAACGTTTTCAATTACACTGAGATTTATATTTGATACGAAAGTGAAATGGTAAGGAGAAAGGGGCACAAATATGTTAAATATTTGACAAAACCATTTCTCACCACACATCACGTGGAGCTCTGTTTGATGTTTGCTGAGAAATTTGTTATATAGGCAGAAATGTACAACCACATTATATTCAGAGATAAAAAAAGTTCAATTTGGATAAACATGGTGATTTTCATTTTCCGAAACAGACTGGTGATATATGATATATTATTGTCTGTTCATTAGAATATTAAGAGAATTTCTTTGAATCCACAATGATTCACTACATTATATCCATGTTAATTTTATTAATTAAGCTTTTGCAGTCGAAAGAAGACTCACACTCACCATTCAGATTAATACAACAATTTAAAATAAATATTTTTTTCTTGCATCTATAGTATTACACATATGGTGTATGAACATAGTGAAACAGGAAGTAGTGGCAAGTAATAATAAAGAAATAGTAATGTTAAATGAATTCAGCAAACTTCTTAACTAAAAAGTTTTTAAATTTATTTTTAGCTACAACAAAAACACAGTAAAAAAACAGTAACATATATTTGTAGATACTGTATACTTGGACTACGTTTTGAACTGCGTTTAACGACAATTATTTCAATAAAAAATAAATAAGTACGCGATTCTAATAAAAAAGAACAAGTAAGTATGTGATTCTAATAAAGAAATAAATGAGTATGCCATTCCAGGATGAAAACAAAGAAATACGTGATTTTTATAAAAAACAAACAAATAACCTCGTGATTCCAATAAAAAAAAGTACGCCATTCCAAAAAAGCAAGTAAAAACATAAAAAAGTAATAGTTCAAATCGATAGAAACAATGAAATATCAGTTAGGAAAAAGTAGAAAAATATTGCGAGGTTGGCAATCGTGCGCACCAATGTATTTCAAATTTCACGGGAAAATCATCACATACCTAATATTAATACATATATAAATTATTACATATGTAAAGTATTATATATTTTGATAGTCAGCTTTCGTTATTTGAGCCGCTTATTTTAAAAGCAAAACAAGTTTATTTTTGAAAAAAAAAAATAAAGATAATCATAACAATAGATAAAACTTGATATGATATTTTTATCTGTAATCAACCTATAGTGAAAATGATTGAATTTCTCTATTTGGGCGATGGAAGTTTGGCTGATTAATATTGGAAAGATATTTATTTTGAAAGGAGTGCAAGTTCATGAAATTATTTTTTTCGGATGAAATTATTTTTAGCCGAACATATTACGGTACAATTTAGTTCTGGTAAATTTTAGTAATACTGACAATACTATAAAAAACTACAAATTGTATGATATTGGTGTTATAGGCAACCTCAATATGAGTGAGGATGCGCTAGGTGTCGTTGTTGATTAATTTATTATAATATTCCGCAATAACAAAGTAAACATGCCCTACTTTGAAAGGAAACGGTTCTTGTAAATAAGTGATTTGTTGTCTGGCATTTAATTCTGACAGTAACAACTAATCTTTAATTAACATCATATTCTGGCGTGAAAGACACCTGAAGTCTTCTCTCGAATAAATAATAAGATATTTACATTTTTATTGCGGTCAATTCTGATATTGATGTTTCATTCACACTCTTATAAATTGTTTTGGTGTGAGCAAAGATTGCAATTTAATGTTGAAAGAAGCTTTCTGGTATGCTTCGCTTCACTCGCTGAATTAACGGCGGGTGAATATTGTATATAAAAGAATGGATACTGATTTTTGCTGAACGAATAATGTAACACTTATTTATTAAACTATAGGAACAGTGAATTCTAAATTTGTATGAATATTTTGGTGTTGAACTTTTGAATGCATAGTGATTTCTGCTTCTTTCGAGCATATTTTGTCATATTTAATATCTCTGTTCTCCCTTCCTTTGCGCCCTTGGCGTGGTACATTTTTGGAAGGGGAACAGGGTTTTCTACATGGGGGAGGACGGCGGTATATCGAAAATTCTGGGTTTTTTCAGAAATCCGTGACGCAGTTCCTTGGGGACCTGGAACCGTTATTCTCCAGGCCCAAGTCACCCTTCGACCTTTGGGTCTTCGAGGTTTATGGCATGGCCTGTGCCGCTGAAGCTAAAAACTCTACCAATGAATGAATTAATATATAAATTTACTAAAATTGTCACGTACACAGTATGTTTGAAAAGTAACGGAACTTTTCAAATTCAAGGAAAACTACTAGCACCATCTATTAAAACAATATGCTATCTGAAAACAGTATTTCTCCCCTACAAAACAAAACAATCATTATTAGAATCGAGAAACGGATTGCAATCTTATAGCGTTTAAAGCGACAGAACCTTTCGTCACCGTGTCACAAAATCACGATGGAGCAGAGGGCGAATATTAAATTCTGCTCGGTAAAGCTCGGTAAAACTTTTACAGAAACATTTGAATTAATGAAAAATGTTTATGGCGACGATTGTTTATCCCGTACACGTGTGTTCGAGTGGTATAAGCGATTCCAGAACGGTCGTGATACTTTGGAAGACGACCCAAAGCCAGGTTTTGGGTTTTTCTAAATTCTAAACGATTCTAAAGGTATTATACTTCGGGAATTCGTTCCACAGGGACAAAATGTTAATGGCGAATATTATCTGGGTGTTATGGAACGTTTGTGGAAAATAATTGTTCGTGTGAGGCCCGAATATCGAGCGCCAGGGAGTTGGTTTCTGTTGCATGATAATGCACCATGTCACAGAACTGTCGCAGTTCGTGAATTTTTGGCGAAAAAACAAGTCTGTGTGCTCCAACATCCTCCATATTCGCCTGACTTATCTCCATGTGATTACTTCCTTTTTCCAAAATTGAAATTAACCATGAAAGGAACATTTTATGACACTGTTGCACAAGTCCAAGCAGCTGTGACAAGGGTGATTGAAGCGATTCCGCAAAACGACATAAAAAAATCTATGTTAACATTGCCTGAGCGTGCCCAGCGGTGTATTGATGCGGAAGGGATGTATCTTGAATAAAAAAAATTAATTTTGGCATAATAACTAATACTTTTTTTTTTATTTAAAAAGTTCCGTTACTTTTCAGACATACTGCGTATATTAAATTGAAGGTTATCAAAGCGGTTACTTTCTTTCGCCGTGTCGAAAACCTTTTCTCAAAATTTCTATGTTTTATATTATTTATGATTGCTACGCCGTAACATAAATAATTAATATGTTCAAGAACGTAATATTTCTAATATGTATTAATATTATTTAACATTTATTATTGTTATTATTATATTATTTAATATTTATTATTAATATCAATATTTTCTAATATTAATAATATTTTTAATATAAGCTCATAAAAATTATAAGTATTTGTCAGAAACCAATAAAAATAGTGTACAATTTTTAGCATTTGTATTCTACACAGAAGAATGGCAATTACAAATTATTATAGCTATATTGCAAAAATTATTTTTAAAAATTATGAAGTGAAAAAATATAGTCAACATATTAGTAATAACATCTTTGTGATTGTGCATCCTTTTCGATTGACTATCCCTTCACATCTCTATATTTTTTTATTACAAAAATTTATCCTATATATTCAAAATATAATAATCACACTTAACATTAATTTTCAAATTTATTTATATTTATTTATATTAATATTAACTCCAATATATTTGTCACAAGAATGATTTTTATTTACGTGTGCATTCTTCCATTTAAGATAATCACGTTTTTCAATGGCAGTGTCGTTTTTCTTAACAAAATTAGCACTGATTGTGTAATACGATATACGAAGCTCATCATCGAGTAAAATGAGATTCGAATTAATTACAACGTATCCAATCCATATAATTAGCTTGTAATGAGGATGAAATTAATGTCAAACGTAATTACCAAATCTGTAATAAACAATCATCATACAGACCTTAATTTAACATAAATTAGTATTTATTTCCAATAAAATCAATTCTATTGAATTTCACTGAACTTGCAATTTCTTTACTTCAATTAAATAAGACTATTGTGGTCATGGAATTACATTGTTTACTTAATAGCAGTCAAACTCAGAATAATAATATAAATTTCGCTAATACAAATAAATTACGTGATTTCATAATCAGATTAGTTTAGAGGAATCCAATTAATTATTGATCATTCAACATAACGAAAATTACTCTATTTAGATTAGATGAAGCTTGTATTAAACTGAACTAAAATCATCAATTGACACTGTAAATATTTATCTCAATAAAATACAACACCGACTGTTTACACTTCTGTTTAAATCTCGTTTCCATCTTCCACATTTTTATATCATGTATTTAATTACTCTACAGTTGTTTTTGCTAATTAATTTGTCAACCACTATACTTACATATATTTATTATACTTAATACATTATTATAATTTCAAATTATAATAAAAATGTAAAATTGTTATATTTCGACATTTCCAAATCTCCCACCTTTCCAATTTCTACATTACTGACTTTTTCAATTCGAAAATTTTGAAATTTGAAATTTTTATATATATCTTTAAATTTATAAATGTTTGTACTTCAAAAATTTCCGAAAATATAAATTTGGAAATTTTTTAATTTGATATTTATATTTTCAAACTTTCGAAATATTTGAACTTTTAAATATCCAAGTTTCTGAGCTACCAAATTTTCAACTTAGCAACTGAATTTAGTGATTTTGTATTTCGTAATTTGTTAATATGGTAGTTCGGTAATTTATTAATTTAGTAGCTTGGTTCATTTGATAATTTATTAATTTGTTAATTTACTAATTTGGTAATTTGGTAATCTGATAATTTGATAATTTAGTAATTTGACAATTTGACAAATTGACAAATTGACAAATTGATAAATTGATAAATTGATAATTTGATAATTTGATAATTTGATAATTTGTTAATTTAGTAGTTTGGTAATTTGGTAATTTATTGTGATAATTTAAAATTGGAAAATATACCAAATTTTCCTTTTTGAAAATTTAGAAACTTGTTAGTGATCTAAAAATTGTTTAATATAATAATTTTAAATCTTCAAATTTGAAATGACGGTAATATATCAAATACAACAAACACAAGTAAATATATCGATTGACAGTAATTTATCCGGGTATACGGTTTACACAATTAGCAGCATGAAATGGCTGAATTCCAGTTACAAATCCTCTTTGAATAAGAACTCGAAGATGCGTGGTTTCGCGAATCTCAGCCCAACTTGATTAATTCATCATAGTTTCCAGTGAAGTTTTAAGACGATCTATAGACCACCACAAGCCGTCTTCAATTTGTAAATACGATTCACAGACGCTTCGTATCTAGGACGTCTCAGCAACGTCGACAACGTCAACGACGAGAAAGTTAATATCGAATTCGCGAATTGCTGTAGCAATGTTGTCGAAACTTGCTTCCGTGTTTTCTTCATTGTCGTGATGCTGCCAATTAATTTAGATCCCAATTTAACGGGCTAACTTATAACATCTTGTTCCTCGTTCGAATCAAACGAATAATGGCGTAACACTTTTCTAACTTTCCTTTAATTTCTTAAATTCACTCACAAGCATTTTCCTATCTTTAGCTCTTAACACTATTTCTACCAAGAGGTGTTAAAAGACACCTTTCAAATTTTAACTTAAAATTATTCAAATTTTAACCTTTAAATTATTAAATTAAAATTATCATTTCTCCACAATTAATTTTTGACTTTTCATACAATAGTTAAATTAATTCAGCGATATCATTTTCTTCCAGCTCATCCTAGATCTATATATGTGCATATGCTTATTTCTACCATGAGGTCTTTTGACACCTTAAGGATTTCGTGACAGTGTCCAATTTTAAACCATTTTACATATAAATATCAACACCATTTTGCAGCATCATATCAATTATAATCAGATTAGAGAATCCTGATTTCAGTTGTAACGGAAAATACAGGAGTTGCGGCATAACTTTGATATTCGCTTATTTCCCGCCATGTTGCATTTTAGTCTACACCGCTATATTTATATTTTGTAGATTGATGAATTAAGCTAGAATTTACAACCTGATAATCTCTAATAAAAACACATCAATGTATCAATAATATTCCTCAAATTATCTACATTTGATAATTTGAAATCCCAAGTTTTGGAAATTATTTGCATTCAAACGGAAAGATGTCAAAAGACACTATTTGGTCAAAATAGGTGTACACAAAGTCGTGGTAGAAATAGTGTTAAGGCGAATTCATATTAAGGTAAATATTAACCTAAATGACCTTGACCGTGACATGTATTATTAAGGACATGGGATAAAGTTCCGAAAAGTGCAAACCTTCGAACGCACTGAAATTTTAACCAAAGGTCACCCTTGATTAGAAAAGAAAGTCCCTAAAAGAATTTTTAACAAGATTTTTTAACGTGAAATTTTTTGACAAAGCCTCGTTTGTCCCCAGCCACTCTGAAAGTCCCCTTATGACAGTTTTTATTAAATATCTCCGAAAATATTAAGCTTACAGAAAAAAGTTTCAAACAAAAAATGAAGCTCCTAAAAAGTTCTACAAAAAATGTCCTATATATTTTTTATGTATACCCATTATTTTGGCTATCATGAAGAAAAAAGTATTTTTCTCATGAAAATTTTGAAAGTTTTCATTATGTATCTCGGGAAAATTAGTATAAAAGGTACATATAAAGAATGTATGGTATAGAGAACACACGAGAGAGTGGAACGGGGTCTGCCCTGTTAATACAAGTGCACTAAGCCGAAGTCTATTTGACCCCCGCTGGGTTATTTTAAGTCATGACAGCCAAAATAATAGTTTTACGACAAAAATATATATAACCTTTCTTGTAGAACTCCTTATGAGCTTTATTTTTTGCTTCACACTTTTTTCTCTAAAATCAACATTTTCGGAAATATTCAGTAAGGACTGTAAAAGACTTTGAAGTGGGCTGGGGAGGAAATAAGGTTTTGTCGCCAAAAATCGTTTTAGGGACTTTCTTCTCTAATCAAGGGAAGTTTAGGTTATAATTTCAGCGCGATCCGATGTTTGCGCTTTTCGGAACTTCATCCATAATTTGTAATAAATACGAATACATATTTTATCATTTCCCTGTAGCACATTCTACCGTATTTTCTTGTAATAAATAATCCACCATTTCTTTACAAGTTATTTGCAATAAACATTTCTGTAATATCTATTCTTCAAATGTATTTTGCAATCATTTTCGTATATGCCTTTCCTTTTCAATGTTCCAACGTTATAAAATTGATATAAGTACTTCGAAAGCCAATATTGATGATATAGACAAAATTTACAACAAATAGATTTGCAATTATTAGACGTTGACACGTAATTAAATTTGTTTGATTTAAATTTCCTGCGCGTCTATACAACCAATTTAAATAGACAGGCTTTGCTAAACATCAAAGGTACCAGCCAGAGTGTCGCCTCTTGTACCTACTTTTTGACTGAAGGAAATTAACACAACATTCTCTCCTTGGCATGTTCGATCTTTAATTACGACTCGTGATAAGGTCTGTGAACAATTACGAAGCCGAGCAATGTCCCTCTGACATTCGTTCCGGAGGTCCTTTTTCTTTTTTGAGCCTGTCATCGTACTGTACCCAGGACATGTTCCTAAGTAACGTTTCCCTATAATTAAATCGTCGTTGGTTGTTCGTATAAAAGTTATTAATAATTACTTTATGAAACTTATTGTAACATGTTAACAAGTTATTAATAGTAACTTTCTGAGAGTCATTGTTAACGTGTTAAAAAGTTATTAACAACAGCTTAAAATTAGTTAACTACTGGTACCTTTACGTTAAAGTGTATGTAATAAAAATAGGAAGTTTTTAAGGAAGCAAACGCAATGATAATACTTTGAAAAGAGATTTTATAATGTTATGCAAAATCTTGAGAAGAAAGCAACTTTATTTTTACACTCCAGGGAAACTTCTTTCCAGTAACGTGGCTCGATACTGAAATAATGAGCTACAGTTTCTGAAGTCGAGGCTAGTAGCTAGAAAATCAATTGCATCACCATAATTGTCATAGTTTGTAAACAAGTTCATAACGGATGAAATACAGGTTCCTTTATTTCTGTTACTTTAAAAAGTTGCATGCTACGCGGTGTTTTTCTTATAATGAATTTTGCGAAATAGAGAGGAGAAGAGTTTTACACAAAGTTGGCTCTAATTAAAAATTGATTAATAAAATTGAACTTGATTTTGTTGATATCTGAGAATTCGTAGAGCAATTTGATTTCTAAATTTTTGAAGTTATATTTGAAATTATATTTGTATGTTTGCAACTTTTTGAATTCTTTAACTTTCGAGTCTCTAAATTTCCGAATTTCTACTTGTGTAGTTCTAAATCTTTCAATTTCCGAATTCTGAACTTCGCTATTTTTAAATTTTCGAATTTTCGAATTTCCGAATTTCCAAACTCATAAATTCCTCAACTCTTGACTTTCGGAATTCCGGGATTTAAAAATTTGTCAATTTCCAAAATATTGGAAATTTTCGAACTCTCAAATACGAAACTATAAACTTCCGAATTTCTAAATTTCTAAATTTCTAAATTTCTAAATTTCTACATTTCTAAATTACTAAATTTTTAAATTTCTAAATCTCTAAATTTCTAAATTTCTAAATTACTAAATCTCTAAATCTCTAAATCTCTAAATCTCTAAATCTCTAAATCTCTAAATCTCTAAATCTCTAAATCTCTAAATCTCTAAATCTCTAAATCTCTGAACCTCTAAATCTCTGAACCTCCAAATCTCTAAATCTCTCAATCTCTAAATCTCTAAATCTCCAAATCTCTAAATCTCGAAATCTCGAAATCTCTAAATCTCTAAATCTCTAAATCTCTAAATCTCGAAATCTCGAAATCCCTAAATCTCGAAATTTCTGAATTTCATAATTTCTACATATTGCATGTCGGTATGTCTGATTTTTGACTTTCTGAATTTCTAAGCATTGAAATTTTCAAATTTGCTTTCCTTTAATTTCCAAAACATTTGTCTTCAAATATCTAGACTTTCAAATTTACAAATTCACAATTTTCTAAATTTTCGAATTTCTGAATTTCTACTTCACCTAACAATTGAATTACCATATTTTGGAACTTCTAAATAGGTACATCATTTTTCAAATTTCCATTTGATTTTTTAATTTCCAAATAGCTAATTTTTTAAATAGTTAAATTCTCAGCCTCCCAAATATATTTTCAAAACATTTCAGACACGTATTTCAAGTCAATCAATTACAGCAGCTCTCGAAAATGGACACACAGTTTGAAATAAGTCGTTGAAAAAGAATCACTTTGTAGTGAACCACTTTACATAGCCGGCAAAGAGAAAAAGCACCAAACAAGAAAAAGGAGAAAAACAAGCGTGAATATCCACGCAGAGGAAAAGTACACAGAATACAGAATAATGAGTTTCGTTAGGCGACATAACAGACTATTTTAGGACGGCATTTTGAAGAGCTGCAGCTAAAAGTATGATCTTTGTACAATGCTTCCTAACCTAACCTAACCTACTCTGCGAAAAAGTTCCGAATAAAAATCTCGTTACTTTTCAGATAGAGTTATGGTCAGTAAATAACAAGACTGATATCATAACGTAACTTTAATGAAGAAATTTACATTTTAACGTTCTTCTTACAGTAGTTATACTTTTTTCTGTGTTCACACATTTTGATAACACTTTTCTACGTTTTCATTTTCTACAGAACGGTAATAGCTACTGCAGCATGATCTGTGTTAAATATTGCAGTCCTTTTGCTGTTTTGTATCGATTATAACTGGATTATTTTATATAATGATATTGACTCTTGATTACGTCTGGTCATAATTAAAATTATACCGTGACCCACATATTTTCTAACAACACGATATATTTTTTTATTTTGGAAATAAACAAGATTTCGACAAGTACAAATTCTCAAAGGGAATGTTACATTTTCAAATTTATAATTTAAAAAATTTTAGTTTTTCGTATCTTCAAATATTCAAATGTCCAAACTTCTAAATTCTAAAATTTGTAAGTTCTTAAATTTTCAATTTTTCCAGTTCTTCAATTCTCAAATTCCCAAATTCCGAAACTCAAACTTTCAAATTCACAAATTACCAAAATCTCAATTTTCCAAACTCTCAAATTACCAAATTCCCAATTTTCCAAACTCACAAATTACCAAATTCTCAATTTCCCAAACTCTCAACTTCCCAAACTCACAAATTTCCAAACTCTCAAATTACCAAATTCCCAATTTTCCAAACTCTCAAATTACCAAATTCACAATTTTTCAAACTCATATTTCCAAACTCTCAAATTACCAAATTCCCAATTTTCCAAACTCTCAAATTACCAAATTTTCAATTTCCCAAACTCTCAACTTCCCAAACTCACAAATTTCCAAACTCTCAAATTACCAAATTCCCAATTTTCCAAACTCTCAAATTACCAAATTCCCAATTTTCCAAACTCTCAAATTACCAAATTCCCAATTTTCCAAACTCTCAAATTACCAAATTCCCAATTTTCCAAACTCACAAATTACCAAATTCTCAATTTCCCAATCTCTCAACTTCCCAAACTCACAAATTTCCAAACTCTCAAATTACCAAATTCCCAATTTTCCAAACTCTCAAATTTCCAAACTCTCAAATTTCCAAACTCTCAACTTCCCAAACTCTCAAATTACCAAATTCTCGATTTCCCAAACTCTCAAATTTCTAAACTTCTAAATTCTAAAATTTGTAAGTTTTTATATTTTCAATTTTTCCAGTTCTCAAGTTCTCAAATCCTCAAATTCCGAAACTCTCAAACTCTCAAATTCACAAATTTTCAGATTCCGAAATTCTAAAATTCTGGAATTCTGAAATTTTTAAACTCTCCAATTCTGAAGTTCTAAAATTCTCAAATTCGCACACTAAAATTTCCAAGCACTCAAATTCTCAAACTCCCAAATCCAAATTTCGAAACTCTCAAATTCTAAAATTCTCAGTATTCCACTTTTACGAATTTCCATAAGCTCCTATTTTCAAAACCTCTGCTCTAAAAAACCTCCAAATTCTATAATTCCCAAACTTTTAAATATTTTAAGTGTTCTAATTTTTAAATTTGCAAATTTTCAAATTCTTAAGTTTTCAAATTTTAAAAATTTCTATATTCACGAACATGCGTTACGTACAAAATTATTTTGCAAAGTGACATGCAAGTTTTCAAGTTCCCATCGAAGGGAGTTATAAAGTGTTGATCATTCCGTCTCTCGTGAATTGTGCTGCACGGTCCATAAAATATTTACCAAAAATTGCGCGTCGTTAGAAGTTTGTTCCAGCAGCCAATGACAAAATGCCATTCGTGAAACATGATCACGATTTGTAAGTACTTATACTTTAGAAATGTGGCAAGGATGCAGTTTATCTTCACGTACTATGCGACTAACAGTAGATTTAGTAACATTTTGTCGTGAACAATGGTTTCCTGCACTCGTGCCAAACGCATCCGTTGCGTCATACAAAATTCTTTCTTCCACGCTCGTAATTCGATAATGATGACCTCCATGTCCATGACGTGGTTCAAAAGAACCATATTTCGCAACGATTCGTTCTGATCTTTGAATAACTCTGCCATCGGGATGTCGACGATTTGGATATTGGTATTTATAACAATTAGCTGCGGCAGATGCTTTATCGCCACATATACCTAACGCAAGAGTTATACCCATATACCCTCGATTACTGTACCTAGTCGTATCGATAGTTCGACTGAATCGTTTCATTCGATGAGTGTAAAAGTAAAGCAAGAATAATGGAGAAATTGATAACACTGTCGATGTTCACAATTATAACGATGGTTTTCGATGATACTGGTCTACATTGAAATTCGTGAAATTAAGACTTGGTCAAGTATCTGCACAAAGGAGATTTTCTCGGAAACAGTCTCAAACGAGGAAAGCTTATTCTACATTTTCGAACTACTTTTTCATGTTAGAATCAGTCTTTATCCGGTTGCACTACCAATTAGATGACACCCTATGTAAACTTTTTATCTCAAGAACTTTTAACTCGTTAGAACTTTGTTCTTCTATTTTACGAATAATGTATACCATTAAACTATTTAACCTTCTTTAGCGTCAAGTATATCAGTATTATAAAATCTCAGAAGGACGAGAAAATATTGTATATCTGTATCGATGTACTACTCGTATAAAGTCAGTCGGAGAGAATTTATTCCTACATCTCGCAAGAAGAATCGCTTGAAAGTATTACTATAACATGATATAAAGCGTATTACAATACCAATATTTTACTTTTTACTCTTAACTTTCTCCTTTCTTGACTTATTTTTTCACGTTGAATCAATTTCTGTTCCGTTGTACCACTAGTTACATTCTGCATAACAGCGTAATTAGAACTGCTTCCTTAATTAGTAATTAAGCGAGTGAATAGTAATAGCGGCGAGTACAAAACCTGATCTGTACCCGATTCGCTACAAAACCTGATCTGATTTGATCTGTTACAAAAACTGATCTGTAGAGGTGTGGATCAACTTATGGTGAAACGACTGACCACATAGTAATGGACGACTGATCATGCTACACTCTAACACCTTGTCACACCTTTCTTATAACATGTCTGTCATGTTCAATCGTTTCAAGATTTTACGGTCGTGTTGCATTTCACTGTAGCTTACATTTTTAGGCTCCTTGTTGAACTCCTAATTCTGTCTCATTCTCTGCAATTACGCTCACGACTCACCCTTTTGTCCTAGTAACATTCAAGAATTCCTATTGGTTTCTTCTTCTTTTTCTCACTACCTCGCAAATTAAGTTTCGAAGGCTTTAAAAGAAATAACATATTTTTGGCAGTATTATTCACAAAAACCGATAAGTACAATCGCAACAACTCTAGAAGATTAAGTGTTTTTGCAAAATTTCTGTGTAAAAAGATACCAAGAATAAATGATTAATCGCAATCTAACAGTTTCTGTCAGTCATCTGATACACCCAGTACACATTACGTCGACGTGTGCTGATACTGATGCGTTAATATTGGAGATGTATCATCTACGGAATTCGGTTAGGTATATGACTGCCTGTCTTGAAGACAGAGCCACATGAATGTCGTAGGTAGCGTGTTAATGTTCTCACGAAACCACGCGAAACAGCCGCATTAATTATACAGGCGTGTTTCATAGACTGCCGTGGCATGAATATTCTCGAGAAATAACGTAAGACAACGGTAACGACTCTTCGAAAACACAAGTTTCGTGGGCGGACCTTACACTACGCAAGCTCTGATCTGCGAGAAGGTGCGAGTGTAAACGATGTTTCCAAACTGTCGGCTTATTCGACGAACAACGAGACACGACGAGTACCTCGGATCAAAACTAACTTCCGCTTATATTTTTTTCATGGAAGCAACGCTCTTTCAGTATTTTATAACGTCGTGTTCCGCGCCCGTAGGATACAGATATCCCTTCGCTACAACGAAACTTTGTCTATCTGAGTATATTTTCATCAACTGGCACGGTTCAAGCTAGTGCGTTGTTGTTTGTCGATTCTCGTTCGTCAACTGTTCTCATTTACTTTTTAAATCGGTCCATTGCTCGTGCAATACTCCCGATGTTCATGGGTAAAAGTGTTCTGTGACATGAACGACATCGATACGCTTGCATGATTGACAAGGAAAACTGAGGTATTACATTTTAGGTATTAATGAAACTTTACAGAGTTTCTTCTGCTGACTCGTATCACATTTTGAAGACAGATGATTTAGGAGATGTTAAATTTTAGATGTGCAATTTTAAGATTCTGTCGTAACATTACACATTCTAACATCTTCATTTTGACATAACCTCAATTCTTAAATCTACATCAGTCCACATTAAGAACTAATACTATTATAGTAATTGTTAGGATATCATGTGAAAGCGAACACCACGTAATTCCTTATGGGAAAATCAGAAAAATATGTGTAAGAGAAGGTTTTTATTTCTAGTTTATTTTTTGAGTTTGAAATTTCAATATGTTTCTGTAATGTCATGATGCGATTCGATGATGTCGTATGAAATATAGGTATTTGGATAATTTCGGATTTTGGGATATTAAGGAATTTGGAAAATTTAGGAATTTGGAAAATTTAGGAATTTAGAAAATTTAAGAATTTGGAAAATTTAGGAATTTGAGAAATTTAGAAAATTTGAGTAATTTAGGAATTTAGGAATTTGAGAAATTTAGAAAATTTGGGTAATTTAGGAATTTAGGAAATTTAGGAATTTGGGAAATTTAGGAATTTAGAAATTTGGGGAATTTAGGAATTTGGAAATTCTAGGAATTTGAGAAATTTAGAAAATTTGGGCAATTTAGGAATTTGGGAACTTTAGGTATTTGGGGAATTTAGGAATTTGGAAATTCTAAGAATTTGAGAAATTTGTAAACTTCAGGAATTTGGGGAATTTAGGAATTTGGAAATTCTAGGAATTTGAGAAATTTGTAAAATTTTTAAAATTTAGAAAATTTAGGAATTTGAGAAATTTAGAAAATTTGGGCAATTTAGGAATTTGGGGAATTTGGGAAATTTAGGGATTTTGGGAATTTAGGAATTTAGGAATTTGGAAATTCTAGGAATTTGAGAAATTTGGAAAATTTGGAAAATTTAGGAATTTGGGAAATTCAGGAATTTGGGGAATTTAGGAATTTGGAAATTCTAAGAATTTGAGAAATTTGTAAAATTTAGGAATTTGACAAATTTTAAAAATTTAGGAAATTTGAGAAATTTGTAAAATTTTGGGAATTGGAAAAATTTAGAAAATTGGGGAAATTTAGGAATTTAGAAAATCTAGGAATTTGAGAAATTTAGGAATTCGAGAAATTTAGAAAATTTAGAAAATTTGTGAAATTTGTGAAATTTGTGAAATTTGGGAATTTAGGAATTCGAGAAATTTAGAAAATTTGTGAAATTTACGAAATTTGGGAATTGGGAAATTTAGAAATTTAAAGAAGTGGTAAATTGTTCAGTAGAGCGAAAATTTTTAAAACAGTGTTGCATGTTTTCTAGGGAAACCTGCAATGCAGAAATTATGCCGTTGAGATATAAACATTCACTTTCTCGAACAAAATGTGTAGTTCTAAAGCATAAAACTTTGCAGAAGAAGAATTAGAAAAGATAATGTTTAAAATTGACATTTACCGACATGAACGACATCGATACGCTTCCATGATTGATAAGGAAAACTGAGGTATTACATTTTAGGTATTAATGAAACTTTACAGAGTTTGTTCTACTGAATATACTTGTACCACATTTTGAAGATAGATGATTTTGGAGATGTTAATAATTAGTGTTAGTTGCTCCCTAGATTTTGAAGTATGAGAAAATTATAATGATATAAATGTTTAATTTCGCGGTTAAATACTTCACTGCAAACTGAAAGGTCCTCGTTTCCAGATTGTGCAAAAACTGTTAAAAAATTATTTTTCAACAGGTTTTCGGATTCCTTATCAAAAAAGTGATATAATCTGCGATGCACCCTATCTTACGTTTTTCCTCTTGACGTACCCTGCATATCTTGCGTTTCTCCTCTTGACGCCCTGTATATCTTATATGTGTTCTAACGTCACAATTAGATCTAGTCGTAAATTTCTTGAAAAATTAATAAGAGAAGAAAACTACATTTACACTCTATGGCAAACTGTGTGTAATTTGTTATAAACGACTGTTATAGTGCAATATAATTATTATGACATGTACTTTAATACGACTGGAGTGGAAATTACGAAATCATTGCATTCTGATTCTCGTTCAAGATGTTATCTCATAATCGTATTCTTGTTATACTATAATATGATATATCTAGTCACTAATCTGCAACTTCGTCTTTTCGGTGATTCTGACCAGAAGATTACTGCTATGGGTGTGGGTTGCTAGCAGTGATATCAAAGTTTCCTCGCTCTAGATTTACTCTATCTCCCGTCCAGCTCTATTGAAATATGAGATGTCATACGAATAGACCAAGTGTTCCCATAACTTGGGAATAACCTAAGCTACACCAAACGTGACAAGTGAGAATTAATATCGGAGGATTTCAAGAATCTCAATAACTAAATAAAATAAGTGGACTTAATGAAATTGACCTCATCAATTTTACTTTCGCTTGACTTCTTTTATTGAACATGTTTGCTTTTGTGTTCGAAAGCAATTTACCATTAAATTTATGTTCCTGCAGAAATACGGGAGTACGTAATATAGAACACGTTGAATTCACGTAATATGGGTCATGTTCCCTACTGGGTATATGTACCTTGTTAATATTACATAGTGTTATAAGTTACATGATACCGATAATAATGGAGGAGCGGATTTCAAAGATTTCCAATGGCCGATTTGACGCGAAGTAGGACGCTCGCGTAGCTGAAATTAAAGTACAAGGACTTTGTGGCAAAACTAGTTCCGTCGGGTAACTGCGGCTAACAGTGTTTTTCATTGTTGAAAAGTTGGCGGATTCGTGAGCCTAGGAACGTTGAAAACCCCATAAATCAGAGCTTATCGCGAAAGAGGAGAGATTATCGAACTCGTAAGCTTAGCACTCGGTCTGGTAGTTAGAGAAGGTGTGGGTGGGTTCTGGCAATGGGGTGGCAGTCTCTTGGAAACTATAGGGATAATTAGCAGTCCGCTAGAGGAGAAAGAACTCACTGATTAACGAACCAACTAAGGAATCAAGCATGCTTTTTTTACTTACCAACTATTCTCTCTGAATTTGCCGAAATTAACGAAATGAAAAGCATCGCGCTAGCTTTTCCCTGACTTTGGCTCGTTGTTGATTCTTCCACCTGTCGATTCGATTTACACTTTCCTTAAGTAGCATTAACCTATTTGCGACGGTAGCAGTTCTAGACGCATAAGTCACAAGTAGACAGCAAAAGTACAGTGGAAAATAAATGTAAGTAAACACCGAATACACTTGTATGGAAGCAAATATTTATATATACGGAATAAATTACACATCCATCTAAACTTGTTTGGAAGAAGAAGGAAATGCGGATCTTTTATGCAAATAACATTTATATGAATGAACATAAACTGAAGGAGACATTGATTTTGTATATTGAAATATGTCATCGATTTCTTCGATCTATCGATAAAGTCTGCCGCTAGGTACCGCATTGTACCAATTGAGATACAGTTACATATTTTACTGCATACTAATTGTTTCCTGCATTAAAAACAAAATTACCATGACTCTGAACTTCGAGGAAAAAAATGACACAGAATTTGTGAGTCGTTAGAGACATTAATTTCCAAGGGAATTAATAACTTTCCTCTGGCTGTACTAGGCAAGTAGAGACTCGCACGAGCCGTAAACGATCTTTTAGTACACCACGGACCCGTTTTATTCGCTCTGAACGCTATTTCCAGTGTTTTATATCGTGCTCCTGGGAATCTTCTAAAGCCACGATTTTTCTTCTCACCTGTATCAACCGGGTGGCTTGTAAAACATAGTTGCTTACTTTCTTACACCGCAATTTTGATTTTCATCTTCGCTTCAGCAGCAATAACCTCGCTCGCACTACCTACAATTTGATTTGCGTTTTACCGTAGTAGAGGCTAAATTGAAGCAAAGTTTCAAGTAACAGTAAATAACCATAGTATTATATAAGGAAATGTATGTTACTTCGGTGATTTGTAAGTACTCGATAATATTTAAAGCAACTGGATTCAATTTTAATGAAACTTTCAACCTTTGCTACCTTATTATTCCTGGACTGTTATAGGTTATATTTTATTCAACGAATTATTACAGTTACACAAGAAACGGATTATAAAGTACTATGTCATTACAGTTACACGGATTATGATAACTAGAACGTAGTAATATGTGAATAACCGAAATGCATTATGTTTTTGAATGTCGGAATTTATTGGTTCAGAAGTTATTTGCCATTAAAGTCTGGTAATTTTGGAGTACTGTGTACGTTACTCTAATGTGGAAACTGGGTGAATTTTACTGTTTAGTAGAAAATATATCGTGCTCGAATCGTGTCCATTAAAAATACCGTCAGATCAATATTATTTCGATGATAAAATTGTCGCCACATATTCGCACAGTTGAGGTGCAAACTGATTGTCGTGAAAACGTCCTCTTATTCAGTCTTTTGTAGGACGCCAGTATGATTCCATTTTTTGAGTATGCGTGCTATCACTAGCTAACATTCATTAAATTTCATTTAATTAAAGTTTCATCGAAGTTTGGCCGCAATCTAACTGAAATTCAAAATAAATTATACTTGTCCTCGAACTCTTTATCGTAACTAACACTTTTAGGTATATAGCCTTCTGCATTGAGTTCTATGCAACTTTTGAAAGAGTCCGTGTGAATTTCACTAGCGATATTAACGTTCCTTTAGAACTAGTATAGTGAACTCCTCACGATTATCGATTACAATCATACGACAGTTACTTATGCCAGTGTCAATCATCCTAACACATCTACTTTCTGACATGACTGTACTTTCTTTTACCAAATTTCGCTTAGTCGATCTTTAAAATCGTGTAAAAATATGAATTTGTGAAACATTCTTGATCCCATGTCGCATTCATATCTTCTACGGGTATTGTAGAAATTGCAACTCAGTTTCAGGATCGAATAGAGTCATTATAATGTGCAATTATGATAAAGAAAAACGTTATTTCATATGGTAGACGTTTTATACCCTCGCGTATACACGAAGTGGAATAATTTGTATAATGCTAGTGATTAATCGATGCTTAGTCATACTGTAAGTAGCTTAGTACTGCATCAGTTATGTTCAAGTCGCCAATAGCGATGTGGCATGTGAATGATGACGTGACACAAGGTACTGATGTAGTTTGCGTGTACAATATAAAATATGAACACTAATTTTTAAGCTTTTCCTGTAATCATATGACAGTCGCTTATGTGCCTGTGTCGATAATCTCAACACAATGATCGTCTACTTTCTGACACGTTTGTATTTTCTTTTACCAAATTTTGCTTGGTCGATCTTTAAAATCGAAAAATATGAATTGATTTGTGAAACATTCTCGGTACTGTATATTTAGCCTAATCACTATTACTCGTATTATTTATATACTTAAATTGTGTACGTATGTGATTGGAAAATCAAACCCTGGGGCTACTTCTAATAAATTCTGACACTCAAAATCGGATTTATTGAGTACTATCTGATTATGCAAGACACATCTCAAAACAATATTTAATCTGATTTCAAATATAACCTTTATCTGCCTGTATCAATATTTTCAAAATTTTGTTTTGATAAACTATTACGAAGTCTATAAGTCTATTCTATTTTGAATATTTAACTTTAATCCTCGGCATATCATATCATGTTACACTCATGTGACGCAAACCATACTTCAAATGAGACAAACCTTGTACTTTCACCGCAATTGAATTTCGGTTTCAAGTCAAATTACAAGCAGCATAGAATAGAATGTGCCTAACATTTTAACTTTCTTTATACATTACCCCATTGTTCAAATTTCCAACTGTTTAAATTACATAAACTTCAAAATTTCCAAATTCATATATTATCCAAATTTTCAAACCTCCAAGTTCCTACATTATCCAAATTTTTAAATTTCCAAATTTCAAAACACCTACATTTTTAAATGTACAAATCTCTATATTTGAAGTTTCAAATTCACAACATTATAAATTTTCTAAATTTTGTAATTTTACAAGATACGAAATTCTAATTGTTTAGATTAATTTCTAGATTAATGGTATTCTGTATTGTCAAATTTTCAGTTTCCTAAATTTTTCAAATTCATAAATTTCTAAATTTTCTAAATCCCCAAATTTCACAAATTTCACAAATTTCCAAATTTCCACATTACCCAAATTTAAAAAATTCCAAATCACTAAATTATCCAAATTTTCAAATCCATCAATTATACAAATTGTCATATTTCTAAAACCCCAAATTACTCAAATTCCAAATTTCTATATTATCCAAATTTTCAAATTTCCAAATCCCTAAATTGCCTCAATATTTAAATTTCCAAATCTATAAATGACCCAAATTTTCAAATTTCCAAATCTGTAAATTACCCAACACTTCAAATTTCTAATTTCCTAAATTACCCAAATTGTTGAATTTTTAAATCCTTATTTTACACAAATTCAATGTCTTATTCCTGAAATTCTCAAATTGGTGAATCCTAAAATTTCCAAACGCACGAATAGCAATCAACCGCGGATATCGAATCCAGTGGTATAACTGTCCCAATTTAATTTCTCTTTGCTAACAAAATTATAACCATTAAATTAATTCGATGATCTCTCAATTGATGATCTCTCTTTACATTTTCACGATTCCCCACAATTTATTTTTTGTTTATTCCATGTCTTTTTTCACGCAATAAATATTCACGTTCGATAATCGTTTTACTTCCGATTTTTTGCAGCATATTCCCAAACATCCAGCACATTCTTTTATAGAGATTATTCGAAAACCGCTTATCGGGACGTATTTGTTTCTCCATTCGGACGAATAACCACAGCTTCATTGTATCCAGATTTCGACACAAAAGAAAGTTTTGTAAAGCTTTGTTGAGTATTTCGTTGAAAATATCGTTTTTCACGCGACGCGCAAGTTTTAAACACATAAAAGGCACGTATTTCATTTCAAAGTTTAAACTTTCGCAAAGGGATCATTATTCGCGGCGTCAGTATTCGCGTTTGATATCACGTGTTTTGTACTGTGATCTGTTTATGGTTGAGCTTAATGTCAACAGTATTTCATACACCGAGTTCGTGCAAACGGATCGATTTGAAGTAGAGTAAATTCCCTTTTCAGGCTTCCATTTTATGCCGGAATATTGTATGGGAAACTGCAAACGTATTCGTTCAATACATCGAGCATGCTTTAAATCGATAAGAAATTTAACAGTCCAAAGACACAAAGGAAGTTTGGAATATTTTAGAACTGTTACCTGTCATCGGATTTGTATTTAGGGATGCCAAAAATACTTATACATCTTATATGCAAAAACGGGTTTCGTCTTTTTCTGAAGAAAAGCATACTCTCACTTTCGTTCGAGTATTAAACATCCTTGTTGCAAGGGACTGTCGTCTAAATTTTCCGTCGAAGATGTTCATCACGTTGCGTTCGGCAGTTTAGGACAGATCGTCGGGTGTTCAACATCAAAGAGAAAATAAAAAGTTGCTAAAATTATTTATGAATAATCATTCACGCGTTTTCATTCGCGTTATTTATCTGTGATTATTTCATTAGGAACTTAGTGAACAGTGGTAGCAGAATATTACAGTTAAAAATACCAATTAGCAGTGACAGTGAAGTGAAATGAGTTCACTGACTAGGTTGTGACATTAGATATTGTGCAGTGTGTCTTTTTGCAAAAGATTAGGAGCGATGAAGTCATGAAAACACAGTTGTACTGGAACAGGATTATTTTTAAACAAGACTGATTCAAATTTGCTTATCGCGTATTCAGGAAAAATGAATAAGGGAACATTATTTCTTTTAAAATATTTAAATATAAATGTTTATCCATTATTTTATCTATTATCACTAAATTGCCGACTCCAGAAGCAGCAATACATCCCCACACCATCACACTTCCACCTCGTGTTTCGTCGTCGGTTGCATATTTTTGAAATCCAATTCAGTATTGGCTTTCCGCCATATTTTTGGCATACATTTGACAAATTTTGACTCATCGGAAAATACGTTTTTCCAGAAGTCGTCGCTAGCATTTATGTATTGTTCCTCAAATTCTAATCTCTTTTTTTGTTTACTGTGCTTATGAGTGGTTTCTTCCTCGCAACTCTACTGTTATATCCGGCCCCATGCAGCACTCTTCGTACTGTTTTAGGGTGAACTTCCTTCAGCATATATTCTTTAAGGTGTGATGCAATTTCAGATGCACTGGTATCTGGTTTTTCTTTAATAGTTCGAACGATTTTACGCTCTTCTCTCGTAGTTAATTTTCGGAGTATAACGGTTCTTTCTTTATTCTGTAATATTCCTTCTTTTTTATACTTGTTTATTATACTTTGTACAGTCGATCGACTTCTTTTTAGTATTTCTGATATATTTCTACATGATTTACCTTCTTTATGTAACCGTATAACAATTTTTCTTTCTTCCAATGTTGTTTCATTGCGTTTTCTCCCCATATTGCAAATATTAGTGTTAAAGTGTACTCGCCACGATTACTACTGACTAAACTAACATAACATCTACTAATGTAATGGTTACATTGATCAGAATGTTCTGATGTCACCGCAACTGTTGTGTTTATCAACGTAAATGATAATGTACGAATACTTTTGTCCCGGCGATTTCTTACCGTCGTGTGAATTTCAAGTCATTTCAAGTTACTACATGATGTTATTGCCTTCGGTTTCGGGTCATTTGTTGCTGTAAGTGTAATGCTTTTATATACAGCTTCATATGATTGAATATACTTAATAATATAGAAAATATTGTTCTTTTTATTTCTATATTCCATGTGTACGAATACTTTTGTCCCCCACTGTAAGTATTTCGAGCTAATTTCATCGTCATCTCTAAAATATGATTAGGCATATCCGCCATCTGGAAATCGGAAAATTTGGTTACAGATTCGTAACCAGCGACCCGAAAATTTCCTAAGTACAAACTTGTATGAAAATATCATTCGAAAATATTGTTTTAATCAAAATTATCAAATAGCATAAGGTTTTCAGCTTTGAGCCGCCATGTTGGACGTCGCCATCTTAAATTTCGAAAAACTTGTGTATGCATTTTAAAGTTTAAGGTCCATGGACACAAGAAATTCACTTCTTCAAGTTCAGCTGAAGCAGCTTTAATGAAATATAGTTGATTAAAAAAATTTCTGTCAGAGAAAATTTACGTTTTATCTCGAAAAATTGTTTATAATAATCCTGGAATTGATTTTTTGGAAAAAATGAACTGAGATTCTATAAGAACACAAAGTTTTACGTAAGAAAAATTTCTTAAGAAATTAAATTAAGAAATTAAGTTTTACATAAGAAATTTTGTGTCGAATTCTTTAAAAAGATAAAATATCTCGATTTTTTAAAGCGACAAGTTTTGGAAAAATCATGGGTTGGGACATTAATGGGTCACGCTGATAACGTAACCATTCTTTTCGACAATTGAATAATTCAAGGAGTGACAGACTTACATATGTTAATAAAAATAAGGTTCATAGTTTAGTAGTTTAGTAGTTTAGTAGTTTAGTAGTTTAGTAACTTAGTTGTTTAATTGTTTAGTAATTTAGAAATTTGGTAGCGTAATAATTTATTGATTTTGTAATTTTGTAATTTTGTAGTTTTGTAATTTTGTAATTTTGTAATTTTGTAATTTTGTAGTTTTGTAGTTTTGTAGTTTTGTAGTTTTGTAGTTTTGTAGTTTTGTAGTTTTGTAATTTTGTAACGTTGTAACTTTGTAACTTTGTAACTTTGTAACTTTTTAACTTTTTAACTTTGTAACTTTGCAGTTTTGTAGTTTTGTAATTTTGTAATTTTGTACTTTTGTAGTTTTGTAGTTTTGTAGTTTTGTAATTTTGTAATTTTGTAGTTTTGTAGTTTTGTAGTTTTGTAACTTTGTAACTTTGTAACTTTGTAACTTTGTAACTTTGTAACTTTGTAACTTTGTAACTTTGTAACTTTGTAACTTTGTAACTTTGTAACTTTGTAACTTTGTAACTTTGTAACTTTGTAACTTTGTAACTTTGTAACTTTGTAACTTTGTAACTTTGTAACTTTGTAATTTTGTAACTTTGTAATTTTGTAATTTTGTAGTTTTGTAATTTTGTAATTTTGTAATTTTGTAACTTTGTAACTTCGTAGTTTGCAGTTCTGTAATTTTGCAATTTTGCAATTTTACAATTGTACAATTTTGCAATTTTGCGATTTCGCAATTTAGTACTTCAGTAATTTAGAAATATAGAAATATAGAAAATATAAATGTAGCAATTTAGAATCCTATAACTCTAGAAAACTGGAAACCACAAGTGAGTGAAAAATCGTGCGTCGTGTAAGAGGTGGCAGTCTTGGATGATGTGGCAGACAAAATTAATTACAACGCTTTCGCTTCTTCTCTAATAAAAAGCACCTTCAGTATAATTTAGTATTGCCAGCGTTAGTAATATTAAACATATTATTTATCTAATTTTTACACTGCAAGTGAATTAGGAATTGAAGATTTGAATTAGAAAAATTAAGATTTTAATTTTCAGTCAATTATAATTGTTCGTTGTCATGTTGCTTATGTGAATTTTACGATGGATAACCAAGAGATGTTTCGTACTTGAAATTAGTGTCTGGCAACGTTGTAACTAACTCTAGCTTACTGATTAGTGTACTTGCACTTCCTCTGGCAGCCCTTTAATGACTACTAATTAAAACAGGGAGATTCGTGTCCCCGCAAGTTATCAAATAAAGCTGCAAAATATAGTGAAGTCTCTATATGTGACAGTACCTAAGTACATAAGGGCTTACCTTGCATATCTTTGGCTAAAGCTGTTGGTTAAGGAAACTCTAACTCCCAAATGAGTCGAACATCGGGACCGCCCTCTGAGCAATTTTGTGCCCTCCCCTAAGCTCCTCTCGGACTTTCTATGACCGCAGACTATAGCACCAAATTATAAATGAGCCGCTTATTTTGAAAATGGTCTAAGTCCATTTATGTTTAAATTAAGATACTTAAGAGTTTCAATGAAATTAAAAATATGCAGGATACCAATGTATTTAAATCCTGAAGAGTATTTAACAAGAGAGTTAAATTTACAATTCCTGTTCAAATAGTAACAATTATTAAATGAATATTATGTGTAAAATTAATGACTAGATTTGTCACAAAATTTGAAACAGCCCAAGTTAAATCGATATTTATTCCAAGAAATCGTTATTCTTCCATTTCTGTGTAAATAAACCAATATCGAAATACTTGAATTTTCGAATACTGAAATAATTAAAATATCAATTATTCTAATACTCAAATGTTTGTATTTATTTATTTATGTCAAATGCTTATATTTCACATAATCGAATAGTCGTATACTCGAATGTCGAATCATTCATATAATAAAAAATACATAAAAGCAGTTACGTACGAGAAGGATTATTTATTTTAGAAACGATGATAGCTGCAGTCAAATATTCTTTACTTACAGACAAACTAGCTACATAACATAAATCGCGTTAATAACAATTCCTTGTCGAGAGGAAAACGTAACTAAGAAATAATAAATAACGTGCTACTCGCATGAATAATTTGAGCAAAGAACAATGTAAATAATAAATAAACGTTTATTATTTTTTATTACGAAACGTAAGTTCGAATAATGTCCGGCACTGGAATTCGGATAGCAACTGCCATATTGAAACTAGTCACGTGATTAGCAAATACGTAGACTTTACTGTGCCTTGTCATGCGCGATATTTGAACGTTCTACCAGATAACAGAATATCCTAAATTGGATTTTTTATCATCCTCTTGGATGCAAGGGAAAAAAGTTAAGTGGGACGTATATGTCTGGCTGGTCACGAAAGGGTTAAACGTGAACGAGTTGTTGGGCGCTGTATATCATGGTTACAAGCCGCGTAAAACGAAACCAAGGATCGTATCAAGTAGTATCTACAGAATAAATTTTGTTTCCTTATTGTACTGTGAAATTCAAAACTCGTAAAGTCAGTAATCACTCTGCCGCGATAAATCCTGATTTATTGACTGCCCATTGTAACACGCTTCGAAACGATTCTTCTTGCAAGCCGTAGGAATAAATTCTTTCCGGCGGACTTTATACGACTAGTAAAACGATACAAATATGGGAGTACAATATTTTCTCGTTCTTTCGAGATTTTGTAATATCGATACACAAGGTGCTGGAAAAGAAGATTAAACAGTTTACTCGCATATTATTCGTAAAATAGAAGAAGAAAGTTTTAACGAGTTAAATGTTTATCAGATAAAAAGTTTACATAGGGTGTCATCTAATTGGTAGTGCAACCGGATAAAGACTGATTCTATCATGAAAAAGTAGTTCGAAAATGTGGAATAAGCTTTACTCGCTTAAGACTGTTTTCGAGAAAATTTACTTTGTGTAGATACTTGACCAAGTCTTAATTTTACGAATTTCAATGTAGACCAGTATCATCGAAAACCATCTTCATAATTGTGATCATCGTCAGTGTTATCAATTTCTCCATTATTCTTGCTTTACTTTTACACTCATCGAATGAAACGATTCAGTCGAACTATCGATACGACTAGGTACAGTAATCGAGGGTATATGGGTATAACTCTTGCGTTAGGTATATGTGGCGATAAAGCATCTGCCGCAGCTAATTGTTATAAATACCAATATCCAAATCGTCGACATCCCGATGGCAGAGTTATTCAGAGATCAGAACGAATCGTTGCGAAATATGGTTCTTTTGAACCACGTCGTGGACATGGAGGTCATCATTATCGAATTACGAGCGTGGAAGAAAGAATTTTGTATGACGCAACGGATGCGTTTGGCACGAGTGCAGGAAACCATTGTTCACGACAAAATGTTACTAAATCTACTGTTAGTCGCATAGTACGTGAAGATAAACTGCATCCTTGCCACATTTCTAAAGTATAAGTACTTACAAATCGTGATCATGTTTCACGAATGGCATTTTGTCATTGGCTACTGAAACAAACTTCTAACGACGCGCAATTTTTGGTAAGTATTTTATGGACCGTGAAGCACAATTCACGAGAGACGGAATGATCAACACTTTATAACTCCCTTCGATGGGAACTTGAAAACTTGCATGTCACTTTGCAAAATAATTTTGTACGTAACGCATGTTTGTGAATATAGAAATTTTTAAAATTTGAAAACTTAAGAATTTGAAAATTTGCAAATTTAAAAATTAGGACACTTAAAATATTTAAAAGTTTGGGAATTATAGAATTTGGAGGTTTTTTAGAGCAGAGGTTTTGAAAATTGGAGCTTATGGAAATTCGTAAAAGTGGAATACTGAGAATTTTAGAATTTGAGAGTTTCGAAATTTGAATTTGGGAGTTTGAGAATTTGAGTGTTTGGTAATTTTAGTGTGCGAATTTGAGAATTTTAGAACTTCAGAATTGGAGAGTTTAAGAATTTCAGAATTCTAGAATTTTAGAATTTCGGAATCTAAAAATTTGTGAATTTGAGAGTTTGAGAGTTTCGGAATTTGAGGATTTGAGAACTAGAGAATTGAAAAAATTGAGAATTTAAAAACTTACAAATTTTAGAATTTAGAAGTTTGGGAATTTGGGAATTTCAAAACGTGAGAATTTGGTAATTTGAGAGTTTGGGAAATTGAGAATTTGTTAATTTAAGAGTTTGGAAATTTGAGTTTGGAAAATTGAGAATTTGGTAATTTGAGAGTTTGGAAATTTGAGAGTTTGGTAATTTGCGAGTTTGAGAAATTGAGAATTTGGTAATTTGAGAGTTTGGAAATTTGAGTTTGAAAAATTGTGAATTTGGAAATTTGAGAGTTTGGAAAATTGGAAATTTGGTCATTTGAGAGTTTGGAAAATTGAGAATTTGTTAATTTAAGAATTTGGTAATTTGCTAGTTTGGAAAATTGGGAATTTGGTAATTTGAGAGTTTGGAAATTTGAGAGTTTGGTAATTTGCGAGTTTGAGAAATTGAGAATTTGGTAATTTGAGAGTTTGGAAATTTGAGTTTGAAAAATTGTGAATTTGGAAATTTGAGAGTTTGGAAAATTGGAAATTTGGTCATTTGAGAGTTTGGAAAATTGAGAATTTGTTAATTTAAGAATTTGGAAATTTGAGAATTTGGTAATTTGCTAGTTTGGAAAATTGGGAATTTGGTAATTTGAGAGTTTGGAAATTTGAGAGTTTGGTAATTTGCGAGTTTGAGAAATTGTGAATTTGGTAATTTGCGAGTTTGAAAAATTGGGAATTTGGTAATTTGAGAGTTTAGGAAATTGAGAACTTGATAATTTGAGATTTTGGGAAATTGCGAATCTGACAATTTGTGAATTTGAGAGTTTCAGAGTTTCGGAATTTGGAAATTTGAGAATTTAAGAACTGGAAAAATGGGAAATTTAAGAATTGGAAAAATTGAGAATTTAGGGACTTACAAATTTGAAAATTTAGAAGTTGGGAAATTGAGAATTTGGAAAATTGGGAAATTGAGAATTTGGCAATTGAAGAATTTTTAAATATGAGATTTTGGGACTTTTACTATTTCAGAATTTTGAAATTTATGAATTTGAGGATTTAGAAATTTATATATTTTAATAGTTGGAATCCTACAAATTTTGATTGTTGTCCGCTGGTTTTTACGAATGTTCATTTACATAAACAAAGAATTTATATATTTAAATTCTTTCAATAAAAATTCCGTCAAACATGCATTTATCGAACTGACCTTTAAAGTCAATTTCCAAGAAAACGAAATTTCAAATAAAAAAATTTTATTCCACATTTTTTATTTATTTTTGTATGTAGAATCAGCTTATATTTGATTACACCACCACTGCAAGGATAGAGTTACTTTTATTTGCCTTCTTTAAATAAAACCTGGAATTTATCGAAAAATCGAAAGGTATTTGTTCCTACACTCAATATTTGTACCCCTATTTTTCTATTGCCTTTGTCCCCTTTCATTTTTTGTTTGTTTTTTTAATGTCTGCTTTGTCTCGACTCTGCACAGCTGGAATCTCACGTACATGCGTCATATCTGATTCTTCCGCACGGAAATACGATTACCGTCGACTGCATTGCAATATTTTGTGCGTCGGAAGCGATAAATTATTAACACGTTTATGAACACGTGGTTTCCTTCATCGTCAGTTGAGCTTGTCAAAATTAATTTCTATATGTGCCGATGTGTCTATATCTACGTGATATATATATGTGTCGCGTTGGAAATGAAAAATTCCACTTTTTAATTAAATATTTCATGAAAATTAGCTGTCGACGTTCACTTTAGCACTCGCGTCGCTATACAGTAATCCAGAACGTCGTTTCAGGAGTTGACTCGTTCAATTTTTAGGACAGGTTTGCACAATTTAGCCATAATGCGATCAACTCGTACACTCGACCCCACGAAATAATTATTACTGTATAATATTAAGACAAACGAAGAATCTTAATAATTATATGTATATTGTTTCACGAATATACGCCAACCCGGATCATTTTATATTTCTCAGCGAACGAGCTTCGTGCGCCTCGACGGGTCTTCCCCCCAGTGGGAATAACTTTTTACTTATATTCTACAGGACATTTATGCTCATATCGAATGATTACTGAGTAATTAAAAGCAAACTGAAAATTCAGTCGTTGTGAAAATATGAATCAGGTTCGTACATTTCAACACATATGTGTGTCACGAGTGGTTTATTACGAGGCAACTGGTTAGAGAGGACCAGAAATACCATTTCATTTTTCAACTGTCGCAATAGGAGTACCTTAAGATATTTGTCTAGCCACAAACATATCTATTCTACGTGTCTCTCCGGCCACTGATCCTATTCTACTTATCTGACCGCGTAATATTCCTCATCTACTCGACTGACTACATACAGCTCGTATTCCACTTGTCTTACCAAACAACCACCCTATTCTACTTGTGTAGTCACGTATCTACCGTATTCAACTTGTCTGTCTACTTCAGGTATGCATAGCGAGTAGTAAGGCAAGTTCGAGAGCTCGTGGCAACTTGCAAGTAAAGTGGTGGATTAACACCGTGACCGTTGCAGTAGAAATAAATGCAGTAGAATATACCTGGTATCCCTAATCAAGGTACAACCAAAAAGCAAGTGATCGTGCGTGAAGAAATACGGCGAAGATATAGGGTAATATTTATAACATCACGCAAAAGTTGCTCAACATTTTTTTAATGAAATTTTCCACAGAAGTAAATCTGATACTGTAGATGATTTTGAGAGATTCTGTGATGATCAAAATTGAAGAAGTACCATAAAAGTTAACTAAAATTTCACGTGTATTTTGACGTCAAAAAATGGCGTCGTCGTATTACGTTACTATGACGTTATACGGGTTGCACATTCTGTTATGACAAACGCGCAAAGGATATAGTTTATCAAAGAGCTCCACGATAGTTACAAGTTATACATCGAGCCAGATTTTAAGAATTAATCGGCTGTGAAATTTTACCATTTCCAATATTCTAATTTGGGCAACAATTTTTTTTAATATTCCAATCCTTACAAAAAGTAAATCTGATATTACCTTTTCTTCGAAAATAAAACTGTGTATACACACAAATATTACTAGCTGTTTCACCCGCTCTTTGCTACGGTTTTTAATAGATATTTATTTGTATATAAATTTTATTATTCAACCAAAAATAATTTCAAAAACTGTTAAGGTTAAGGTGGAAGATGAATCGTCAAGATGTTACGGCTAACGAGAACTTTATTAGAATGACGCTAGTATAAAAAACGCGTGGCTTCTTCGTGGTAGAGCGCGGTTACGTTAACAACGCAATCAACAAGTTGAAGTATGACACTGCAGGAATGCAACGCGGTGGTGGCACAACCATGAAGAAACAAATGGATACAGGCGTGCCATAGATAGTTGTTAACTGATAAATTAGCAAAAATAAAAGAAAGGCAGAATCAGGATTAATTAATTACTTTATAGACAAAAAATTATTTAAATACAAAGTGTATAAATTATGACAGATTGAATTTACAATAATATAATAGAACGGAAATGTATTACCGTTTATCGTTGAACAATACAAACGTTAGAAAATATAATCGAGTTTTCGAGATAATTCTATTCCTTGGAAGAGCGAGCAAGGTAGCGTCTAACTTCAACAACCGACAAGTTAATAATGAATATTCGGGCTTCGCCCAAGCAATGTTCGTAACACGCTCGGGCCTTTCCGACTTTTCCCGAATACTACCCTTATCTACCATAGCGGCTTTACTCCTAGACCAGCCTAAGGCCCCGGAGAACAACCGAGTGGTTCTCCGTCCGCTGTCCCTCACTGCCGGAGACGTTCATCATCTCCCTCTCAGGGTCATACCGGCCTCAGGGCGATACATACAGCACCTCCTCTAGCCGTGACTTGAACGGCCCCAGGTTCGCCAAAGCGCCCCTGTGCTCGCAAGGAGATCGCCAGCTCGGCATCGCTTCTCAGAAATTTACAAATGTTATCTCGCTCGCTCTTCCTTCGCTCTCCGCTACAAATAAACTTATCGCTACCTTCGCAATGACAATACAATCGCACACAATTTACAGCATACGAATAACCATGGTTATTTTACATTCATAACAGACATATCCCAAACTTATACACTTTTACTTAAATCTAAATAAACTAAACAATTACTCTGGGAGTATTTAACAATAATAATAATATAGACTAACAAAAACCTTGCAAGTAAGACGATCATCCATGGTTATATAAAAAAATGGAAACATGATGAAAAGTAGACAGCGACATCGAGAGAAGAAAACTTTTGAATTTCTTGTGTGTTGTCGCCTGTGTATTTCTTGTGCAGAGTTTGGCACTCATTAAACTGGCAATATCTTGAGCACGATTTAGAGTTTTGAAAGTTTGATCATTCTTATGGCTTCGTCTAATCAATTTACGTAATTTAATACCTCATCGGTTTTCCGTTCTTACCGTTTGGGCTTTATAACTTGAAGAGTCTCGAGCTGCTGGCAGATATGTCACCGGTAGACACAATTTCTTGTTTATGTATATAGAAATGTATAAAATAAATAGCATTCAAAAAACGTAATTTCATTCTAATGAAACGAATTAAAATTTAATTTTCTCTAAATAATAACGCGATAGTTATTTACTTAGTCGAACCGAAATTATTATTGTTACAATTGACATTAACGAGCTGTAAAGCTTTTATCAAATAAAAATATAACCCCTCCTTGTTTTGAAAACAAAACAAAACAAAACAAAATATAAAAATATTTTTCGTAATATTTAAAATAGCAGCGTTTGTTCTGCGTTCGTCGAGCATACTCGTCATTGTTTGATTTTAATTACACATCCCGCGAAGGATTTGTAAAATTAAATTCCGCAGTTACCTAGTTAAAGAGTATTGTACTTCAAGTTATAATTATTATTGTTCAAGTCGAAAATGGTTTATTTAAATTGTTTGATAATGGTTGGAAAACTGTAGGTGGATTAATATAATAAAATAAACATGTAGTTTCCTTACAGCAGTTTATTTTAGTTGACTTCAGGTATGTTGTACATTTTATTTTTTAAGCTTTTATGTAATAAGTGGATTAAATAATATTTTCTTTTCTTTTCACTTTTATTTCATTTCCTTTCTTATTTTCTTTCCTAAAATTTTTAAGATTAGAAGTTCTAAATTTTTATATTAAGTTTCAAATTTTCTAACTATCAAGTTTTTAAATTCTTAAGTCGTGAGTTTTCCAAATGCTTGAAATTCCTAATTTCTAAATTTCTAAATTTCTAAATTCCTAAATTCCTAAATTCTCAAATTTCGGAAGATTCAAACTAAAAGAAAATGGAATTTCTGTTTTTGTATTTCCAAATTTCTGAAATTAAAAAATTTCAAATATCCAAGTATCTCAATGCTGAATATTAACAATTTTCTTAAATTGCATTCTTGTATGTATACATATATAAAAAATAGTAGAGAATTTTAATAGTGGTTATTTTAAAATTACAAATATTCAACATAATATGACAAATGATGAACCTCAAGACCTAACCCAGCAAAGACCTTGACCTTGAAATGTGCTATTGTGGCCAAGATTATAACTTAATCGTCGCTCTTGCTTTATTACAAAGTTATTAAGAAGAAAATATTTGGAAAAATATTAATCTAAAATATTAATTTATATTAACTTAAGTCAGTCTAGCATATTTTATAACTCACGGTATTCAGTCTCTGACATTCATCATTAATTATATTATTCATTATATATTATAAAAAATGTTAAGTTAGGTTAGGTTAGATTAATATTCCTCAGGTTACACGATCTGAAAATCAAAATAATTGAAATCTGTTCAGCTTGATTTATAAATTCAACCATTACATACCTCCCGAAAAGCGTAGCCTCAAATACTACCGCTTCCAGTACCTCAAGTTTTTAATTGTCAGATTACTTATAAATCTTGATTTTAACAAATCTTTTATCTCTAATAACTTTCTCATAAACAATGAACGACAAATAAATTATTAGCAAAGGTCATTCAACATGTCCTTAATAATACCCACTAAAGTAAAGGTCATTAAGGGGGGCAATACCTTTAGATAGATGAAAATAAGCTGATATTTGTGAATTTTTTTGTATAGGATATTTTTGTCTTGTACTTTCGAAATTTCAGGTATAATTTGTTATAGCTATTGCCTATTACAACATATTTTCTTTTTTTAAAAATATTTAAAAATGGCGGAATTATGATAGTCTTTCCTGGAAGTGTTTCGGCGCGTCTCGTGAAACGGCCAGACTTCTAGCTTTAGTTACATTGGTCTGAAACAAGTTTGCAAACGATGTTTCGATTATTAACATTCACAGTTAGTAGATGAACCTAAGAAATGTGAAAAATATGGAAAATTGAAGAGATGGCGCGCTTTTAAAGAAAAACTTTGAATTTTACTGAAAATTTTCGCAATATTTTGCAATAAAAAAGGACTTTAATGTTAAATTTATTTCGTACATTCAGGTTCATATGTTAGATGCTATTGTCATGGATATGTGCAAAAAATTTGAGCGCGATTGATAAACTAGTTTTTGAGTTATCAGTCACGCCAATTTTAAAAATGTAGTTTTGAGAAAAATGCGTTTAAAGTTTCGATAAGTAAAACCTGAATAATTTCAATGATTTACCAACTAATCTGCGATTCCTACGCCATATAATAATCCTTGGGCTTACTCGTAAAGTTGATTTTTCTCCATAAGCTCATTCTCCGTAAAAATACAAAATTTCAAACACAGCAATGGCATGATAATAACAAATCTGCTACATAGCCCCCCGCATCGAGCGCGTGAATATCTGCGGCGCGATACCAGACATGAGTCCCGATAATCGGCCATAACATCAAAGGGCTCCGTATTACGCTTTAAAATTTTGAGACTATATTTTTGAGATGTTGCACTACCATTTTATAGAAAAAAAAATTTTGCAATTTTTTAAGATTCTAAAGGTATTGCCACCCTTAACGGTAAATGTAAAAACAAAGTGCGCTCGAAAAATCGTATTAACGAAGTAAGGGCCCCGAGGTCCTCCCTCATTTTATATTGCACATTCCCCTACGGTGTTCGACGAATACGGCCACAGGTTTCCCCATGCACGTAATTCTGGGCATAGGTGTAAGATAAGGGTTAAAATGACCGACACGTTCGCTAAGTCCGTTTTTGAAAATACAATATATTCCGGTAAAGCTGCGTTTCCGAAGGCCGCCTCCCTTTTTGTCAACATTTACTAATTCATTTTACCAATTAAATTACACGTAATAACGTGTGTACACATTTTAACACACCAGCATTTCAATCCGCAAGATAAAGGCCTTCCAAAATAAAAATAAATCTAAAGCACAAAACAGTGAAATAAAGGAATATCCTCTTAAACGGACGCGTGGTCCCCGTATACACGGATTAAACGTCACCGTCCTGAAATACGTCACATAATCTCATGATTTGAAAATAAAAGATCCCGATAAATCCTCTATCTAGCAAATCCATGGCGCAAGAAGAAAGGGACAGAAAAAGGATAGCAATCGCGAATTCGTTCGATGTGCATTGTTCTTCGCGTTATATGCTTCGTGATTCATCGACGCGGGTGCATTAGGTGTATTAGCCGAAATCACGGCACAGAAAAGCGGCGTGAAGTAACTCGTGCTTGAATAGAGGCAGTCCGTTGTAGCAGTTGCAGAATCCCGTGCTTTCGAGTCGCTTTCAAAGGGAAATCGTACCCAATTTCGCTGCTTCGGGTGTCCCAACTGTAGATATTTTCCAATTCAACTACTGCTAGTTACATCACGAGACGCGTATGGTATCCTGCCATCTTTTATTCCCATGGAAAGGATAAATGGAGCGACTGATATTGTCCTAAAGTCGGGAATACACTTTGGGAGCAATATTCGGGTTACGATAGAAAGTTTTATTAAACTTGCAATATAATGACGAGTTATACTCCCGATACACTCGCAGTGTACGATGAACCTTCGTTATGATTTTAACGCGTTTTCGTTTTAAGTTAATTTTACTTTCGTAGTTGAGAATTATAAATACGAAGCAGTCATGATGTTTAAAATTTTATTTTGGCATTTTAATAGGGAATAAGGTAATTAATTTTAAATGTTATAGCTTATACGAGAACTGTAATTACTAGAATACAAGTAACTGACAACTGAGTGGAAATTTTATTAGTAATAATATTTCTCTGTATTTTGAACGCTTAAACTAATTAAAATATAATAACAACATATATTAGTTTTATACGGATTTAATTAAAAGTTTCGGTAATTAAATGCTCATATCAAGCAAAAATATTATTGTACAATAGTAAAAATTTCAACGTTTCTCAACTCCTCGTGGACACTCAAATAAGCGAGATTTTTATTAAAGTCGTTATTAGTAAAGTATTAGTAAAGTTGTTTTAGATTTATTTAATAACAGAGAATTCAAATCAGTCTTATTTCTTATTTTGTTTAAATACCGAAATTAATTATCGTTTCCATTAGCGATAACATGACAGTTATTAATCGCCATCAATACAGACGCCATTTTACATTAGACTGAATTATTAAACGAAGAAAAATATTGGTAAGTATTACGAAATATTTGAGGTATTACTTGTTTTTGATCTTTGTCCCTAATTTTTAAGTGACAAGATTTCAAAACTTCTTAATTTCTGAATGCTTGGAGACAAATCTGGAAACCTTGGTATTTATTTTACAGGATTGTACGTTCCACTCTATTTATTTGGGGAATTGCTGTTTACAAAATTTGACACTGCTCTACAATTATGAGGTGAGGTGCCATTTTGTCGAAAATAAAAACGATAAGTAATGGCAATGCTTTCAAGTAGTTTCAAAATTGTGTATCAAAAAATTCTAAATATCTAGCACGATTCACTGTTCCACAAAAAAATTATGGTCCTACAAGTACATTATCAACTATACGACACCAAACATTTATACGAAACTAATAAACTAATAAAGAAATAATAATAATATAGAAATATATGTGTAGAAAATACAAAAAGATTTAAAAACACAAAAATCACCAGTCTGTTCGTTTAAAATATTGACATAGGAATGAGTCTCTTGTTAATAGAATAATATCACGTTCGCTAAACCCTTCTCTGTTGCATATAAACAAGAAATAAAAGCTGGTTTTATTAAAAAATTGTATTCGGCCATCATAAGAAGATTATCAACATTTTCATAAATATCTCAGAAACATGGGACTTCAAAAACGAATATTGTAATGGCATGCAGCAGGATAAAAAAGGAAAATGACGTAGTGGTGGTATCGTTTTCCATAATTTTCGACACATAGAATCGACTGAAACCGCGTTAAAAGCTCTATAACTCAACATTGACAATACTTGGTTGTCATTGATGTCCATCGTCGTGAAATCAACAGTAATCGTGTTTGGTATCGTTTTCGGTAATGGCTTTCGCGAATGTCATAGATTACATAGTGCCACTATAGTGAGTCAATCTGATTCACTAGCTCACCGTTTCAATTGAACGATCATTTTCATATGTTTTGATTCGCACTTTTTTGCCTTCACCACGTTTTATAGAAGTATTAACAAATCCCACAAAAGTACATTACATGTAAATAAAAGGTACCAAGTAGTTTAGGCACCATGAGAGCGCCTCTTTGCACTAATACACGATATTGGAAACATTTGGAAATTACATATTTTGCGAATTTTCTAAAAAAGTAAATTATCAAAGTTAAAGCATATCGTATCTTTGGGAAGAATTATAATTTGATCATCAAAAACTTCATTCCAATGTACTCGCGTAGAGAACAGCAGTGTCACACATTGCAGTGCTGCTTACACGTAATTCACGTCGAACTCTGCCGTACAGAGAACTAGCGGAAAGTTCAGCCGTGCCTAAGAAGTTAAGGATCGCACCGACTACCCCACTTTGAACAGTCCCAAAGTAACGTTCTAATGTTCAAGGTGACCATTCGAAACGTCCTTGTTCTTCGACTCAATTGTTGTACTTGATCGATTAAACCAATAGTTCCTACCGCCGAAAATACCTGTGAGTTTAGGTGTTCATTTTTCTATTTTGACCAATTGCAAATCAAGCAGGCCTCTGGGTTAGCCTCCTATGCGCCAGATTCAGAGCTACGAAGAGTACACACAATGTACGGTAGCGGGATGCATAAAAGGAAGCACGGTTGAGGTATTATAATGTATTATATTAACGGTTGTAAATAGTTTATTCGATGTAGTTAGTACAATAATGAAATTCCTCCCCAACTGTGTAAAGTTTCATAAAAAGCGCGTATCATAGGGGTTCTCTTGTGAGAATATTCCGAAATTCGAACGCAAAGTTAATCGATAAATACTAAGTTGTATTAATATTAATATATAAATAAATTCAAAATATATTTCAATTAAATTGTTTAAAAATGTATATACAATTTAATATATAGCAGAAGTATTTAACATTATTAAAATATTAATACTAATTACTTTAATACGATTAAAAAACTGTTTCTTTAAAATTTTAATATTATCTTATTTGTTAATATTATTAAAAAAGTTATGTACATAACACTCAAGATACGGCAGAAATATTTAAACAAACCATAATATTAATTATTTTTATATAGCTAAAAGACTGTTTCTTTAATATTTTAATTATATTTGTTAATATAATTAAAAAAGTTAAACATTTTTAGAAAATCTCATCAAATTTTTATACTTAAAGCAACCTTTCCAAAATAGTATTCAAAACTTTAATTGTTAGTTTAAACTTTATTATTCTTCGTTGAAGATTGCACCGTATGTTTGCTAAAACAGTGTACAATTATGAAATGAATATTGACACGATTTGAGGACACGATGGAAAAGCAGCTATGTTTTGCATGATAAGTAACCGGGTAAATAGTTAACAGTTATTGATCACGAGAGAAACGTCAAACACTTTGGAAATTAGCAGGTTTCCGATAGTGGATAGTTGCAATTAATTAATCTTGGAAGCAATTAAGCCTTCAATGGCCTCTTAACAGCCAAAGCATCGAGGCTCCCATCAAATTAGCGAGTAATCGAGCACAGTTTACATTCTCCGGGCGAAAATGGTCGTCAATTAATTATTAATAATTAATTGCTGCTTAATTTGGCGAAAGAGGCAATGCTGGTAAGGGTTCGAGAAATAATTAGTTCTTCAAAAATATTATTGCATTTGTAGAGTAATCAGGAAACCATACCACATGCCACAAGTTGTAAATCATGATTGATTTTTAATATGTAAAAAAGGTCTAACCGAATTATCAAAAATACCTTCGAGCCATTTGAAACACTCAATATGTCATTTGACAGCACATAAGAAAAAAAGAAATATCTCACATCAAGTTTCAACCTACTATTCGAGGAGGTGAGAGGAGAGTAAAAGCGAAAAATCGTTATCCCCTATGTTCTCTATTTAATTTTGCATAAAAATGCTGAAACATTGGGGTCCATAGAGCGCATACTGTAGAATTTTTTTCAGAATTTTTGTACGTTATTAACCCTTATCGGTCGTAAGTCACCTCTCACGTGACAACACTACTTTGGCGCTGCGGTCGTACGTCACGTGGGTGGTTGATGGAACCTGTCGAAATTCTAATTTTCGAGAAGGTGAAACTGCGCGATATGGAACGCCAACAACAGGCAATGAGGATAGATTAGATGGAAAGCTACATATCTTGCAGCTTGATGCTAATGGAAAACATAACGATTGCTTAGTATGTTCTAATTGTAAATTGCTTCGGGGAAGAAAAGCAATACTATACTTCTGTGAAACGTGCAACAACCATTCCTTCATATTGGAGATTGTTTTAAAAAATATCATACATTAAAAACTTATAAATAATTATTTGAAACTCATCTATTTGTAATATACTTTCGAAACAAAAATGTTAATACTACTGAAGATTTTTCGCATATTTACCGAAACCAGTTACAACATATTGAGAATCAATATACAAAAACTAGCGACCGATAAGGGTTAAATAGGAAAATAAACCAAAAACCGGAATTTCGATTTTTCCCTTTTATTACACCCCAACCTCTTCGAGTTGAAATAGGTTGGAATTTGGTGTAACATGTTTTTTTTTTTATATACTATCGTATAACGTGTTCGGAGTTTGATTCAAGGGCATTTTGGAATTGATATACACGATAGAAAATAAATTTAATACCAGCAGTTAATACTATCTTTGTATAGTAATTGTACACTATGTATTATTAATTAATTTGTAATCAATAAAAAGCTATAATTCTTACTGCCTCATATTATCTTTCGTATTATTAATTTCATAAGTGATCACGAGTAAAAAATCAAAAATACTCTTATACGAAAAAGAGGTGGAAAATGGTTTCATGTTTCAGTATAATAAATTATTTCAAATATTTAAATTTATATATTTTATCATACTTAATATTTATATCTCAATTATATTTCAAATGTCCAGCTTATAATATTACGTTTCAAACAATACTTACAATACTTTGATTTTCTGCACCTCTCAAATACAGAAAACTGCCTTTTTTGTAAAGTTGATGTATCTTTTTATTTTTCAAACAATACTTACAATATTTTGATTTTCTATGCCTTTTGAGTAGAGAAAATTATTTTCTTTTTGTAAAATCATTTCTTTTTTTTATAGAATATTTACAATATTTTAATTGTCTGTACCGTTCGAATACAGATAATTGCTTTTTTGTAAAGTTGTATTTTTTTATTTCTCAAACAATACATATAATATTTCTGCATTCAAGAAGGGCAGAAAATCATTCTTTCTGTAAAGTTGATACATTTTTCTATTTTTGTATACGTATCTTTTCTTCGTGTTTCAGTGAATGTTACTCAAATACTAAGAGTAATCATAACTGATACAATAGTATATTTAGCATATCCCCAAATTTTTGTTACCCAAGAACAAACATTTCGTGTTTTGAAGTACGATTATTAATTACTTATAATTTCGATAGTTAGTGGAGTCTGGTAGAGGATAATGAGTTGGCATAACCGCAGCGTGCATCGTATTGTTTGTATGCAATGGAGAATTTATCGTGGCTTGTACGCTTCCGGCATTAAATCTTGCCTTAACGTTTACACGCGGCCAATTTGAAATATATTTTCGTACGTTTTCACGGCTTATTAGACTTGAATGGCGTACTCTACCGTTCAGAAGTGTTCGAGTTGTCGAATTCCACCGAAATTTGAAACAAAATATACGGTGCAAATTCACTTTCTAAAATGAGTTACAAATTTACAAAATTCTTAACACAAAAATATTGGAAGAGGTACTTTTCTAAACGTTTCTTGGTAAATTTATTGTCGCACTTTAACTTTTCTTAATATCCTGTGTATCTTATTATCTTGCACATAAATATATTCTATAACTCTTCTGAGATTTTGTAGCTTCGTAAAATGGAGCGTGTTAAATACATAACACTACTGGGACCAGTAAAAATGATCAAAATTTGAAAATTTTTATGAATAACCCACCACTTCTTTGTTTCGGTATAGACAGATAGTTCCGCTAGTATACACATATTGACAGAATATATTTCACATTGTGATGTTTCATTCTTCCCTGAAACTATTTCAAATATACACTCCGAATATGTATAAAGAAAATGAATTGCGTAGAGGTGAAAGTATCATGAAATATGTGTTTTGAATTTGTCTCGATATCCTTCACAATATGGTAAAAAGAAAAATATGTGTTCCTATCTGTAAAACCTTAGATGACCCCGATTTCGTAAAGAAAACAAACTATTTCCGAAATTTCTTTTACCGATATCGATTGTACACTTCATATCCTGAAACTCTTGTTCTGAACTTTCTTGTGTCAGATGGCTGCAAGTTGGTGAAAAAGTTTGTCGCGTTAGAGGTAACACCCTGTGTTTTAAAGATCTGATAAACAATAAATTCGTGTTAAAAGATTTTTAATTTCAGTACTCTTCATCTGCTACATGTACGCATGAAATATCGTTCAAAATGCAACGATTATTAAATAATCCTTTTTTTGTAGCTGAAAGCGGTAGAATGTAATGAAATACAGCGAAATCAGAAACAGTGCTTTTTAGTTCATAAAAAAATCATCCCGTATTTTTCCAAATCAAATATTTATACGTTTTAAAAGCAGAATATTTTATAAAATGGCGATTAGCAAACTTTGTTCTTTATGAGCGTAGCAAAAAGCTTTGAAGTGAAAAAAGAACTGTATAATATTTACAATAAATAAACAAAAGTTAATCTTCTTTTTGTGCTGTTTTAATAACAGACATAAATACTGCATTATCTACAGCAATGTAATGAACTTTGTTGGCTATTGTTAATGTCTCTCAAACGAACATTTCGAATGAACATTTCTTTGAAAAATGAACATTCATGCACAAGTAATTTACACTGAGATAGAATTTGCCACATTTTACCTAAAGTGTTTCGAAACATTTGCATGTTCTGCACATTTAATGGTATATTTATGTGCGGTCCTCACCGGAGAGAAAAAATACAATTTTGCAAAAATTATTACCTATAATATGTTTCAAATAATTAACCGTTTGCCTCTAACATGAAGTATACGAATGTACGGTTGAATGTTCTCTATAATAATGTTGGCATAGTTTCATAAACGAGCGAACATAACAGCTGCGGAGTACCTCTTATTAGTGCAAACAGGTAGCACAGTAGAACTAACGTCTACAAAACTACGATATAAAAATAAGACAAGGAAGCATAAAAGAAGTAGATAATTTTGATCTCTGTCCATAACCTAATCGACGACATTTAACACAAGTCAACACTGACAATCACTTAGAGTTCTGTCTGAACTCACTGTTAGGTCTTAGAATACCATAGCCGGAGGATTATATTTCCAAGTTTTCTATCGATACAATAATTTACCGTTTCTAGTTTCTCCGCACACTTTGTACAGTTTCAAATGAATAGGTTTTTTACTCGTAGCAGCGTTAACACCCAAGGAGTCGTTACATTCTATCTAGTATTTTTAGTTCATTACAATTCACACCTGGTTACCGGAATCCTTAATCTTAGCAGGGAGTCCTTTAGTTACAGTTTTCTATTCACGTCGTGGGATTGCTTGGTTTTATTACTTGCTACGGTCACATTTTGGGGAAAATCTAGACCCATCACATACGTCACTCGGTCTTCCATTTCCACTCAATTCTGTGGCCCCGATAGAAATCAGGAACTGTTTCCCTCACCCTTATTCGTAAAAATTGTACGCCTACACGGAGCCTTCATCTTTGTAAAATAAGCATTCGAATCTCAACAACTTTAGAAACAAGTCGTCACATAGTTAACATAGTCTCCAATTTGAACTGATCTTTCAAGTAATGCACATACTTATAGTATAGTATAGAAACATAATTAGTCGACACACCATGTGCAATATTCAATGAGGCTCCAATAAATTCATTTCAATCACATATTAACACATTCAATATAGTTGACATATGTATTAATTAGCATATTTATACGTATATATCATGGACAAGTCCTATCTCATCGCAGATGACGTACACGTATACGTCATGGAATAAGTCATACAAGTGGCATGTCCGCTCTCGTCATTCATGTTTTATACAATTGTACAGTTTTACTTAAAATCTTTTTTGTGTCAAAAGCAGATTTATAGAATAATATACAATATACAAAATCAGGGTACAAATAGCCAGATGATTCTGCGTGTGAAAATAAGTCGGAGAAAACAATATTTTCCATTATTTTTAAGAAAATTGAATTTGAAGATTCCATTGCATTCATATTGTATCTGTCTCAACAAATACAACAATGCTACGAATAAAATCATACATAGTTCCATATAAAAACGATGTGTTCATTATGATATTTCAGTTCTACCAAGATTTATACAGCCAAGTGCCTTCCACTACATCGAACAACTTTTACAGGGACATTTTTTGTATAGTTTCAAACCTTTGCGAGATATTTCATTTCCAGTTAAACGAAACATCGTGCAGAGACGTAGTCACTCCTCCACTCCGCTATGAAACATCTTGTGAACGTTTGCCAAGTACCTCAACTAGTTTTTTCGATCCAGTATTTTAAGGTTGTTGGAGAGCTACGTAACAAAGTGCCACACGATCCGGTTGTAGGAGGAAGAACGGTCTGTGTCCCTAATAGGATGGGAAGTATGTCGATACCTCTTACGTAAACTCAGTTAAAATCTAACTCTACTTTGATCATCAGCCAAATTAATATTGACCAACCCGTTCAAATAAGATTGAACTCGTGAGATTGAAGATACATCGGTGAACGTAAACGAGAATATTTGTTCTGCTTGCGCTAACCATTGCATCAAAGCAATAGCAAAATGTTACATGCATAGTTGATTTTTCGATCTCTTCATAATAATTAGTAAATAATACTTTAATTCTGTACCACGTTTCATATATTTTTATACGGAATGTTGCAAGAAGGCTTCATATTTTGAATTCAAGTATTAGAAATCCGCAAATTTTTTAATTTTTGCAGTTTCAAATTCACAACATTCTAAATTTTCGAAATTTTTTAATTTTACAAGATACGAAATTCTAGTTGTTTAGATTAATTTCTAGATTAATGGAATTCTGTATTGAGTTTTCAATTTCCTAAATTTTCCTAATTCATAAATTTATAAATTTTCTAAATCCCCAAATTTCACAAATTTCACAAATTTCCCAAATTTTCTAAATTTCTCAATTTCCTAAATTTTCCAAATTCATAAATTTATAAATTTGCCAACTCCCCAAATTTCTCAAATTCTTAAATTTCCCAAATTTCCCAAATTTTCTAAATTTCTCAAACTTCTCAATTTCCTTAATTTTCCAAATTCATAAACTTATAAATTTCCCAAATCCCCAAATTTCACAAATTTCTCAAATCTTCCAAATTTCCCAAATCCCCAAATTTTCTAAATTTCTCAATTTCCTAAATTTTCCAAATTCATAAATTTATAAATTTGCCAACTCCCCAAATTTCTCAAATTCTTAAATTTCCCAAATTTTCTAAATTTCTCAAACTTCTCAATTTCCTTAATTTTCCAAATTGATAAACTTATAAATTTACCAAATCCCCAAATTTCACAAATTTCTCAAATTTCCCAAATCCCTAAATTTCACAAATTTCCCAAATTTTCTAAATTTCTTAATTTCCTAAATTTTCCAAATTCATAAATTTATAAATTTACCAAATCCCCAAATTTCTCATATTCTTAAATTTCCCAAATTTCCCAAATTTCCTAAATTTCTCAAACTTCTCAATTTCCTTAATTTTCCAAATTCATAAACTTATAAATTTCCCAAATCCCCAAATTTCACAAATTTCTCAAATCTTCCAAATTTCTCAAATTTCTCAAATTTCCCAAATCCCCAAATTTCACAAATTTCTCAAATTCCTAAATTTTCCAAATACATAAAATTCTAAACTTCGCAATACTAAAATTTCCCAAATCCCCAAATTTTCCAAATTCTCAAAATTCCTAAATTTTACAATTTCGTTACTTTCCCAAATTCCTTAATTTCCCCAACTCCCAAGTTACCCAAATTTCTAAATTTCTGTATTTCTGAACATTTTTCATCCTCAAATTCCAAAATTCCCACATTCTCATCTCCAAACTCGACTCCCAAAATCCTAGATTCATGAATCCAAATTATTAAATCACGTAATTACTGACTAAATTATTAAATCGCCAACTTACTATATCCCAAAGCTCCCAACTTCTATACAACCTCAAAGTTTCAAATCTGCAAAAATCCTACAAAATCAACAAGTAAAGCACCTCCCCCTCCTTGATCGTCATATTTTCCCTAGGGAAGCTAGATTTGCTGTTGACTGTACATGCACTTTCTTGCTACATATCGCTATGATAATATTTTAAATGTACCGTCCGTACGTTAGGAAAGTATCTGCAATTTTCGTTACATAAGCATGTATTTACCCCATATCTGTATTTTCCAGTGTTATTCTGCAAGTATAATCCGGGCTATAAGAAATTAGGACAACGCGTGGTCTAAGTGCTACTCCATGTTTCCACAGGTGCAAATTTACCTAGAATTCTTAGTATCCTTTTACCGAGATTAATCTTGAAGGTAACACATGAAACGCTTTCTAGTGGTATCGTGAAAAGATTATAAGGTGATAATATTACGTGTACAGAAAATAATCTAAATATTTAAAACACAAATGGTAATTGTACTTTCGACCATTGCATTTACATAACACGAACTTTTGTGTGGAATTAGTTATATGTTTCATATTCCGCAATTTTAAGATTTTATCGTAACATTACATTCTAGCATAATGTCTTCATTCTGGCATAACCTCAATTTTTAAATCTACATGATTCCACATTGAGAACTTATACTATTATAGTAATTGTAAGAATATCATGTGAAAGCGAACACCACGTAATTCTTGATGGGAAAATCATAAAAATGTATAGATATAAGAGAATCTTTTTATTTTTAGTTTACTTTTCAAGTTCGAAATTTCAATACGTTTCTGTACTGTCATGATGCGATTCGATGATGTCGCATGAAATATAGGTATTTGGATAATTTCGGATTTTGGGATATTAAGGAATTTGTAAAATTTGGAAAATTTAGGAATTTGGAAAATTTAGGAATTTGGGGAATTTAGGAATTTGAGAAATTTGAGAAATTTGAGAAATTTGAGAAATTTGGAAAATTTGTAAAATTTAGGAATTTGAGAAATTTAGAAAATTTGGGCAATTTTGGAATTTGGGAAATTTAGGAATTTGGGGAATTTCGGAATTTGGAAATTTTAAGAATTTGAGAAATTTGTAAAATTTTGGAAATTGGAGAAATTTAGAAAATCGGGGAAATTTAGGAATTTAGAAAATCTAGGTATTTGGGAAATTTAGGAATTTAGAAATTTGGAGAATTTGGGAATTTGGAAATTCTAGGAATTTGAGAAATTTGTAAAATTTGCAAAATTTAGAAAATTTAGGAATTTGAGAAATTTAGAAAATTTGGGCAATTTAGGAATTTGGGAACTTTAAGAATTTGGGGAATTTGGGAAATTTAGGAATTTGAGAAATTTTAAAAATTTAGGAAATTTGAGAAATTTGTAAAATTTTGGGAATTGGAGAAATTTAGAAAATCGGGGAAATTGAGGAATTTAGAAAATCTAGGTATTTGGGAAATTTGGGAATTTAGAAATTTCGGGAATTTAGGAATTTGAGAAATTTGTAAAATTTGTAAAATTTGTAAAATTTGTAAAATTTGGAAAATTTAGGAATTTGGGGAATTTAGGAATTTGGAACTTCTAAGAATTTGAGAAATTTGTAAAATTTTGGGAATTGGAAAAATTTAGAAAATTGGGGAAATTTAGGAATTTGAGAAATTTAAAAAATCTAGGAATTTGAGAAATTTAGAAAATTTGTGAAATTTGTGAAATTTGGGAATTGGGAAATTTAGAAATTTAAAGAAGTGGTAAATTGTTCAGTAGAGCAAAAATTTTTAAAACAGTGTTGCATGATTTCTAGGGATACCTGCAATGCAGAAATTATGCCGTTGAGATATAAACATTCACTTTCTCTAACAAAATGTGTAGTCCTAAAGCATAAAACTTTGCAGAAGAAGAATTAGAAAAGATAATGTTTAAAATTGACATTTACCGACATGAACGACATCGATACGCTTCCATGATTGATAAGGAAAACTGAGGTATTACATTCTAGGTATTAATGAAACTTTACAGAGTTTGTTCTACTGAATATACTTGTACCACATTTTGAAGATAGATGATTTTGGAGATGTTAATAATTAGTGTTAGTTGCTCCCTAGACTTTGAAGTATGAGAAAATTATAATGATATAAATGTTTAATTTCGCGGTTAAATACTTCACTGCAAACTGAAAGGTCCTCGTTTCCAGATTGTGCAAAAACTGTTAAAAAATTATTTTTCAACAGGTTTTCGGATTCCTTATCAAAAAAGTGATATAATCTGCGATGCACCCTATCTTACGTTTTTCCTCTTGACGTACCCTGCATATCTTGCGTTTCTCCTCTTGACGCCCTGTATATCTTATATGTGTTCTAACGTCACAATTAGATCTAGTCGTAAATTTCTTGAAAAATTAATAAGAGAAGAAAACTATATTTACACTCTATGGCGAACTGTGCGTAATTTGTTATAAACGATTGTTATAGTGCAATATAATTATTATGACATGTACTTTAATACGACTGGAGTGGAAATTACGAAATCATTGCATTCTGATTCTCGTTCGTTATGTTATCTCATAATCGTATTCTTGTTATACTATAATATGATATATTTAGTCACTAATTTGCAACTTCGTCTTTTCGGTGACTCTGACCAGAAGATTACTGCTACGGGTGTGGATTACTAGCAGTGATATCAAAGTTTCCTCACTCTAGATTTACTCTATCTCCCATCGAGCTCTATTGAAATATGAGATGTCATACGAATAGTCCAAGTGTTGCCATAACTTGGGAATAATTCAAGCTACACCAAACGTGACAAGTGAGAATTAATATTAGAGGTTTTCAAGAATCTCAAGAACTAAATAAAATAAGTGGACTTAATGAAATTGATCTTATCAACTTTGGCAAAGTTCTTTGTATTAGATAAGTATTCACAAGTAAGTACTGAAAGATAAGTACCTATTACACCTAGATATAAGTACCTATAAGTACCTATTATACCTAGATATCAGCTTGATCGGGATCTCGGCGAAATTGTAACTAAGAAATTCTAATGCTACTTCATGCTCCAACATAGTATTCAATCTGAGACATTTTAGTGTAATATACATTGTCCTAAAAATTGCAGAAAAGTTATAGAAAACTAAAAATGAAAAAAAAATTTAAGGTTACGCAATTTGACAACTAAATTAGAGCTCTTTACAGTTTTCTGCATACAATTATCTATTATAGTATGTCACATTCAATTATACAGTACAATTACCAATTGCAAGTATGCATATATTACACATACGTAATTTAAATGCACACTAAACATATCAGCTTACATATTAATACATGCATATGTGATAAATTTTTATCTACGTATAAATAACAAATTTATTATTATCAGTAAAAAATAAAACAATTATTATTATTATTATTAAGAAATAAAAAATTTACTCTTATTTATGCAACGAAATTAAATTATTTTATATAGATACATTTATAAATATTTTGACAAGACGTATTTTCCACCTGAAGCGAAAATTGTTTCTGCCCGAACACAATAGCGATGATAGTATTTTCCACAAATTATAAGTTAATGCGTAAAAAGATTATGTTCAGTCGAATACGTGAAGCGGTGAATTGGAACTCGCCCAAAAGGATAGATAACGGACGGAAAATGATTTTCCCGTTCCCTTTAATTAATCGTACCGGTTGATTACAAGCGTGCGGTTTATCATTAAGCGAGCGAGATGAAAACGCTGCAGACCTTTACGCACCGTAATTGGAAAACACGTGTGCATAAGTTCAATCGGTTTGACTTTTCAAAATGACTCGATTAAATATAATCGACTGATTCTGACCGAATCAAAGAGCGTTACTCTAATCGTCAAAGCTCTCTGTGCAAAATAAGCACACCTACTTTGATTTTTGGGTCTACCAATTTCTGTCCTGTCATTTCGCTTTGATTTCTGAACCGTTTGCTGTATGTACGTTCTATTTTTAAAAATAAATGCATATAAAAACTTATCGTGTAAAATCTATTTATTACTGAAATATCACGGTCGTTTTAGATAGGTACAAATGTGGAATTGGGGTAAATGTATTGATTAGGGTTGTTCAAATTACGAAGCTATTTTCTTAAAATTATCGATAAGAAAAAGTACGTATATAAATGAGACTAAATGATAGTTTTTAAATTAAATATAATTACTCACGAATTTCTATTAAAATTATTTATATGCACGGAAGCAATAATATCGTAATTGGCAATGATTAATAATAATAATTTCAGAGATTTCCATAATTACATTCATTAATTTGTATATTGTAATTAACTCTGTAACTTTGAAATTGTCAGAATTATAAATATTTTAAAGATTTTTTAAATTTGGTCCACAGAAAAACGAAACACATATAAAAATAGCATTTTTTATATTTTTTTAGTTTTTATTTTTGAGTAAATTCCATACTGCCGCGGGATTTTCAAGCTTGTAATACGAACACTCTAATCGGATATTCGCCATAACCTCAAATTCTTTCCAAGCTTCAAATGTGAAGCGTGTATAGTATATCACACAATTACTTATATATTTTATTTTTATTAAATTCCACGAAACGACAGAATTGAGAACCAAATTTCACAAAAGTTAGGTTAAAGCAACATTTTAAAGTTTAGAATCTAAACCACAATAGATGGCACTGAAATATAAATTGACTCCAAAATGGTGCACCAAAATTTTACAACTGAAATTCCGCAATACAGATAAAACCGTCTGTTTTTATTTAATTAAACAAATCACGATTTCATTTCCTCCGCTTAAAAATATATTTTACAAAAAATATTGCTTAATAACAGATACTGATAAAAGGTACAACCCATACTTCGATTTCGTCGATGTTGAATAAACTTTACATTGAATAATTTGGATAATATGTATATTAATGTGATATTAATCAAGGTTTGCATTAACATAAATTATAATAAATGATTTTGAATTAATATTTCTCCGTATTCATACATTTTTTAATATTACAATTAATCTAAGCTGATTTAAATTTATTCGTTTCGATATTATAAAATAAAATGTGCAGAAGGCCATTTTGTTTATTCAGAAAACTTTATAGGTTAAGCGGTTCGTGTGCATATTTGCTTGCTAGCGTGTTCATTTAAATTAACGCATTTATATTCGAGTACAATTTTATCAATTTAGATATGAAAATTTATGCTAAATTTTTCTGCATACACATTTGTCTAGGTTTAAACAAAAATCAAGCGAGTGTAGTAACTGAATTACAAACAGAACTGAACACTAAACAGTATTGTTGAACAAATTACATGAAATCAAATTGTTGTTCTAGTTGAGAAGGATGTTCTGATTTCTGGCAGACTCAGCTTCGCTTACTGGATTATACACAAAGCAAGGGTAGTTTCGAATTTAATGTTTTAACAGAGATCAATGTTTAGTTCATTTGTTATAAAAACCTGTTGAACTCGTTTTATTGTGTGTCTGTCAGATTCATAAGTTTCATGAATTTCGAGAGATCCTTTCCTGAAATATGTTATGGTTATCAAATAAATTTTATACAATATTTTGTCATTTTATTATTCACGTTTTTCTTGCATAAATTCTTATTGTTTTATCCGATAATTCGGATGCATTCAGAATGTTAAATATTAAGAGGTACCCTTTCGATTAATTTTAAGTTGTGTATAAAAGAAACTGCAATTATCTTAACTACTTTCTAAATTGTTTGCCACTGGGTCATTTACTTTACGTAACGTCGGCCATCAGAAGGACGTCCAATAATTCGCAAAGGATTCGTGCCAACAATCCTCGAGGTCCATTTTATCGACCTTGACAACTTGCGGTATGTTCCATGAAATGGATTTTCTGAGAAACGAACCGTTGTAAATAGGCCAAGGCAACGCTTTCTGAAGGGACTTTCGAGTTTGCTGTCAAGAAATATGTTAGGATGGTCGCCAATGTGGCTGGCACGTTTCGTTTTATCGTTTCGTCCTGATTCTAATAACTGTCGCGTAACCTATCTCATAACGATGACCATGCGAACAAAACGACGCGTTTTAACTCTCTGTGACCTAGTTCCTTTTTCCTGAAAATAACACACTCCAACGTTCGTTAAATAAGAACCAATATACCCCTTACACTCGAAAGATAACTCACTCATCATTCAAGTTAATACAACGATTTAAAATAAATATTTTTTAACTAAATCTATAATATTATACATATGGTGTTTGAACATAGTAAAGCAGACGACAGTGGCAATTAATAATAGAGAAATAGTAATTCAGCAAACATTTTTAAGTAACAAATTTCGAGGTTAGTATCTGATGACAACAAAAATATCTTCAAGTGTTAAGGGTTAATTTTAACGTATATAACGTATAGAACTACCTTTAATCACACTTACTTATAATTGAAAATAAAGTACTGCAGCATCAATCAACATATACGACAAAATATGACAGACATTTCGATAAGAGAACGGCAACAAAACTTTGTAATATTAAGTTTAAAACCGATCATTTTGACTGGTTGGTAGTTATAGCATTAAAAAATAGTTGCAAGTTGAAATTCAAGTGTAGAATTTACAGTGAAATTGTAATTTGATGATTAGGTAAATATGCAGAATAAGAAAACCATTTCTGATTTCGATGACCGTGAAATATGTAGTCAAGGTCATAATTCTAAACAACGTTATTCTTGCATATTACAGTTAAACTTATTACAATAATTAATAGATAACAATTATAAAACTGAAAACTAACAGTTTAACAATTATAAAACTTACAATTTTTGATATAATGTTAAAATATTGTTAAATTATATATAGAAGTGATGAATATAATTAACAGTATACAAAAAGTGGACGACACAAGACATAACAATATCTGTGTTCCCAGGTGTGCGATAAAGTTAGAGATAAAGCTTCAAACAGTATTATTCGCAGCAAACCAGAGATGAAAGTTTGAAAACTTCGAATACGATAACGATTGATACAAAATCAATACTTTGAACAGCTATAAATTGCATAGTCGCTGAATAATTGCAAGTTCTGCAGCTAAATAAAACAGCTGATCAGAGATGCATGTGTACACACTGAAACGAGGACATAAAGTAGCAGCTGTCTACAACCTAATTCTTGTGTATGAGTCCACAGGAAGAAACAAAGCTTCTAACAGTGTTTATTGCTGGTTTAGATGTCTCTGTGGCGAGCGCAGGCCACAAGGTAACACTAGAGGTGGGTGTGAAATGTTGCGTTGCAGTTTACTTGGCCTGGCTCGGAAATTCCAGTCTGAATTAGGGAGGATAGTCCTATGCGTCAACGAGAAGTTTAGCACGAGGGAATTTTAAGCACGCTAGAGGTGATGGAATTATTCGTAACATATATGTTTAAAACTCAGTAGCCAGTGGGTCTGCAGAACAGATGTGTCACGCGAATTCGAACGTGTGTTTAAAATTTAGAGCATCAACTGTAAACGTATAGAACAGGAATGAGATGCAGAGATTTCAGAGATACGATCAGGTCAAACCGTGTCAGATACGACCTTTTGTCAGAGAATCAAACTTTCTTAAAATGGGCCAAAACCCCAGAAAAATGATCAAAAGAGTCGAAAGGTGGCTTACAAGGATCAGGGAGGTGGAGAGCCCTCAAACGAAAGCCAGTATTTATATAATGGTACGTATCAAACTGTAGTACAATAATATAACGCATTTATGGTACTAAAAATATAATACACACCACATAGTAATGCTACATAGTATTAACATACTATAGTATTCATGACAGCAAAAATACAGCACATACCACACAGTAATACTACACAGTAATAGAACGGACGTGCACTCAGCACATGTATGTTATGGATATGGAATATGTTCCATATTACGTACTCATGTTCCACATTGACTACATTCGTACTTCGAAAAACAGATAAGAAGTACACTAAGAAGAAAATAAATCCAACGGTAAGCTTTTTTAGAACATTCAAAACAATTTTACTAATTTAATAACAAACTAGTGGGTTTACAGGCCAAGTCACGTGAATTTAAATGTGTATTTCAGATTTAGAGTACCTATTGTAAACATATAGGTAGAACACGAATGAGATGTAGAGATTTTAAAGTTGTTCCAAACGATTAAACGTGTCTGAAACTATCGAAAACGATGCCAAACACGATTATTACTGATTTTACGACAACTGACGTTAATGACGATCAAGTATTTTCGTCAACAATGAGTTATAGAGCTTTTAGAGAGGTTCCGGTCGGTCTATGTGTCAAAAATTATTGGAAACGATACCAACACACGGTTTATTATCGATTCGACGACGATCGATGTTGATGACGACAGGTTCCTGCCGCCAGATCGCCGCCAAAATCTATACAGCAAATTTAGGGTGTTTCGCGAGCCTAATCTCAAAATTTCAAGTGAAAAGACCAAAAATTGCGGTCTGTAGCGTGGTATATACAAACAAATAGACAAACGCCCAAGGAGTCTTACTATAATATGTTCGGCAATTATGTCTTTAGCTATTCTTCACCGCTTTCAATAATAATGAAATATGTTATTAAGATGACTATTCTGAACAATTTTGTTTTATGTATGTTACCATCGATCGGTCTTCATTTTCGAGATATTCGCAGAAAACTTCGATTCAATTTCACGTTGCATTCATACTTTGCGTTCATGTTGGAATACGTATCTCATACAGCATAATCTAACCTAACCTATCCTAATAACTCAACTGCATTATTCACTTTTCAATTAAAATAGTTTAGACTCGATTAATATCATAGCAAGCGTGAAATTTTGTTTATTCAAAGTTAAAGTGGTGTAAATACTATGATTAAAGTATTACATGACTGGTGTCATGACAAATATTTATCTATAAAAAAGCAACAAATTTTTATATACAACATTTTCTTGTGTTACAAAAAGATTTCAAGATATTGAAAAGACTTTATTTCCATCTCCAATTTGAAGGATTATATCCATTCCCTAAAAATAGATTGCCGCAAAAAAATATATCAAATATTTTTTCAGAAACTACTGTTACTATTAACAGCAATATTATAGTACTGTATAAGTTTCAATAAATTCGGTTATTAACACTTGAGAAGTCTCCCTTGTAAGATCATTATTATAGAGTCCCTGGCCTTCGAACTAGGACCACGTACGAAAATTTCACTTTCATGGCCATAACATTATATCATATATGGAAAATTGTCTTAGGTCATGCAAAATTATTGCTAAGTACGTTGATAACGATATATACGTAGCAATTTGTTACTATCGTGATAATAAATTGTGTGGGTGATGAGTGATTAAGGGCTGTGCGAGCGTTTACGTCAAGCTCAAGTATCGATAGCGCTAGAGATGAAATTTGAATGCCATAGAAAATGTCTGCCTACTCAAAAGACTAGTTTACAACTCTCCAACCACATTATCCAAGTTGAAAAGAATTAAGGTAAGAGCACCAGTAGTTGACACTGTACCAGTACTTGACACTTTTTCAAAAAAAGTTAATAAATAAGGAAACCACAAGTTGGAATACATCAAACCTTATTAATCTGTATACTGTCGCACTTCAGCTGCTTAATTGCGAACTACTGCGCATATCCGCCATTCAAAAGTGTCATATCAACCGATTAATCAAACTTGCGCACGGCTCTTACGATTTGCCAGTGTTTTCTTATATAAATCGCTAAGGTTTGGTTAAAATGTAAGTATTGCAAGTTTATATTATTTAATCATTGTGAATAAAAAAGAGATTCGATTATGTTGTTTGAAACTCAAAAAGAGGTTTATTTATTAAAATTGGCAACAAACAATGCTAAATTGTTTAAATTCACTCCGTGTCAACTATTGAAACTTGTAATCGTCTATTATTCAGTAGTTGACGTGGGGTGTAAACTATTAAATTACTACGTGTCAACTACTGACTTTGTTCCTTTGTCATTTTTGAGTGCCTTCTACGAAGGATAACTTCATAAATTATACAGAAGTGACTATATTTTTGTATTTTCCTACGAAAAAGAGTTGTTCCCTGGAGTTATAATTGTTGTGTCTGAAACGACTACAATCATTTCAGCAATGGCAAAGTGTGGTAGACTGTGAAAGTGGCCAGAAGGAATGGATAAGCTAGATTATGAATAGGAAACAGTGCTGTTTCGTATCAAAGAACCCATTAAAATGAGTAGAACCAGACATGTATATTCAGTTACCAAACTAAGATTTTTTGTGAAAGTAACTTCTAATTATTGAATATTTTTTTTGTAAACTTACTCAAGAATAATATTTTTTAAACGTTCGATAAAATTCTGTATTCATACATTATCATGACTAGTTCATTAATTGGATTTTCTCCCTATGTCAACTACTGACACAAAAGGATGTCAACTACTAAATTTTTTGTTTTCGCTGGGTGTCAACTATTGAATCAAATTTTATGTTTAGAAAAAAAGAAAAAAAATTTACAACCGCCATCAGGAATGAATACTTGTTGTAATATAATAGAAGAATAGTTTGTGCAGCGACTGCTAATCATAAATTTTCCATAAAGTGAACTTAGCCTGAGCTATGTGAACAAATAGACAAAAAATTCCTTAAGGTGTCAACTACTGGTACCTTCACCTTGCAGCTATTTGGGAAAATAATGAAGATATAAAGCATATGATGTATACAGAACATGCCGGAAGCTGTGACCAAAAGGGTGGAAATACAGGATATTAACATGTGTTAATAATGTTATGTACAGTAGTAGTACATCATGTTAGTAGGTAATAAATTATGCAATTACAATTTGAACAGGTTTGTTAATTTTACGGAAAACGTAAAATATTGAATATTTATAGCGGTCCTAATTCGATGGCCAGGGACTGTAGTGTGCTATGTGGTATCCGGAGGGAATGTCACGGTCTCCCCACGACCCAGCCTCGTTCATAGATATATGTATTAGCGGCTCTAGAGGAGCCGCGCGCGTGCTTGACCTTCGCGGCACCTTCACGTACCCGCAAACGAGTTGCACATTAACGCCCGTTCGAATCCCCTTTATTGCCCGCGTATCACACGGAAAAGTTGGGCGCTAGACACTTTTTGATGTCAGGGTACAATACGCTGCGAAACGGAATGGTACAGAACGATACGATACGCGAGATGAAGCGATACGAAAAGATAGCGGACGGAACGACACGGAAACGCAGACTTTGTTAGGATTCAAACTGGCAGCGGAAAGGCGCGGCAGCTCAGATACGGTAATGAAAGGGTAAAGAGGCGGGATTCTTTTGAGGGTAAAGAGCACTAGCACGCAGACGCTATTCGAGAATTTGAAGGATAAGATTAGGCAATGCGGTATTCTTACAAAGGCAGACTTTAACTTTTAATAATCGCGTTTTTTATTCAATGGACGCAGATAACAGTTCCTCGCGGAAATACGCGGACGATAGTAGGGGGCACAGTTGCAATACGGCTTCATACGATACGGTAATACAAGGTTGGTGGTTGATTTCAGCGGCGTATAACCGAAACACGAAAAGGACCGATACGGTAATACGTTTCTTACTATACCGCAAGTTTCGATAGGTCCACTTACACGTAAATGTACCGTACGATAATTTACAAAATTCTTACGCGAAGGATTCTGAGTTGGCGGCCGTCTAAAGAGAGAGAAGAGTAGTACATAGCGGTATTTTCTGGAATACGCAAGGTATTCCGATATTACGACACGCAAATTTCGATGTCTGCTCCCTTAAAAATGGGTCACGAACTCGAGACACGGGAGCGCGCAATTCAAAGCCTAACGCGATAGATTGCGGTAACGCGGTACAACTCCTTCCGAGACTCGGTAATCAAGGCAAGCCTCAGCCTCTATGAGCTATAACCTCCTAGACTCTTAACCTAAGCGGAACGGAACGCCAGGAAATCGGGATCCTTTGAAAATCCCGGGCAGGTGCTTTCGGGTTTACCCTAACGCAACTTAACGATACTTAAACCTAAATGCGATACAAATGACAGGTGCTACGTAACCCCCTAGCAAATCTAATCGGTGGCTGTTCGATTGGTAATCGACAATTCGCGATCAGGTTGTCCGTCACGGAAGTCCCGTGTTCGTGATCTTACAAATTAATAGTGGGCTCACCGAGATGTCCTGGTTTCGCTATGGGCACGACTTCGTTATTGCGGTATCTTAACTGATCTTTCTACGCGTGTTACACTCGGCAAGTGTCAATTACGGAATAAGGAAGCGTGTGCCCTAGTGCAGAAACACGGGCACCTCGTGATTGCCCCCACTCTTCGCCGAAATCTCCTCGTGGTTTGTCTTCGCAGGACCTGACTCATCCTGAGCTAGCGGCGAAGTAGCGATAGCGTCCTTGCGACGTACGTCGGTCGATGTTGATAGCGACGTCACTTAATGGCGGCATATACAAAATAATATTGAACGGCAAATTACCTTCTTAGGCACGGCTGAACATTACGCGGTGCTGCTTCTCTGTAGGGCAAAGTTCGACGCGAATTACGTGTAAACAGTACTGCAATGTGTGACACTGCTGTTCTCTACGCGAGTACATTGAAATGAAGTTTCTGATGATCAAATTATAATTCTTCCCAAAGATATGATATGCTTTAACTTTGATAATTTACTTTTTTAGAAAATTCGCAAAATATGTAATTTCCAAATGTTTCCAATATCGTGTATTAGTGCAAAGAGGCGCTCTCATAGTGCCTAAACTACTTGGTACCTTTTATTTACATGTAATGTACTTTTGTGGGATTTGTTAATACTCTTATAAAACGTGGTGAAGGCAAAAAAGTGCGAATCAAAACATATGAAAATGATCGTTCAATTGAAACGATGAGCGAATGAACCAGATTGAGCCACTATAGTGGCACTATGTAATCTATGACATTCGCGAAAGCCATTACCGAAAACGATACCAAGCACGATTACTGTTGATTTCACGACGATGGACATCAATGACGACCAAGTATTGTCAATGTTGAGTTATAGAGCTTTTAACGCGGTTTCAGTCGATTCTATGTGTCGAAAATTATCGAAAACGATACCACCACTACGTCATTTTCCTTTTTCATCCTGCTGCATGCCAATACAATATTCGTTTTTAAAGTCCCATGTTTCTGAGATATTTATGAAAATGTTGATAATCTTCTTATGATGGCCGAATACAATTTTTTAATAAAACCAGCTTTTATTTCTTGTTTATATGCAACAGAGAAGGGTTTAGCGAACGTGATATTATTCTATTAACAAGAGACTCATTCCTATGTCAATATTTTAAACGAACAGACTGGTGATTTTTGTGTTTTTAAATCTTTTTGTATTTTCTACACATATATTTCTATATTATTATTATTTCTTTATTAGTTTATTAGTTCCGTATAAATGTTTGGTGTCGTATAGTTGATAATGTACTTGTAGGACCATAATTTTTTTGTGGAACAGTGTATCGTGCTAGATATTTAGAATTTTTTGATACACAATTTTGAAACTATTCGGTTGGTCAAAATGATCTGTCATATTTTAAGGAGAAATTCGATATTATATATGAAACTAAAATTTGATTATACAATATATCAATTGTTCTTTTAGTGTACAAGAGAAATTATTATTGATCAAGATTTTGATTTCATCGCCATTAGGCTTTTAAAACTGTACTTGCTCTTCTTGAACAGGAGTTTATTTTTCATAGGAATATTTATTTACTTTTTTATAGGAATATTTTCAATATTTTTAGAGATTCAAAAATCTTTTTCTAGTTAAAATTAGTATTTCTTTTGCTTGCGTTGTTTATTGTCTTCTATTATTATTTTTTTTATTTTTACTGTATTTTATTATCTTTTTATTTATGTCGTTTATTGTTTTTTATTATTTCTTTTATTTATATTTCTTACGTCTCACTATTTCTTTTAATTTATAGTGTTTATTGCTTTTTATTATTTCTTTTATTCCTGTTATTTATTGTGTGTTACTATGCTTTTATTTATTTCAATTATTGTCTATTATTATTTACTTATCTATATTGTTTATTGTATTTTAGTATTTTTTTATATTTATATTGTTCTTATCTTTTTCTGTTTATATCGTTCACTTCTTTTATTATTTTTTATTTATGTTGTTTACTGTTCATTATTGTTTCTATATTTATATTATTTATTATGCTGTTTATATATTATTATAATTTTTTTATTTAAGTTCTTTATTGTTTGTTATCACTTTTTTTCTATGTTCTTTAGTATATTTTATTATTCTTCATATTATTTATTGTATGCTTTTATTTGTTTATTTTTTTTATTCCCCTCATATCTCTCACTTCTCTCCTTTTTGCGAATCAACTATTATGAATTATCATTAACTATCATCAATTATGAAAGAATTCATCAGTTTTATCAAATCAAAAAGAAATCATATTTTTCTCTATAAATAATTGGTTACAACCGGTGAATTTTATCGAATTGTTATTCTATCTACTCGACTGACCTAAGATTAAATCTTGAGTGCGCCATCGAAACGACAGTGTCGGTATATACAAAAATTTAATGTCAAATTTCGCTACGAGCTTCCGGAGCAATTCAATATTTTTGTATTTCCGTCGAGAAAAAGAATATTGCGAGATTGAAACGAAAGCTAGTACGATGTTAAAATACCGATAAAGTTTCAAATTGGCAAGGAAATGCGTCTACTATAAATTTTCTCGTTGAAAAACGGTGAAAAAACGCATAAAAGACTGTTCGACAGTTGCTTCGAATGGATTCGAGTCTAGAAACGCTTGGCAATAAATTAATAGCTGCATCACTTCCAGCCGATTAAACAGAACGAGGAAGGACAGCGTATCGATGTATTATACAGGATGTCGCAGTATTGATGATACACTCTACCTACTAAAACGAGGAAGGAATGTACGGCTTTGTTTAGCAATCCAGAAATATTCGGTGGTCGAACATTCACTTTAACAAAATTAAGTTTAAAAATATTTTTCAATGTTTATAAGTCATTCAGGAACATGTCCTTTATACGTTGGCCACACTGAAACAATAGAAAATTTTAGTAGATAATATTTGTTATGGATAGGACACACCTTACGGAAATTCAGAGCATGAAATATTAACGAAAAACCACACAGTCGATTGCAATTAAATGGGTTTTTCGGGGTAGCAGATCAAAAGCCGTAGTTTATGGGTTCGCCCATGTTGGAAAATTCCAAATTACCCTCCTGAATAAAGCACGGCGAAGAGCACATGGCCGTCCAACGACGACCACCATGGAAACGAGACCCGATGCTCTGACGTCAGGGCCATAAAACAACTCCCTGAGTTTCGCGAGGGACAAGGAAACCTCTCGGAACAGGAAGAACATTCTGTAAAAAGCATCGGAAGACGTAACTTCGCCTTCGGAAACGCAGCTTTACCGGAATATATTGTATTTTCAAAAACGGACTTAGCGAACGTGTCGGTCATTTTAACCCTTATCTTATACCTATGCCCAGAATTACGTTCACGGGGAAACCTGTGGCCGTATTCGTCGAACACCGTAGCGGGATGTGCATTTTAAAATGAGGGAGGACCTCGGGGCCCTTACTTCGTTAATACGATTTTTCGAGCGCACTTTGTTTTTACATTTACCGTTAAGGGTGGCAATACCTTTAGAATCTTAAAAAATGGCAAAATTTTGTTTTCTCTAAAATGTTAGTGCAACATCTCAAAAGTATAGTCTCAAAATTTTAAAGCGTAATACGGAGCCCTTTTGATGTTATAGCCGATTATCGTGACTCATGTCTGGTATCGCGCCGCAGATATTCACGCGCTCGGTGCGGAGGGCTATGTAGCAGATTTGTTATTATCATGCCATTGTTGTGTTTGAAATTTTGTATTTTTACGGAGAATGAGCTTATGGAGAAAAATCAACTTTACGAGTAAGCCCAAGGATTATTATATGGCGTAGGAATCGCAGATTAGTTGGTAAATCATTGAAATTATTCAGATTTTACTTATCGAAACTTTAAACGCATTTTTCTCAAAACTACATTTTTAAAATTGGCGTGACTGATAACTCAAAAACTAGTTTATCAATCGCGCTCAAATTTTTTGCACATATCCACGACAATGCTATCTAACATATGAACCTAAATGTACGAAATAAATTTAACATTAAAGTCCTTTTTTATTGCAAAATATTGTGAAAATTTTCAGTAAAATTCAAAGTTTTTCTTTAAAAGCGCGCCATCTCTTCAATTTTCCATATTTTTCACATTTCTTAGGTTCATCTACTAACTGTGAATGTTAATAATCGGAACGTCGTTTGCAAACTTGTTTCAGACCAATGTAACTAAAGCTAGAAGTCACGCCGTTTCACGAGACGCGCCGAAACACTTCCAGGAAAGACTATCATAATTCCGCCATTTTTTAATATTTTAAAAAAAAGAAAATATGCTGTAATAGGCAATAGTTATAATAAATTATACCTGAAATTTCTAAATTATAAGACAAAGATATCCTATACAAAAAATTTCCCAAATATTAGCTTATTTTCATCTATCTAAAGGTATTGCCCCCCTTACTACTTTAATGGCCGCTCACACAACATGTGTGTGACGATTGATGAACGTAGGTGGTTGCTTTAACCCTTAACGCTCCAAGTGTGCCTCTCAGGCACCACCGATGAGCGGCGTTACGTTACTCAATTACAATTAACCCTTTGCACTATTTCCACGAGTCTGAGTCGTGACGCACTCGTACTTCAGTTGTGATCAATTTTACTCGAATTTTCAATACGCTTCAGTTTGGAGTTCAAGTCTAATTATAATTCGCATAGTCAACGATTGCATAATACCAAATTAACATAACGTTTCAACTTTCTTTGTCTGTTTTTATATTGTGGCCGTATTAATTATTTCTGACTGACGCACCTGACAAATTAATCATAGGCCAAGGGGTTAATATAAATAATGTAATCAAAATTGTATTACTTCTGAGATGAATAAAGATTGTTTGACATATATTATTATTTACACGTCATTGTAGCATTTAAAATCTGACACTTACTTGCAAGTGATGATGAGAATAAGTTTTCGATTTTCACAATTAAAAGTCGGAGCGTTAAGGGTTAATAAGTATCACACAAAGGAAGATATTAAATTTATTGTATTAAATGTGTCGTAATTGTTATTGTCTTCGTTTGTTTTATGTGTATGTTCAAACACGTTGAATTATTTCGTGAATTTACATAAAGTCTTTACAAATTAATTCTTCAAAAATATTGCCCACCCCTCGCGACATTTGATTGCGTAGGCGGCTATTAAAGTGTTAATAAATGATTAATACGAAATATATTTCATTTTTCATCATTCAAATTTTGACAGTCGATTAATTATGAAAGTGGTGTAAAACAACACGTAAAAATATTTGAATTAAATTCTCCTAAAAGAAATTTATATAATCAAATTACATCTTGATAAATTAATAAAAACATTACCGAACTTGACATAAATAACAAATAGTAATTGATTAATATCTTTAATTTGCTCGAAGCAAAAGTCACCACTTTCAAAATAAACGTTCCATATCTGTCAAGGTCGCGACAGGGGATGGATCCCTGGCGGTCGAATGGCGTCTTTTGACGCAAGTCGGATCTCCCACCTCCTCGTGGTGGTCGCTGGGATAGAGGCTCGCTCTCAGGTATTCGATCTCGGTCGGGTGCCTGAGGGTTAAGGCCTCTATGCTAACGGGAGAACGGCGCCTCAAGGGCTGCAGGTGCACAGTTGCACCTCCAGTATGGGATTAGCGCTCCCAGGGTCCTGAGCTTCCTTCATACCGTAAGCCTGTGGTCATGTTTCGCAGGAACGGGGGGCTTGCCTTAACCGGCCGGCCCGCGAGGAGTAAACCTCTATAAAAAATCCGCCGTGTGGCCGCGGGGCGGAATACGGCCACGGTATCCCCTGCCTGTCGTATGAGGCGACTAAAAGGGGGTGCTCCCATCGTCCCTGAATTAGTTCCGAGGATGTGCGAGGCTATACCGGCGGGGTCTTCGGACCCTGGCAGGTACTACCATGCCGGGCAGGTTCGCACGGAGGAGCGAAAAGGGGGCGATGGGGGTAGGGGGGTCGTCCCAACCCAAGGTGTTACGGTCAACCGTGCCGAGGGGTGCATGGCTGCCGGGACGTTAAACTGGGCAGTCTCAAACGGTTCCCTCGGGGGTACCTGCCGACCCCCCCGAGTAAGTAGGCTTACCCGGGCAAGGCGGCTCTGCCCGGGCGGACCTTCATTCCGACCACGCTCGTGGGAATATTATGGAGTTTAAAAATATAAATCAAATGGGGATTATTGGGGGGGAAGCGTCTTGTCCGCAGGGGCAAGCGCCAAGTGAGAGTCTGGAGGGGCGCGACTGCGTTGTCGTGGAAGCTACGGCATCCACGTCCGCTGCAGACGTTGCTGCACCGTCCGCGCAAGCTAGCGCGTCGACGGAAGCTGGTGGCTCTTCCACTGGCGCCTCACGAGGACCTACTGTGCGCAGCAGTACAGTGGTCCTGGAAGATTTAGCAGCGAGTCTCCGTCAAATGCCGTTCGGCAGATTGACTCGTGCTCGGAGGGCGGGGCTATCCTCACTTTCATCATCGCGCGACTCGCTGGTGATGGAAGCTGAGATGGCCCAAGACTCGGACTCTTCCGTCCGGTCGTCTGTGTCCCTAGACCGGAGAAAAAGGGCGGCAGATTACGCCGGCATGGCCGCTGCCAAGAGGAGGCTTCTCGAGGTGGAGGCCGCTGTGGAGGAGGTAGAGGCGGCAAGGAGCCTACTGGACCCGACAGTCCCCCCGCCTCCGCCCAGTCGGTCCAGCATACCGCTGCCGGACGAGGCTGTAATGGCGCGGGAGTTTCGGGCCATGTCAACGGCTGCGTTGATTGCCCGCGTGATGGAGAGCATGGACACCGTTGAGAAGGTGGCTGGCCGGTCGAAGAACCTCAGCGGCAAGTATGTCCATGCTCTCAGGTACGCCTCGCATGTCACCCGAGTAGCGGACGCAGAGCTGGCCACGAGGTCGGCAACATTGGCTACCGCCGCGCTGGAGGAGGAGAATCGCCTCCTGAAGAAGAGGCTGGAAGACCTTGAGGCGGAGGTCCGCCTTATCAAGGAGAGGGCGTCAACGAGGAGGAGCGTGACACCCCCCGCTGCTCCCGAAATACCGCCTCAGCCGACACGCCCGCCGTCGCCGCCTGCGTCTGTGCCGTGTGTGGTGGTCGCCGAACCGCCGGCACAATTGAGGCAGGAGCCGCCGAGGGCAGTAGTTGCGTCAGAGTCGCAAATGGTGGAGAAAATCTGTCGGGAGATTGACTCTCGTTTTGCGGCTCTTAGGGCGGAGTTATTCACCAGCATGGGCTTGGTGGATACGTTGCGTCGGCCACAGGTCCAGGCTCCTCCGGGTAGGGCGGTGAATTTGCCGCGTGACGCCACCGCTGGAAAGAAGCGGAAGAAGAAGGGCAAGTTGAGGCGCAAGCCCGTGCCCGCGACCTCGACGGCTGTTCCGCCGGCAGTCACCGATCATGTGGTGAGCACGACGCGGACGCCGGCTGAACCTTCCCGTGCCACTGCGGGAGAAACCTGGGCCACTGTCCTTGGCAGGAAGGCCAGGCAAAGATCCGCGGTTGCTGCCGCTACTGCGGGAAACTCTGGCGCTACCGCCAGAGCAGGAGGGAAGAAGGCAGCCGATGGGCGTGGTTCTCGAACGGGAACCACACCTAAAGTGGTGCCGCCCAGACCTCCGCGCACCGCGGCCGTTTCGGTGTCCATACCGGAGGACTGCCGGTTGACGTACACGGAGGCGTTTGCGACCGTGAGGTCAAAGGTTGACCTAAAGGCCTTGGGCGTTCCCCCGCTGTGTCCAAGGAGGACGGCTACCGGCGCCTTTTTGCTGGAGGTGTCGGGACCCGAGAGAGCCGCGGGGGCAGACCTTTTGGCTTCGAAGGTCGCGGAGGCCCTGGACGGCACCGGGGCGCGGATAACCCGTCCGGTTAAGACGGCCGACCTCCGGCTGCGTGGAATCATTGATTCCATAACGCCAGCGGAGGTCGTGGCCGCTATTGCCGAGGCAGGAGGCTGCAGACCGGCGGACGTGCGCACTGGAGACATCCGCTGCAGACCGATGGGCCTGGGCACGCTGTGGGCCAGATGTCCCACGGCTGCAGCGAGGAAGATTGCCCAGGCTGGCAGCGTCATCGTCGGATGGACACGCGTACGTGTCGATGCGCTACAGGCCAGACCCATGCAGTGCTTCCGCTGCATGGAGTTTGGCCACGTCCGCCGAATGTGCACCAGCACGGTGGACCGGACGGGGCGGTGCTACAACTGCGGCGCTGAAGGACACCGCGCTTCGCAGTGCGCGGCACCCCTCAACTGCGCGCTGTGCGCAGAGAAGGGAATGCCGGCAAACCACAGGCTGGGGACGCAGCCGTGCCTCGCGTCCAAAGGCAGCCCACCAAGAGGGCGCAGTGGCAGGCGCCGCCGAACTAGACGGGCCGCGGTTGCCAGAGCGGCAGCTGATACCCCACTTGCGCCTGTCCCGGTGGTGGTTTACCCGGCGGTGGTGGCGCCTGTCCCTGCAGGGGCAGAGCCAGCCATCGCGGCTTCGAGCGCTACTGCGCCGGAGAGGGTACCACCGGCTTTAGCCGTGGCGTCAGTGCCGCCGGAGACGGACGCAAGTCCGGACGCAGTGCCTTGCACTGCTCCAGAGGTGGGTGGGTCTGCGGGCCCCATGGAAACCGACTGATATGGGGCCTGCGGGCCCGATAATCCAGTCAAACCTGAACCGCTCGGCCAGGGCGCAAGATCTCTTTGCGCAGGCCCTGGCCGAGCGAGAAGCAGGTATAGGAGTAGTGGCGGAGCCCTATAGAGTCCCGGTCCATCCGCACTGGACCGGTGACTCTTCGGGCTCCGTCGCAATAGTTTGGACCGGTCGGCCCGGGTCCCCGCCCTGCACACTTATCGAGAGTGGGCGGGGATTTGTGGCGGCCGACTGGGGTGGAACCGCGGTGGTGGGCGTGTATGCTCCTCCGAGCTGGCCCCTCGCGTCATTCGAGGTCTTCTTGGACGAGGTCAGGCGGTGTGTCACACGTTGCCTGCCTCGTCCTGTCATTGTCCTGGGGGATTTTAACGCCAAGGCTGAGGCCTGGGGGTCCCCCAGGACAGACGCGAGGGGCGAGACTTTGCTCGATTGGGCGGCGGGACTGGAGCTCCGTTTGCTAAACACGGGCTCCGTCCATACGTGCGTGCGGCAGCACGGGGGGTCCATAGTGGACCTCTCGTTCGCTACTCCCGCTGCTGCGCGCCGTATCTCGGGGTGGAGGGTGGCGGAGGAGGTTGAAACACTTTCGGACCATCGATATATAACGATGGTCCTCTCCGCCACCTCTCCGGCACAGAGGCCCCGAGGCCGCCCCCAGGATGGAGCAGCCCCATCACCGCGGTGGTCGTTGAAAAAGTTAGACAAGGACGCCCTGATGGCTGCCGCCCACGTCGTGGCCTGGAATCAAGACAGGCCAGTCGACGGGCACGAGGGAGCCCGCTGGCTTCGCCGCGCATTGACACTAATATGCAATGCGGCGATGCCAAGAGCGGGACCCTCGTGGAGGAATTCGGTGTACTGGTGGTCGCCCGAGATCGCTGATCTTAGATGCGATTGCATCCGGGCGCGCCGCCGGTACACACGTGCCCGTCGACGGCGTGGTGAAAGCCCGACGTGGGTGGCCGAGCTGTATGCGCTTTACAGGGAAAGAGTAAAGGCGCTGCAGCTGGCCATCAAGAAGGCTAAGGCCCAGGCCTGGCAGGAGCTCCTCAGGAGACTCGAGGAGGATCCGTGGGGGCGCCCATATAAGATTGTCATGAGTCGATTACGACCATGGGCGCCCCCCCTAACGGAGTCTCTGGACCCCCGGTTCCTCGGCCGCGTGGTGGACACCCTCTTCCCCCTTTCCGGGGTCACGGAGGGCCACGCGGCTGAGGATGTGTCGGACCACATCAACTGGTCCGACGAACTGGGGGTAACAGACGAGGAGCTCTCTGCCGCCCTGAAGCGGCTCGGGGCAAAGAACACTGCCCCGGGCCCGGATGGTATTCCAGGGAAGGCCTGGGTCTTGGCCTCGGGCGTCCTTGGGGAGGAATATAAAGCAATTTATAATAATTGCCTGAAATCGGGGGTATTCCCCGATGAGTGGAAGACCGGACGGATGGTCCTTATAAAAAAGGATGGCAGACCCGCGGAGTCCCCCTCCGCGTACCGGCCCATTTGCCTGTTGAATGAGGCGGGAAAGCTACTAGAGCGAATAGTTGCTTCCCGCCTCCACAGGCACCTGTCCTCGGTAGGTCCCGATCTGGCGGATTGCCAGTTTGGCTTCCGCGAGGGGCGTTCAACGCTCGACGCGATTTTACGCGTTCGGTCCCTCGCGGAGGCAGCCGTCTCCCGGGGTGGGGTGTGTATAGGTGTGTCATTGGATATAACCAATGCCTTTAACACCCTGCCCTGGGCCGCCATTAGGGAGGCACTAATTTACCACCAAGTGCCTCCCTACCTTCGGGCGGTGATCGGGAACTACCTGCAGGACAGGTACGTTGTGTACAAGGGCCGGTACGGCGAAGTACGGAGGGAGGTGAGATGCGGCGTGCCCCAGGGTTCCGCTTTGGGACCAGACTTATGGAACCTGGGGTACGACCGCGTTCTGCGGGTCCCTCTTCCCGACGGCAGCTATGTCGTCTGCTATGCAGACGACACGTTCGTACTTGCCGTCGGGAAGAGTCTTGCGAGGACCATCCGTCTGGTCGAGGTGGCGGTGGCCGCCGTCGTCGGACGGATCCACGAGCTGGGGCTTAGGATAGACCCTAGTAAGACCGAGGCCATTGCGTTTCACAATAGGCCTCGGTCGCAGGGACTGCCCCCCTCGTGGGTCCGGGTAGGTGACGCCTGGGTCGAGGTCGGGTCCAGTTTGAGGTATCTGGGACTCGTCCTCGACAGCCACTGGCGCTTTGATCTGCACTTTGAGCATCTGGTCCCCCGAGTTGAGCGATCGGCTGCAGCTCTAGGCCGCATAATGCCGAACCTCGGGGGACCGGAGGAGAGGGTTCGCCGCCTTTACGTGGGGGTGGTGCGGTCTATGGTTCTGTATGGAGCCGTAATTTGGGCTGCGGCCCTGATGGCCAGCCGGCGCAGCATTCAGCTGTTGCACGCGCTACAGAGACGGCTGGCCATCAGGGTCATTAGGGGATACCGCACCATCTCCTACGGGGCGGCGATGGCTCTGGCGGGCCTCGTCCCGTTCGAGATGCTGGCGGGGGCGGACGCGCTTGCTTATACGCGCGTCCGTGCCCTGCAGCAGGTCGACGGGGCCCGACCGGAGCCAATCATGATCGAGCAGATCAGGCGCCAGGCCCGACAACTGGCTGTCAATCGCTGGCAAGTACAGTTATGTACTTATGCCGGCAAGCCAGTTGTCGGGGCTCTCCTGCCGCAGTTGGAGGAATGGCGGGAGAGACGGCATGGTAGGCTCACCTACCGTATGACACAGGTGCTCACCGGGCACGGTTGCTTCGGTGCGTACCTGTGTCGAATAGGGAAAGAGACGACGGCGGCATGCTGCCACTGTGGGGAGAGTGAGGACACGGCGCGGCACACGCTGGAGGAGTGCCCTGCCTTTTCAGCGCCGCGCCGTGTCCTCAAACAAGAGATTGGGTTTGACCTCTCGCTCGCCAGCTTAGTTGGGGCGATGCTGGCGAGCGAGAGGAATTGGAGAGCGGTGGCCTCCTTCTGTGAACATGTTATGTTGCAGAAGGAGGCCGCCGAAAGGGCCCGCGAACAGGCGGGCCTGCGCAGCATTCGAGGGGGCCGATCCCGTCGTGTTACGACGGCCGGCCCCCTCTCTTTGGGAAGGACGACTCCCCGCGGTGCCGTAACCGCGGGGAGTTCTGATTTAAGGGGGAGCCGCCGTGGCCGCCGGGGGCCTCGGCTGGACTCCCCCAGGTGACATCGGCTGGCCGGCGGCTCCGCGCATTAGCGTGGGCCGTCGGCCATGCTTTCTTGGTCACGGGGGTAGCGGCGGCTCCGGGGAGGCCTTACGTCTCCCCTTGCAGAGCCGCCGCAGGGGCAGTGGCGTCCTGGGTGGGGGCCCAGGACGCCCTGCACGCTGCCCCGGGGGGGACGGCGGTGCCTCGGTGGTCCGGGCGCCGCCGTAAAGATTAGTTTGGTTTTATGGGGGAGGTCTTTCCGACCTCCCCCGGGACGATGGTAATGGCGCGGGGGCCCCAGTTGTGTTCGTCAAGAGTTCCTGGGGTCCCCATCATGCGCCGGGGAAGGACCACCGTGGGGGTTTTAGCAGGTAAAAATCCTGCATAACCCCGCGCCCTCCCCCAAGGGTGCGGGGTATCTTTCGAAGATTTCCCCCACGTAAAAAAAAAAAAAAAAAAAAAAAAAAGGGGATGGATCCCTTTCTGTCAATATTTACCGCAGTGAATTCGTAATAAAAGAGAATAAAAGACAGAAGGGTATCACGAACTAAGCAGAGTTTACCCCACTTACATATCTTATACAAAGCGTATGTGGTTGGAAGAGGAAGCGCTAGTAAATCGGGTTTTGTTACGATCGTAACGATTTTCGAAGTCGTAATGCGTCTCTGGTCGAGAAACTCGCATTCTTCACGGAATGAAGCTCCACTATAATTCCTAATCCGCTCGGTATTTCAAAACTCCATCCGGGATCCGTAGAAATATCTGCTCGTTCCGCGTAATTTATCGACATCACGAAGTCGTGGGAGCAGTATCGTCGGGAGTAATTTTCTCGCAAAAATCGCCTCGTATTTCAATTTCTCATGCAAATAACTGACATTAATCGGAACAACGTTGCTCGATCGCGTGTTTCTCTCGCGAGCACCCCTCGACTTTACTGTATTTATTATGGAACGCCTAGTGCTCCATTTCTTCGCCGGACCATTACTTTTATGAATGTATTTCGGTCACAAAACAATAGCAACCATCGAGGATCTTAATTTAACCTATTTATTTTCACATAATTGCACTCTTTGTTTTATATGAAATATGTATTAGGCTGATACGTATCAGATGGACGAATGTACAAATATGGAGTTAGGTTAGGTTCATGCAATATGCTTTTATTCGAACAGAATTGCTATTCTGTATTCACATTGTTTAACTTCTCGTCGTATGATTCAGTTGATATAAGAGTCAATGCAGCTACCTACTTTTATAATATTAAAATAAACAAAGAACGTTAAAATGTGTCAATTTTGTATTAAACTTTGCAATTTAAAATTTTTAAATGTTATGACAATGTTACATTTAGCTTTGTCAATTTAAGTTAAAATATTATGTCAATTTTATATTCAGTTCTTTCTGCCGTTGTTTTACTGAACATACATTAAAGGCGCACTCACACTGTACCCATACATGTATTAAAGGCACAGTAACATCGCTTATGCACTTTAAAGGTACTCTTCAGAATATTAAAATTATAAAATTGCAAAATAGTAAAATGATAAAATAGTGAAATAGTAAAGCAACAAAATAGTAAAATGGTAAAACAATAAAATAGTAAAATAGTAAAATGATAAAATGGTAAAATGGTGATGGTAAAATGGTACAATGGTACAATGGTACCATGGTAAAATGGCTAAATAGTGAAATAATGTACAGTGAAATAGTACTTTAATGTAATAGCAAAATAGTAATGTAATAAAATGATATTAAAATAAAATACTAAAATAGTAAAATAGTACAGCAATATAATTGTGAAGTAGAAAAATGGTAAAATAGTGAAATAGCAAACAGTGAAATAGTATTTTAATGTAATAGCAAAATAGTAAGATAATAAAATGATATTAAAGCAAAATACTAAAATAGCAAAATAGTACAGCAATAAAACTGTGAAGTAGCAAAATGGTAAAATAGTAAAATAGTAAAATAGTAAAGTAGCAAAGTAGCAAAATAGCAAAATAGCAAAATAGCAAAATAGCAAAATAGTACAATAGCAAAATAGTAAAATAGTAAAATGATAAAATGGTAAAATGGTACAATGGTACAATGGTACCATGGTAAAATGGCTAAATAGTGAAATAATGTACAGTGAAATAGTGCTTTAATGTAATAGCAAAATAGTAATGTAATAAAATGATATTAAAATAAAATACTAAAATAGTAAAATAGTACAGCAATATAATTGTGAAGTAGAAAAATGGTAAAATAGTGAAATAGCAAACAGTGAAATAGTATTTTAATGTAATAGCAAAATAGTAAGATAATAAAATGATATTAAAGCAAAATACTAAAATAGTAAAATAGTAAAATAGTAAAATAGTAAAATAGTAAAGTAGCAAAGTAGCAAAATAGCAAAGTAGCAAAATAGCAAAATAGCAAAATAGCAAAATAGCAAAATAGCAAAATAGCAAAATAGCAAAATAGCAAAATAGTAAAATAGCAAAATAGTAAAATAGCAAAATAGCAAAATAGCAAAATAGCAAAATAGCAAAATAGTAAAATAGTAAAATAGTAAAATAGTAAAATAGTAAAATAGTAAAATAATAAAATAGTAAAATAGCAAAATAGCAAAATAGCAAAATAATAAAATAGCAAAATAGCAAAATAGCAAAATAGTACAATAGCAAAATAGTAAAATAGTAAAATGATAAAATGGTAAAATGGTACAATGGTACAATGGTACCATGGTAAAATGGCTAAATAGTGAAATAATGTACAGTGAAATAGTGCTTTAATGTAATAGCAAAATAGTAATGTAATAAAATGATATTAAAATAAAATACTAAAATAGTAAAATAGTACAGCAATATAATTGTGAAGTAGAAAAATGGTAAAATAGTGAAATAGCAAACAGTGAAATAGTATTTTAATGTAATAGCAAAATAGTAAGATAATAAAATGATATTAAAGCAAAATACTAAAATAGTAAAATAGTAAAATAGTAAAATAGTAAAATAGTAAAGTAGCAAAGTAGCAAAATAGCAAAGTAGCAAAATAGCAAAATAGCAAAATAGCAAAATAGCAAAATAGCAAAATAGCAAAATAGCAAAATAGCAAAATAGCAAAATAGTAAAATAGCAAAATAGCAAAATAGCAAAATAGCAAAATAGCAAAATAGCAAAATAGCAAAATAGTAAAATAGTAAAATAGTAAAATAGTAAAATAGTAAAATAGTAAAATAATAAAATAGTAAAATAGCAAAATAGCAAAATAGCAAAATAATAAAATAGCAAAATAGCAAAATAGCAAAATAGTACAATAGCAAAATAGTAAAATAGTAAAATGATAAAATGGTAAAATGGTACAATGGTACAATGGTACCATGGTAAAATGGCTAAATAGTGAAATAATGTACAGTGAAATAGTGCTTTAATGTAATAGCAAAATAGTAATGTAATAAAATGATATTAAAATAAAATACTAAAATAGTAAAATAGTACAGCAATATAATTGTGAAGTAGAAAAATGGTAAAATAGTGAAATAGCAAACAGTGAAATAGTATTTTAATGTAATAGCAAAATAGTAAGATAATAAAATGATATTAAAGCAAAATACTAAAATAGTAAAATAGTAAAATAGTAAAATAGTAAAATAGTAAAGTAGCAAAGTAGCAAAATAGCAAAGTAGCAAAATAGCAAAATAGCAAAATAGCAAAATAGCAAAATAGCAAAATAGCAAAATAGCAAAATAGCAAAATAGTAAAATAGCAAAATAGTAAAATAGCAAAATAGCAAAATAGCAAAATAGCAAAATAGCAAAATAGTAAAATAGTAAAATAGTAAAATAGTAAAATAGTAAAATAGTAAAATAATAAAATAGTAAAATAGCAAAATAGCAAAATAGCAAAATAATAAAATAGCAAAATAGCAAAATAGCAAAATAGTACAATAGCAAAATAGTAAAATAGTAAAATGATAAAATGGTAAAATGGTACAATGGTACAATGGTACCATGGTAAAATGGCTAAATAGTGAAATAATGTACAGTGAAATAGTGCTTTAATGTAATAGCAAAATAGTAATGTAATAAAATGATATTAAAATAAAATACTAAAATAGTAAAATAGTACAGCAATATAATTGTGAAGTAGAAAAATGGTAAAATAGTGAAATAGCAAACAGTGAAATAGTATTTTAATGTAATAGCAAAATAGTAAGATAATAAAATGATATTAAAGCAAAATACTAAAATAGTAAAATAGTAAAATAGTAAAATAGTAAAATAGTAAAGTAGCAAAGTAGCAAAATAGCAAAGTAGCAAAATAGCAAAATAGCAAAATAGCAAAATAGCAAAATAGCAAAATAGCAAAATAGCAAAATAGCAAAATAGTAAAATAGCAAAATAGTAAAATAGCAAAATAGCAAAATAGCAAAATAGCAAAATAGCAAAATAGTAAAATAGTAAAATAGTAAAATAGTAAAATAGTAAAATAGTAAAATAATAAAATAGTAAAATAGCAAAATAGCAAAATAGCAAAATAATAAAATAGCAAAATAGCAAAATAGCAAAATAGTACAATAGCAAAATAGTAAAATAGTAAAATGATAAAATGGTAAAATGGTACAATGGTACAATGGTACCATGGTAAAATGGCTAAATAGTGAAATAATGTACAGTGAAATAGTGCTTTAATGTAATAGCAAAATAGTAATGTAATAAAATGATATTAAAATAAAATACTAAAATAGTAAAATAGTACAGCAATATAATTGTGAAGTAGAAAAATGGTAAAATAGTGAAATAGCAAACAGTGAAATAGTATTTTAATGTAATAGCAAAATAGTAAGATAATAAAATGATATTAAAGCAAAATACTAAAATAGTAAAATAGTAAAATAGTAAAATAGTAAAATAGTAAAGTAGCAAAGTAGCAAAATAGCAAAGTAGCAAAATAGCAAAATAGCAAAATAGCAAAATAGCAAAATAGCAAAATAGCAAAATAGCAAAATAGCAAAATAGTAAAATAGCAAAATAGTAAAATAGCAAAATAGCAAAATAGCAAAATAGCAAAATAGCAAAATAGTAAAATAGTAAAATAGTAAAATAGTAAAATAGTAAAATAGTAAAATAATAAAATAGTAAAATAGCAAAATAGCAAAATAGCAAAATAATAAAATAGCAAAATAGCAAAATAGCAAAATAGTACAATAGCAAAATAGTAAAATAGTAAAATGATAAAATGGTAAAATGGTACAATGGTACAATGGTACCATGGTAAAATGGCTAAATAGTGAAATAATGTACAGTGAAATAGTGCTTTAATGTAATAGCAAAATAGTAATGTAATAAAATGATATTAAAATAAAATACTAAAATAGTAAAATAGTACAGCAATATAATTGTGAAGTAGAAAAATGGTAAAATAGTGAAATAGCAAACAGTGAAATAGTATTTTAATGTAATAGCAAAATAGTAAGATAATAAAATGATATTAAAGCAAAATACTAAAATAGTAAAATAGTAAAATAGTAAAATAGTAAAATAGTAAAGTAGCAAAGTAGCAAAATAGCAAAGTAGCAAAATAGCAAAATAGCAAAATAGCAAAATAGCAAAATAGCAAAATAGCAAAATAGCAAAATAGCAAAATAGCAAAATAGCAAAATAGTAAAATAGCAAAATAGCAAAATAGCAAAATAGCAAAATAGCAAAATAGCAAAATAGCAAAATAGCAAAATAGTAAAATAGCAAAATAGTAAAATAGCAAAATAGCAAAATAGCAAAATAGCAAAATAGCAAAATAGTAAAATAGTAAAATAGTAAAATAGTAAAATAATAAAATAGTAAAATAGCAAAATAGCAAAATAGCAAAATAATAAAATAGCAAAATAGCAAAATAGCAAAATAGTAAAATAGTAAAATAGTGAAATAGTAAAATAGCAAAAGAGCAAAATAGCAAAATAGCAAAATAGCAAAATAGTAAAATAGTAAAATAGTAAAATCACTGATCTACAGGTGAAGAATCACAGCAGAGTGATCACGAAACACAATTTTGAAAAACTCTGTACATCATTTGCTCCCTCGAGATCACAATAATCTACCACCGATACAAACCGTTCAAAACAATTCAAACAAAAACCTATAAATTAACTTCAACTATAACTTTGAAGTATTCAAAACAAAAGTTCTTCAAGCACTCTTTCAATTTTTCAGAATCTCTTTTTATTCGATTAAATTAACGTTCTGATGTGAACCCGGTTCGCGAGCACCGTTAACAAGAAGAGGAGTCGATTTTCCATGTTCAATAAGACACTCGTTAGCACGAAAACAGGACACTTGTTCTGCTTTCTAATAAGAGAAGCTTCTTTCGTTAGGATGACTCTGAAAAGGAAGCGCCATTGGATTCACACGTATTGTCGATTCAATGGATAGCGTCGAAGCGATGACAGGCTCCAAAAAGAAAATGGACCTTCGGAACGAATGTCAGAGGGACATTGCTCGGCTTCGTAATTGTTCACAGACCTCATCACGAGTCGTAATTAAAGATCGAACATGCCAAAGAGAGAATGTTGTGTTCATTTCCTTCAGTCAAAAAGTAGGTACAAGAGGCGACACTCTGGCTGGTACCTTTGATGTTTAGCAAAGCCTGTCTATTTAAATTGGTTGCATAGACGCGCGGGAAATTTAAATCAAACGAATTTAATTACGTGCCAACGTCTAATAATTGCAAATCTATTTGTTGTAAATTTTTTTTATATCATCAATATTGGCTTCCGAAGTACTTATATCAATTTTATAACATTGGAACATTGAAAAGGAAAGGCATATACGAAAATGATTACTATACAAAATACATTTGAAGAATAGATATTACAGAAATGTTTATTGCAAATAACTTGTACAGAAATTGCGGACTATTTATTAAAAGAAAATACAATAGAATGTGTTGCAGAGAAATGAAAAAATATTTATTCGCTGAAATTTTAACCAAAGCTCTTGATCAGAGAAGAAAGTCTCCAAAAGAACTTTAAAAGACAAAGCCTCGTTTGCCCCTTAGCCCCTCTTAAAGTCCCCTTTTGACAGTTTTCATTAAATATTTCCGAAAATATTAAGTTTACAGGAAAAGGTTTCCAACCAAAAATGAAGCTCTTAAACAGTTCTACGAAAAATGTTGTATACATTTTTTATGTATACTCATTATTTTGGCTATCATGAAGAAAAAAAGTGTTTTTTTCATGAAAGTTTTGATCCCTGCCGAGTTATTTTAAGTAAAAACAGCCAACATAATAGATATGGCTCAAAAATGTATAGAACCGTCTTTGTAGAGCTTTTTATGAGCTTCATTTTTTGTTTGAAACTTTTTTTTCTAAAATCAATATTTTCGGACATATATAGTAAGAACTGAAAAGGGAGCTGGAGACCTTTTAATTTTATGGAAAACTAATTCGATACCCATTCTCACCAACAATTAAAATACAAGTCTGGCGTAACCATAAATTAATTGCAGAATATTTTAATTAATAGTATAAAAGCAAATTACAAAATGATTTGTACAAAAGTGATTTAATTATTGAACTATCCCATCTACGAGTTTTATTTTCAAATATTTCCATTTCATTTTCTGCCAAAAATGACTTCTGCGTCTGAAATCAACATTTTTGCCAACGATTCTGTCTATTTATGAGTGGAATATAAAAAAGCTGACCCTTTTGGTATAAAAAACAGCATAAATCAATAATTCATTGCCTCCAATTTGATATTGTTATGCCTGAAACATATTATTCGGATGGAGAAATATTTCTGGATTACTTTCCGCAAGAAATACATTTGGAGCTTGAGTAGTCATACTTTCCAATAAGCAAATCGATAAAGAAACCGCGATACATTGCTTACGTGGTATGCATAACAAATGAAGAGCCTTTTGCAAGATGGATGAGCGCGAATGTAATTTAAAATGGCATCAGTTGTAAATGGAGTTTCCAGCGCTGTAAAACTGTTAGGTTCCATACAAAAAATACGGTTTATTTCATATGCATTCCGGTTTATGGTGCACGTGACTCGAAAACGTTTTAAATCAGACTTTAAATTGTTACTTATACGCGTGCAATAATAAAATATAAATTTTAAAAATCATACAATAAAGTTATTTAATTTTTTAAATTTGTGTTAATAAGGAACTTAATCGTTACTATATTAACTATTCAATTATCAGTAAATGGTCATCCCAACACCAAATTACAAGTACATGTATATCTACTTGTGTAATGCTTCTTCGTTAAAAATTTGTTTTTTTTTTATACCTTCATGAGTTTCCTATAATATTTACACCCTCCTGAACGAGTAATGCGATACTTTTTCATATTAAATACCATATTTAATCGATTTTTGATAAATGAATTAAAAACGATTACTACCAACTAGTAAATTTTACGCGTTTCAAAAGAAAGAATAGAACTTTTCTTTCACATGTTATAATTTTGAAACATTTATTTAACATTCGAACGTGGCTACAGTTCTTTTTAAGGTTTCATTCTTTTAAAATTTTTTCGCAAAATCAAATAGTGTTTGATAAATACAAATGAGTATCGAAATCTCGTGATCTGAGGATCTGATTCTCCAATCGTTTAAAAATTTAAGTACAAAAATATATGGCGCAAGTATACAATCGTACCGAGAACGTTTCACAAATCAGTACAAATTTTGATGATTTTAAAGATCGACCAAGCGAAATTTGGTAAAAGAAAATACAAACGAGTCAAAAAGTAGACGATCATTGTGTTGAGATTATCGACACAGGCACATAAGCGACTGTCATATGATTACAGGAAAAGCTTAAAAATTAGTGTTCATATTTATATTGTACACGCAAACTACATCAGTACCTTGTGTCACGTCATCATTCACATGCCACATCGCTATTGGCGACTTAAACATAACTGATGCAGCACTAAGCTACTTACAGTATGACCAAGCATCGATTAATCACTAGCATTATACAAATTATTCCACCTCGTGTATATGCGAGGGTATAAAACGTCTACCATATGAAATAACGTTTTTCTTTATCATAATTGCACATTATGATGACTCTATTCGATCCTGAAACTGAGTTGCAATTTCTACAATACCCGTAGAAAATATGAATGCGACATAAGATCAAGAATGTTTCACAAATTCATATTTTTACACGATTTTAAAGATCGACTAAGCGAAATTTGGTAAAAGAAAGTACAGTCATGTCAGAAAGTAGATGTGTTAGGATGATTGACACTGGCATAAGTAACTGTCGTATGATTGTAATCGATAATCGTGTGGAGTTCACTATACTAGTTCTAAAGGAACGTTAATATCGCTAGTGAAATTCACACGGACTCTTTCAAAAGTTGCATAGGACACAATGCAGAAGGCTATATACCTAAAAGTGTTAGTCACGGCAAAGAGTTCGTGGGCAAGTATAATTTACTTTGAATTTCAGTTAGATTACGGCCAAATTTCGATGAAACTTTAACTAAATGAAATTTAATAAATGTTAGCTAGCGGCGGGACGCATACTGAAAAAATGGAATCCTACTGGCGTCCTGCAAAAGACTGAATGAGAGGACGTTTTCACCACAATCAGTTTGCACCTCAACTGTGCGAATGTGTGGCGACAATTTTATCACCGAAATAATATTGATCTGACGGTATTTTTAATGGACACGATTCGAGCACGATATATTTTCTACTAAACAGTAAAATTCACCCAGTTTCCACATTAGAGTAACGTACACAGTACTCCAAAATTACCAGACTTTAATGGCAAATAACTTCTGAACCAATAAATTCCGACATTCAAAAACATAATGCATTTCGGTTATTCACATATTACTACGTTCTAGTTATCATAATCCGTGTAACTGTAATGACATAGTACTTTATAATCCGTTTCTTGTGTAACTGTAATAATTCGTTGAATAAAATATAACCTATAACAGTCTAGGAATAATAAGGAAGCAAAGGTTGAAAGTTTAATTAAAATTAATCCAGTTGCTTTAAATATTATCGAGTACTTACAAATCACCGAAGTAACATACATTTCCTTATATAATACTATGGTTATTTACTGTTACTTGAAGCTTTGCTTCAATTTAGCCTATACTACGCAAATCAAATTGTAGGTAGTACCAGCGATGTTATTGCTGCTGAAGCGAAGATGAAAATCAAAATTGCGGTGTAAGAAAGTAAGCAACTATGTTTTACAAGCCATCCGGTTGATACAGGTGAGACGAATGATTGTATGATTGTAATCGATAATCGTGAGGAGTTCACTATACTAGTTCTAAAGGAATGTTAATATCGCTAGTGAAATTCACACGGACTCTTTCAAAAGTTGCATAGGAATCAATGCAGAAGGCTATATACCTAAAAGTGTTAGTCACGGCAAAGAGTTCGTGGGCAAGTATAATTTACTTTGAATTTCAGTTAGATTGCGGCCAAACTTCGATTGAAACTTTAATTAAATGAAATTTAATGAATGTTAGCTAGTGATAGCACGCATACTCAAAAAATGGAATCATACTGGCGTCCTGCAAAAGACTGAATGAGGGGAAGAGGACGTTTTCACAACAATAAATTTGCACCTCGATTGTGTGAATATTTATGGCGAGAAACCTGTCGCCGAAATAATATTGATGGTATTTTTACTGGACGCGTTATGAACACAATATGTGTTTTACTAAATAATAAAATTCACCTAGTTACCATATTAAAGTAACCTATACAATATTCCAGAACTAGTAAACTTTAATACATAACTTCTGTATCAATGGTTTTCAACATTCAGAATTATGATATTTCGTTTGTATTTATTGAATGCTATCAAGTTATGCAAACAATCAAAAGTGACACCATCAAATGTAACGAGTTATGCAGGTGACCTGTTTCAAATGCTTCACCCTGTATATTTATTCGGTGTACTAAGTTGCACAAATTAAATTGTTTAAAGCGAATTTATGTATCTTTAAAAGCCGCCACCCTAGGCTACTTATCCTATACCTAAATGTTAATTATGAGAAGAGGTATATTATTCTTGTTGCGGGAGTAAATATTATTGCCGTTAAAATTAAAAAATTATCTCACTAACCTAGTGCATGTAATAGAGTTGCGGTTGCAAGAGGTGTCAGTGCACGCAACTGCAGTGATGCATGGCGAGCATTAAGCAGACTTTGCATACATAGACGCAGAGTAGCATACGTGTAAGTGTAAGTTGAAGGTTCGAAGCTGAGTCCTCCGGAATTTCGGCTCCATATGCCAAGATGTGTATGTACACATGCTGCTAACACCACTTACCCAACTTCCACGTAACGTCTCACGTTTGCACAAGCCTATGACCTCCCTAGAGACTCATAGCTCAAGGAACATGAAAGCTTTCGCTTATGGATATGGGCTACAATGTATTCAATATTGGACTGTCTTGAAATATTACATAATGTTAGGAGAAAATTGACGTCTGATGCCAGTTTAAAGTAATTTGTATCAATTTCTTGTCACTTCGGTTTAGTATTTGGATTGTTGATATCTTTTATTGCAGTGTTTTGAAACGAAACACTTTTATGTAGACTTATCGAATAGAAAGTGTACATAGAAAATGTGGATATGTGGAATTATACTTACATATTTATATGAAATTTACAAATTTATAAGTTTATAAATTCTCATGTATTTAAATCTTTACTTTGTCACATTGAAAATTATGGAAAGTCTCCAAACTTTCAATTTTATAGTTTCGATTTCATAAAATCTAAGATAACGGTGGGTCTAGTCTACAGTCGTTCAAAGCTGAAGTAAGCTTATGTTACACAAAAATGTAAGCACACTTTTTAAATACGTTTCAGAAAATTAAATAATATTGGGAAGAGTAAAATGTTAAATAATAAGTTTATAAAATATGAAACAGTTTCAACAAAAATGACGGAAAACAGTTACAGTTGATGAAGTGCTTGAAAAAGAACAAATACAGATGTATAGACAATGTTTTAAAGAAATGGTGCAGGAAATTAAAGAAGAGGAATGAAGGGAGCTACGAGCATAGGTTTCATAAATTGCACCCGGTGGAAATTAAGTTGCAACAGATCACAGTCTCCAGAGAACAACAGAGAAGGCAGTTGAAACATATTCAGAATATACAACTATATGTAAAATACTGTGGCATTATGAAGTATTTTTGAACGATATTGCAGAAATCAAATTCATGCAATTAAATGGTCAATATTTTATTATTTAAAATTCTGTTTTCCAATAGTTTCAGTGCTTTTGTTCTTACATAATTAATATCGACCACTTCGGAACTTGACTTATTCATCTATAATGAGATCGCGATTCAAATATTTATAATTTAAAATGTTTTTATATCTGGTATATTGGAGTCACTGTGTGATACATTAATAAATAAAATTATGCAAAAGCGGCGATAACTTCTATATACATACGTAAACGTTTAATTTTTATTAAAATTCTGATTAAATTATTTTGATTCTAATTAACAAATTTTAATTTTTGATTATTTAAATTTAGATGTGTGAAAATGTATAATTAAATATTTTAAATAAAACAGGTTGTTTAGATATTATAAAAATCGTTAAAATTGTATTGTAATTATGTTAATAACGATTCTAACATGAATTGCGAATTAAATAATATAAGGTAATACATTTAATGACTTTTTTATTGTTATTGTTTATCTTCAATTGAATTATTAACTCTTGTTATAATAGAATTAGTACATGCTGAATTTATGACGATTTGGCATAAGATAAATGATATCGTTGTGTAACACGTTAAAAATGTAATATAACTTGATATTGTGATAATAGCGTATAAAGATTTAGAATGTATTTCATTACACTCTACCGCTTTCCGCTTTAAAAAATTGTTTAATAATCGTTACATTTTGAACGATATTTTATGCGTACATGTAGCAGATGAAGAGTACTGAAAATAAAAATCTTTTAACACGAATTTATTGTTTATCAGATCTTTAAAACACAGGGTGTTACCTCTAATGCGACAAACTATTTGTCACCAACTTGCAGCCATCTGACACAAGAAAGTTTAGAACAAGAGGTTCAGGATATGAAGTGTACAATCGATATCGGTAAAAGAAATTTCGGAAACAGTTTGTTTTCTTTGCGAAATCGGGGTCATCTAAGGTTTTACAGATAGGAACACATATTTTTCTTTTTACCATATTGTGAAGGATATCGAGACAAATTCAAAACACATATTTCATGATACTTTCACCTCTACGCAATTCATTTTCTTTATACATATTCGGAGTGTATATTTGAAATAGTTTCAGGGAAGAATGAAACATCACAATGTGAAATATATTCTGTCAATATGTGTATACTAGCGGAACTATCTGTCTATATACTGTCTATACCGAAACAAAGAAGTGGTGAGTTATTCATAAAAATTTTCAAATTTTGATCATTTTTACTGGTCCCAGTAGTGTTATGTATTTAACACGCTCCATTTTACGAAGCTACAAAATCTCAGAAGAGTTATAGAATATATTTATGTGCAAGATAATAAGATACACATGATATTAAGAAAAGTTAAAGTGCGACAATAAATTTACCAAGAAACGTTTAGAAAAGTACCTCTTCCAATATTTTTGTGTTAAGAATTTTGTAAATTTGTAACTCATTTTAGAAAGTGAATTTGCACCGTATATTTTGTTTCAAATTTCGGTGGAATTCGACAACTCGAACACTTCTGAACGGTAGAGTACGCCATTCAAGTCTAATAAGCCGTGAAAACGTACGAAAATATATTTCAAATTGGTCGCGTGTAAACGTTAAGGCAAGATTTAATGCCGGAAGCGTACAAGCCACGATAAATTTTCCGTTGCATACAAACAATACGAGTATGTTAATACTAGTATGTTAATATGTTATTTTTGTCGCGAAAGGAGGAATGCATTTCGAATATGTAATTGAATAAAGTGCATTTTTCTTATGTTCTAGTCGGGTGGTTACATTCGGTAATCTCTTCAGTGTTAAATACTGTTGACACCGTCTTAAAGTCAGTTAATGTCCAGCATATATTGCAAAAATACTATACTGTAACATTACAATAAAAATGTCCGTTCTCATCAGTTAACGTTATAAAAGACGAAACATTTTGCTTGAGTACAATAATTCGGCTATCTACTGTAATTTCCAATATTAGCTCTCTTCTAAAATATTCGCGTTATAGATCGGTAATCGATACTTCATGCAAATATTTTATAGAGCTACATTCACGAATGTCAGATAATCGGAGCACTTACCTACCATTAACCTATCCGGTCGAATTCAAATGTACTTCCAGTTATGACCGACCCTTGACAGTAAGCGAAAGATGATTGACTTCTTAAACGAGGTTATTAATTCTCTTCTATTCTCGTATATTAATGTGCATCTACATCAGCTCGATTGCGATGCAATTTGCACAAATCTATTTGTGTAATCGAATTTGTCGGAATAAACTTGTTCAACTAGATGTAATAAAACCACAGAATGTGACCATTCTTGGAACTAGAAATTCCAACTCCGTCGATCTCGCGATGTCGTCAGTAATTAAGGCCTTGAACGATCTTGACTTGTGAACCTCGCTAAAGGTCACATTTGCTTAAGGTAGACAAATTAATCTATGAACCATAATAGACACTTGCTATGTTGTCACGGATAGAATAGTTAAAGCGAAGAATTGCAGCTAACAATACTGAAAGTTTCTTATTGTCGAACATAATTTTGGGGTGACTCGATCTGCATTTGTTCGTTTGTCTGTTCGTATCACGCTACAGATAATTTTGGGTCTTTTACTTGAAATTTTGACGGTAGAATCGCGAGACACTCTAAAGCTGTATAGATCATGCTAGCAATCAGACCTGTCGTCATCGACACTGATCGTCGAATCGTTATAGAACCATGGTTTGGTATCGTTTTCGATAATTTTCGACACATAGAATCGACTGAAACCACGTTGAAAGCTCTATAACTCACCGCTGACGGCAATACTTGGTCGTCATTGACGTCGGTCATCGTGAAATCAACAACAATCGTGTTTGGTATCGTTTTCGGTAATGGCTTTCGCGAATGTCATAGATTACATAGTGCCACTATAGTGCTTCAATCTGGTTCACTCGCTCACCATTTCAATTGAATGATCCTTTTCATATGTTTTTATTCGCACTTTTTTGCCTTCACCACGTTTTATAAGAGTATTAACAAATCCCACAAAAGTACATGACATGTAAACAAAAGGTAACAAGTAGTTTAGGCACTATGGGCGGAATGCTTCTTTGTACTAATATACGATATTGGAAACATTTGGAAATTAAGGTGAAGGTACCAGTAGTTGACACTTTAAGGAATTTGTCTATTTGTTCACATAGCTCAGGCTAAGTTCACTTTATGGAAAATTTATGATTAGCAGTCGCTGCACAAACTATTCTTCTATTATATTACAAGTATTAATTCCTGATGGCGGTTGTAAATTTTTTTTCTTTTTTTTCTAAACATAAAATTTGATTCAATAATTGACACCCAGCGAAAACAAAAAATTTAGTAGTTGACATCCTTTTGTGTCAGTAGTTGACATAGGGAGAAAATCCAATTAATGAACTAGTCATGATAATGTATGAATACAGAATTTTATCGAACGTTTAAAAAATATTATTCTTGAGTAAGTTTACAAAAAAAATAATTCAATAATTAGAAGTTACTTTCACAAAAAATCTAACTTAGTTTGGTAACTGAATACACATTTCTGGTTCTATTCATTTTAATGGGTTCGTTGATACGAAACAGCACTGTTTGCTATTCATAATCTAGCTTATCCATTCCTTCTGGCCGCTTTCACAGTCTACCACATTTTGCCATTGCTGAAATGGTTGCAGTCGTTTCAGACACAACAATTATAACTCCAGGGAACAGCTCTTTTTCGTAGGAAAATACAAAAACATAGTCACTTCTGTATAATTTATGAAGTTATCCTTCGTAGAAGGCACTCAAAAATGACAGAGGAACAAAGTCAGTAGTTGACACGTAGTAATTTAATAGTTTACACCCTATGACAACTACTGAATAATAGACGATTACAAGTTTCAATAGTTGACACCGAGTGAATTTAAACAATTTAGCATTGTTTGTTGCCAATTTTAATAAATAAACCTCTTTTTGAGTTTGAAACAACATAATCGAATCTCTTTTTTATTCACAATGATTAAATAATACAAACTTGCAATACTTACATTTTAACCAAACCTTAGCAATTTATATAAGAAAACACTGAAAAATCGTAAGAGCCGTGGGCAAGTTTGATTAATCGGTTGATATGACACTTTTGAATGGCGGATATGCGCAGTAGTTCGCAATTCAGCAGCTGAAGTGCGACAGTATACAGATTAATAAGGTTTGATGTATTCCAACTTGTGGTTTCCTTATTTATTTACGTTTTTTGAAAAAGTGTCAAGTACTGGTACAGTGTTAACTACCGGAGCTCTTACCTTACATATTTTGTGAATTTTCGAAAAAAGTAAATTATCAAAGTTAAAGCTTATCATATCTTTGGGAAGAATTATAATTTGATCATCAAAAACTTCATTCCAATGTACTCGCGTGTAACAGCATTGTCACACATTGTAGTGCTGTAAAGGTCAGCCGTGCCTAAGAGGTTAATCGGTTCAAACGACTTAAAAGTGTCTACATCTCACTCTTGTTCTACCTATGTATATGTTTACAGTAGAACTCGAAATCTTATATACACGTTCGAATTCGTGTGAAGCACCTAGGCTGAAGACCTACTAATTTAACATCTTTGTTGTGAATTGAAAATAGGACAACAAAAGAGCAAATCTGATTTCCTTCAGGAAAAATTAAGGAAATTTCAAAAACAATTTAGAATGAAATTGTTTAATATAAAGATTTATTACTACAACATTAAATTCTATAACTAACTACAACGTTTAGAAATATTAAAATTTTTATGCTTAAAATTTCAGGCAATTGAAAATTCTAAAATTTATGGATTTTCGAAAATCGAAGAATTCTTTACTACAAAATTTGATACATTTTCCATTCATCTCCACTTCATTTATTATGCAGTTCATTGTAAATGGATCGCACAATCATGACAATCCTAAAAATGTGGAAAGTTCATAAAGTATTGATTTACGAGACATTGCAATTATTGGGAGAATTAGTGAGGAATTAATTACACAATTAATTTTAAATGAATACAGATTTATAATATATTTCTCATATATTACTAATTTAAAAATTGTTTTGAACGTTTGCATCAATTTATATTTTAATAGAGCCGTATGTAGAAATAATTAAATTACGCGTTCTTGTTAATTAAAATTGTTTCAGTTGTTTATGAGTGAAGTATAATCATAAGAAATTATTAATTAAACATTTTTAATTAACTTTGCAAAATTCAACTTATTCATTGACAAATAGTCGAACGGTATATTTATTTACGAAGTTGAAAAACGACATTCTTGTTTACTTTTCACAGAGTTCACTTTTTAGAGGATTTTTATATATATTTGAACAAATTTTTAATTAAAGTAGAAATTATCTGGCAATAGCTTGCAGTACTTTGAAGTAAATGAAAAAATTGTTTTTATGATTGAAAATAAATTAATGACGGATGTATCTTTTTAACGTTGACATAATTTAGATCTCTCAAGTCCATATTTTTTATATAAATATGAGAGAAGTTAAGATTTAACTACAGTTAATTAAAAATAGATTATTAATTGATTTAAAACCATTGATAAATAATGGTTGAAATAATTTTAAGCAGAGAAAACTGTTCTTCCTTCACTTATTTATTAACATATTTGTTAATTTATTAGTTTATTTATTAATTTGTCCACAACAGTAAAAACAATTTTTTTATTTATTCTTTAGATAGTTATACTAATTAAAGACCATTTTCAACAAATTCTTCAAAAGAAATCACCATAAAATGGCAACTGTAAATTTATAAAATTGTAAATAGTAAAATAAATTAATTTACCACTGTCGTTAAACAGAAAAGTTAAGCTTTTCCCAAAAACCTGCTCTTACAAATTTCTTGAAACCCAAATAAGCTTTCAATAAACAAAAACATAACCAAGATAGCATTACAGACTAAAATGCTGAATATTTCAATAATTTGTAATTATATTTACATAAATTATTTCCTAGTTTAAAAAATAATAATACGTAACTATTTAAATTATTAAATAACAGATATTTATTTCAACACAATTATCCGTCAAGTTGTATGACTAATAACATTAAATGAAGTAATAATTATTTGTAGCTTAATAAGTACATTTAATTCGAACGATGTACTGTCGTGAAGTACGTCGTAAACCTTTCGAATACGATTTAAAATAAAAACGTCGCATAGAAACGAGACGGAAATGCATTAAGCATGACACAGTAACGTTTCGTATTATTTACGACATCCAGTCGATACCATTTCGCATTATTTATACACGCGATTTACGTTTCATATAAGTTGAAAAATTGCTGTCATAGAAAGGAGACGTCGATACGACGAGTGCATATGTATGTGTGTTTTTATTATATCGTTCGCAGAATTCGTTTCTCCGCACGATAAAAATTGTCATCGATTAATCCAACCAATTGCGATCCACGATATTAAAGAGGCACGTGCCAGCAATAAGCGGCATAATTATACTGTTTACGAAATGTGCGCGGATTAAATTTACATTTTTGCAAAATAATGAAAATATACAGGGTGTTCATACATTTACTACCCAGCGTTTTCTGCGTGTACGGTAAGGAATTGCAGAAAATGGAAGAGGAAGAAGTTTCAACATACTTTATTGCCAATATGAGGGCATATATCAATTTTTATACTTGCGTAATTTCTCGAGAAATGAAGGTGATCTTCAAATTTTTAAATGGAACGCTATACATTTTTTTATATTATACGTCAACGCGTATTTAAACAAGATCAACCATGTACCATACGATGGTCTTCAGGTCAAGGTCAAAAACAGAAGAAATACTTCGAATATTTCGTACTGCTATTACTTACCGTATTTCTTAGTGATATGTTGCATATCGTGTTCAATGTAACTACCATTACCTAGAATACACTTTTGGTAGATTTGTGTTATGATTAATTTTGCGTCGTTGCTGTCTGAGTATTTACTTCTATTACAAGGTGTACAGAATTATTTCAGCATCATTTCAGAAAGCGTTTAGTGATATTCCAGTGCGATATATCGTTATTCGAGACAAGAGAAAACAGAAATGGTTTGTATTTTTAGGACTGCGGTAAAAATAAAAGACGTGGCAAAATGAAGCACCGAAAGTTTATGAATATAGTGATACCCAGTGAAAACTAGTTCGTTTTAGTGGCAAAACGTTTGGGTGAAACGGGTTCCGTAGAGAATAAAGAGTACAATTATCCGGAAATTTTATATGAAGCGAAGTTGAAAATTACGCTGCATTTTGAGGTCGTCAAGCTCAGTATGAAAAGTAGCTACCGATTGTGGTATTTCAATTGAATCAACTCACAAAATTAAAAAAATACACAATTACAAACCTTTTAAATATCATATAATACAAGGATTAAGAGAAAGTGATTTACTATGACATTCAAAATTTTATAATTGTGATAATAAAAAGTTCTTTAAGTCTCGTTTCGGTAATAACATGATGCCTAACCACAATAATACGCACATATGGAGTACTAAAAATCAAATACAAAAAAGAGAAGTAAACTTTCAAATACAATTTCGTACAAATTTCTGGTGTGGTATAATGTACTCTTAAGACCATATTTTTATAGTGAAACACTGAATAGTGGTAGATATTTAAAGTTTTTCGATACACAATTTCGAAACTATTAAGATGCATTGCCATTATCCATCGTTAAAAATTTGTATTTTTAGCAAGATGGAGCCCCACCTTATAATTGTAGAGTAGTGTCAAATTTTTTAAACAATTTCCCAAATAAATAGATTGGAACTTACGGTCCTGTAAAATGGAGAATAAGATCTCCGGACTTGTTTCTAAGTACAAGAAAATTAAGAAGTTATGAAATATTGCCACTGAAAAATTAGGGAATTAAAGAATTTAAAAATATAGAAGTTATGAAATCTAAAAATTTGGAAAGTTTGACAGTTCGCAAATTTAGAGATCTGGGGTTTTTAAGGTTAGAATATTTATAATAATTGATTCAAGAATTTTTAAATTTGCAAAGTTTAAAGTTGTGAAATTAATGCACAAATTTTCGAATTTTGAATCTTGGAGATTTAAAGACTGAGAAACTTGTAAATTTGACAATTTTGATATCTAAAAGTTTTGAAAGTTTACAAATTTAGAGATTCAGGGATTTCGGGTTTTGGATGCCTAGAAATTTAATAATCGAGGATTTGAAAAGTTGAAAAGCTGAGGAATGGAAAAATTTGAAATTTGAAAATTTATAAATGGAACACAAGATTTTGAAATTTTGAAATTTGAAAATTTGAAAATTTAAGAAGTTGGAAATTTGAAAGTTAAGAAGTTGGAAATAGGTCAGCAAGATCCCAAGATTTATCATCTTTAGATTTTTCTATGGAACACCGAAATATATCGTTCACAATACACTGCAGTCGAAAAAAATAACTAGATTTACTAAAGGCTGGCTAGTAAATCTATGATCACCCTATATACCTTAGATATGCGCACGAATGTTAATTACGCGGAATAATCGTAATTTGCTTAATAAAAATGTAAATCAGTATCAGTTCTTGTGGACAATATAAACTGCAGTGAACTCTCGACTAACCGGCTTATCAAAATCGAGGTGGTTTGGTTAAATAGAGGTCCTCACCTCTGTACATTTCGTTAAAGTTTATTCAGCATTATATAGTTTCATACCGAAAATGTTCCACTGTTAAATTCGTCGTTTGTACAAGAAAATTTAATATATTCGTAAAGGTGGTGCAAATGAAGATTAACGTACGATGAAATATAAATTGTATTTGGACCTTCTTAACAGTATTTCTACTACCATTTTGTGTATACCTATTTCGACCAAAAGATGTTTTTTGACACCTTTTCGTTTGAATGCAAATAATTGCCAAAACTTGGGATTTCAAATTACCAAATGTAGATAATTTGAGGAATATTATTGATACATTGATGTGTTTTTATTAGAGACTATCAGATTGTAAATTCTAGCTTAATTCATCAATCTACAAAATATAAATATAGCGGTGTAAAATGCAACATGGCGGGAAATAAGCGAATATCAAAGTTATGCCGCAACTCCTGTATTTTCCGTCACAACTGAAATCGGGATTCTCTAATCTGATTATAATTGATATGATGTTGCAAAATGGTGTTGATATTTATATGTAAAATAATTTAAAATTAGCCACTGTCATGAAATCCTTAAGGTGTCAAAAGACCTCATGGTAGAAATAAGCAAATGCACATTTTTAGATCTAGGATGAGCTGGAAGAAAATAATATCGCTGAATTAATTTAACTATTGTATGAAAAGTCAAAAATTAATTGTGGAGAAATAATTCAGCTTAGAGAATAATTTTAAGTTAAAATTTGAAAGGTGTCTTTTGACACCTCTTGGTAGAAATAGTGTTAAACATCGCGCATCGAATGTACCGCCATTTTGACTCAATATATATTGTATATTCGCATACACATCTCTCTTTGTATATTTACTTATGCAGATTGTTTAATTTTTAATTCACCAGACGATATCAGCGCATTGTATAATTAAAAATAAGATAACTACGATCGGCTTATAGAAATGTACAAAATAACAAATATGAGTTATAATTAATAAATATTAGTTAAATATATTTAGTAAATACACATGCAATTAATAGTGATATTAAAGTGGAATTTAAAGTATAATTAATAATAGATATAAGTGTATTAAATAGAATTAAAATGTGTAAGTATACAATAAATAAGTTAAGCTAAAACGCCAAAATTACAAATGGCTGGATTGTAATTCGATTGATTAGCAATGTTTGTTAAAATTCTTAAGTTGTCATTCGTCCTTATAAATACAAGATGATTCAGTTTCGTATACAACATTAAACTATGAAAATCTCGTAAAATACATCTTTTCACGAACACGTGTATTATTGAAATCCGATAAAGTTTTGCACATTCAACATGTGTAAAGTTCGCTGTTGCAGCCACAAGCTCCCACGAGTCAGCTTAGGCAAGTATTTACGAAGTTCATAAAATTCTATTGAGTTTCTTTAAGCGCTGAACGCGATCGTGGATACTGTTGACTATATATTTTATACGACTGCCATTGCATCCACCTAAACTGCCAAATTATAAGCCATGACAGGTATAAGTTGGATCTTCGATACATGGAACGTTCGGGTCAAACTCCGAGTGAAATATTTACTCTCTAGAAATTCTGATATCTCACGTATTTCTTCTAAATATGAGGTCACATTTTGAGAAACAATGGTTATTGTAGGATCTTGGAATTTCATCTTTGAGATATAGTATTATCGAAATTTGCAAATCCAATATTTATAGATTTAACAATTTGGGAATGTGATGGTTTTTATTTTTGAAAATTTGTAAATGTATGAATCTGTGAATTTGAAATGATTAAATTCATGAACTTGAAAATTTATAAATAACAACATTAAAAATTTGTTAATTAATAACTTTGAAAATTTGATATTTGTAAGTCTAGAAATTTGAGTATCCACGAATTTGGGAATATGATAATTTGTATTTTTGAAAATTTGTAAGATAGAAATTTCTAAATTTCTACATTAAAAATTTTTAATTATTAAACTTTCTTAAAATTCAAAAGTACAATATCTTATGAATTTTTAGTCTTGAAGATTTAGGGATATGGAAATATAAAGTTAATAAAATTCAGAAATTTGAGAATTAAAAGATTTGGAAAATTAGCTTCAGAAAATATTAAAGTTTCAAATTAATTTAATTTATAAATAATATTACACAACAAATATAAACATATATATGTTTGACAAATAAATATGTACCAAATAAATAATTATTGAACATATAAAGATTTACAAGACGAGAATTCATAGTTTCTAATGTATTAAGTATACCTGCTACAAAAAGATTTCCAAGCGATCCGTATTTGTTTATCATTAAAAGTATGTTAATCACAGAAAACCCCAACTTTTAGAATCTTAATGTCAACAAGCATTATTAGCATGAAATTATCATATAAATTGTTGTGATTAAAATTAGAATTCACACTCGAGCTGCATAATTCAGCAACGATAACCGTTTTCTCTGTGACTTAAAATTACGCAAATTAGCATAAAGGGGCAAAGTTATAAACTGAATTACGTGATACAAGAACCGCGACTATCTTGCTCGGCAACGAGGATACTAATTTTAACGTTAATTTCGTTCCACTGCGTTAACTGTTAAATGAAGTGTTTACTCGAAGCTCTTGTTTCGCCAATCAATTATCGGTTAGGACCATATATCATTCGTTGTGGTGTCTAAACAGACACTGCATATTTGCGTGACATTTAATATCATCAACAATCGATGAGTGGATTAGATATTACATTGTCGCGATAAAGAACTCTAGTCAAATTGCTACGCAGTGCAAAATGCTTAAAGTTGGCAATACATATGTATAATGGCTACGGAACATAATACCTCTGTTAATTGATAAACTAACAAGAATGAAAAAAGCAGAATTAGGATTAATTATTTACTTTATAGACAAAAATTATTTAAATACAGAATGTACAAATTGTGACAGATTGAATTTACAATAATATAATAGAACGCAAATGTATTACCGTTTATCGTTGAACAATACAAACGTTAGAAAATATAATCGAGTTTTCGAGATAATTCTATTCCTTGGAAGAGCGAGCAAGGTAGCGTCTAACTTCAACAACCGACAAGTTAATAATGAATATTCGGGCCTCGCCCAAGCAATGTTCGTAACACGCTCGGGCCTTTCCGACTTTTCCCGAATACTACCCTTGTCTACCATAGTGGCTTTACTCCTAGACCAGCCTAAGGCCCCGGAGAACAACCAAGTGGTTCTCCGTCCGCTGTCCCTCACTACCGGAGACGTTCATCATCTCCCTCTCAGGGTCATACCGGCCTCAGAGCGATACATACAGCACCTCCCCTAGCCGTGGCTTGAACGGCCCCAGGTTCGCCAAAGCGCCCCTGTGCTCGCAAGGAGATCGCCAGCTCGGCATCGCTTCTCAGAAATTTACAAATGTTATCTCGCTCGCTCTTTCTTCGCTCTCCGCTACAAATAAACTTATCGCTACCTTCGCAATGACAATACAATCGCACACAATTTACAGCATACGAATAACCATGGTTATTTTACATTCATAACAGACATATCCCAAACTTATACACTTTTACTTAAATCTAAATAAACTAAACAATTACTCTGGAAGTATTTAACAATAATAATAATATAGACTAACAAAAACCTTGCAAGTAAGACGATCATCCATGGTTATATAAAAAAATGGAAACATGATCAAAAGTAGACAGCGGCATCGAGAGAAGAAAACTTTTGAATTTCTTGTGTGTTGTCGCCTGTGTATTTCTTGTGCAGAGTTTGGCACTCATTAAACTGGCAATATCTTGAGCACGGTTTAGAGTTTTGAAAGTTTGATCATTTTTATGGCTTCGTCTAATCAATTTACGTAATTTAATATCTCATCGGTTTTTCGCTCTTACCGTTTGGGCTTTACGACTTGAAGAGTCTCGAGCTGCTGGCAGATATGTCACCGATAGACACAATTTCCTTGTTTATGTATATAGAGACGTATAAAATAAATAGCATTCAAAAAACGTAATTTCATTCTAACGAAACGAATTAAAATTTAATTTTTTCTGAACAATAACGCGATAGTTATTTATTAGTTATTACGAAAATTTCACTTTTATGAAAAATCCTAAATCCTAAAATTTACAAATTTCGAAATCCAAAGCTCAATATTCTAAAACTCTAAAATCCTAAAATTCAATAGTTCCACAATTCTAAAAAGTTCTAAAGCTCAAAAACTTTATGGTCGCAACATCAAAGTTCAAAAAACTGTAAAAAATATAGGTTTACTGTTTCGGACTATTGTTAAAGCAATCAAATCAATATTAGTTCACGAACCATCGTTAGGCCATTTTATGTCACCCGTGTGAACAGCCATCTCGTTCCATGACACCGAGTTGTACAATTTTGGAACTATTGATCTAATATGTATTCGGTTACTACATGTTACCTAAAAAATCAACGTCAGAATATCAAAAGCTTAATTCAATTTGATAACATAAAAATACCATAAAATATCGCAAACAGAAAATTAAATTACATCTTAAAATTTACTGAAATAACTTTATCAACCACCTATTGTTTCTAACAAGACGAAATTGTAATAAGACAAAATTGTAACAAGACAAGATAAAATAGTAAGACAAAATGGTTGATTGACAGTTAAGAAATGAAACATTTCAACGTGTCAAATCTCTATTCGCTAAAATCAGTGTATTCTTAGTAACATTTTCACGTTGATTATTGTTTAAACGTATTTCGATGTCTCTGATGTCACAGAAACTTGCACCATTTTATTCGGGACAGTAAATATAACAATTTTATCTTTAAAATAACAGTAACTAGCAGCGTTTGAACAAGGAACTCCTACAAAAATTCGAATTTTGCATTTTTTTCAAAATGGAATTTCTCAAAAACTGTAAAAAAGGAAATGATTTTTAAATTCGCATTCAATTCACAAGAGTTTACAAAAAACGCCTCAAAATGAATAATCTAAATGCATATTCAACATTATAGTTATCACTGCCAAAATCCTGAATCATTGCATAACAAGAATTCAAAATTCTAATTTGCGAATCGATTACAATTTTTGATCAGCATGATTGGGTTACATAATACTGAAAATTTGATGAAAGTCATTTCTTTCGATTTATACGGGGTTCTTTTTCTATTTCTCAAAAATATTTGAAAAATACGTTCTCAAGCTTTCAATTATTCGAAAAATAAAAAAATCGAATTGTTAGGTCGCTTTAGAGCCGAACGCTCCCTTTAGTGTGAGTTAGAGAAGCATGCGAACGAAGGTTTCGAAGCGATTGGAAATAAACTCGTGAAATGGGTCGGCCGGAGGGTAAATATAATAGAAGACTGGTCTGTCTAATTGTGGTGGTGGCGGGTTGCATGGGGACGATCGATCACAGTAGAGGAAAGCTCTGCAAATTGTTCGACGAATTTCTCTGGTTCAACTTGAGAATTGCCCGCGGAAAAACTGATCTCGTAAAACTAACCAATCTGTAATAGCAAGAAGGTGTACTTGTAAGCTAGGATTAAGAAGTATTGATAGTGACAGGTAACGTTCGTTCAGTTTACTTTTCATGTCTTGGTACGAATGTTTGAAGAATCCACAGATTTAGTGAGGTAAATGTTTTAATGCTCAAACGAGTCCCGGGAATTAACAATTCAGTAGGAATTTTGTTAGTAATAACATTTTTGCTTATTTTGAAATAAATGAAATGTAGCATCATAATGCATAGGTTAAACTGTGATCCGCGAAATAATTTTAATCCTTATCCGATTCTAAAACTAATCAGCGACTCCCCGTTCCTTAAAATAACCTGTGCTTCATTCAATTGTCTCCTTTACGCGCGTAAGTTTAATGAGATTTTCTTATTCTTCCTTTTCATTCTCCTTTACACTCTTATAATTCCATCATTCCTCGCTGATGAGTACACATGGCCGAAACTCGGTCGAAACTTTCGGCGAAGCGAGTTTCTATGGTGTACAACTTTTCGATTTCAAACGTGACCGGTGTATAACGTACCGCGGCCACTCAATAGTATACATCTCTTCGTGTTCAGTTTGTATTTCGAAAAACTTTAGAACTACACAAACTTTTAACAGGACACCGACAACTTTTCATGCACCTTTAGACGTTTTCATCTTTTCTAAACTACCTCCTTGGAAACTCGTACGCGATCAAAGAACTCCCCGGATGGAAAATCTACAGTTCTCCTGATAAGCGGACGACATTATTCTCGTATATTGCATGGATACACTGATCGCCGCGTTAACGATGATACAACACCGAATGTGCAACATTAGAAAAGCTTGTTAAAGTAGAGGCAGGTTTCTTTTTCAACAAAATTGATGTTGAAACATGGCAAGAAGAATATACAGTAGGTAACAGAAGTAAGTAAGCACCTGGAATTTGCAGCAAAGAAATATTTGAATTAAAGGAAATATATAATCTCAAAAAACAAATATCTGCTGAAACTACATGAAAGAATCTACATAACTGTGCTGGTAAAATGTTCATTAGTGTTGGATTTCTTTGTAACAAATAATTCACGGTAGGCAACGAATGCACGATTCAAAAGTAAGTAAACACGACCCACATTGCTACGAGTAACGCCGTCCCGAATGAAAAGTTAGAAAATATCGATTTGCAATTATTTTTATATATGATAAACTTCCATAATGAAACTCTAAAATTTTAACAAGCTATTAAAACTATAAAAAAATTAACATGGTTTCGCGAAAAATTAAGATAATAATATAACCAGACATCGGTTTTTGATTTTTGCAACTGTGTTCCTCCACTTAAAAAAATCTAAAAAAATTACAGATTAATAATCATGACGCACGCCTACTGTAAAAATATAAACGTGGTCACTTCATAATTTCTATTAAAAAAAATATTTTTAAACTTTTAGAATTTTTTAAAAATTTATTTTGTTTTTAAAATTCTGGAAAAATTCACAAACACGTATACCATAGAGCAGGATATCCCTGATTTTTTACAAAATTTTCCCTACGGTACAATAAAAGATATAAAGCTTAAACTATAAATTGCGTTACGCCCTGTAACTACCCTTCAAGTAGGGGTAGAAGCTTAATACTTGGCAAAAATGATTTTCTTTGAACGGTCTATTAACTGACATGTTCATTGATTAATTTGGTCTAAGGGCACTTTTGACCTCCTTATCCTGCTATACTCTTTAAACGTTGAACATGAAAATAAATTCAGAAACGTGAAGCATTGAAAAAATGACGATTTACACAGAAAAATTCAGAATTTTTTCGATTTTAACATAAGGAGCTAAAATTTTAGCTGAATACTCTTGAGATATAATAGTTTGAGGCAAAAAATAATAAAAATACCGGGGTACCAAAAAAGGTATTTATTTAGATTTTCAAGATATACAAGGTCTGTCCGGAAAGTAATGCAATTTGTTCATTTCCGCCATTTTTCCTGATCCGAACATGTTCGGACTTGTTGGAATATGTGGAGGGGACTCTTATCTTCATATCTATGCAACCTCAACCTGATCCGCGCTCCGAAATCATCAGAATCGTAGTAAACGTAAACCTATTATTTGTGCCCGTGTCACGACGCGTAATGGAGAAAAATATCGAACAACGTTATGCGATTAAATTCTGCGCTAAGCTGAATAAAAGCCTCGCCGAAACCAACCAAATGATTAAGGCGTCATACGTGGACTCTGCTCTTTCCTATTCTCAAGTTTCCAGATGGTTAAATTTGTTCAAAAACGGTCGGGGAAACGTGGAGGATGACTTCTGCTCTGGACGGCCGACAAGCACCACTATTGACGAAAATGTTTCCCGTGTCCATGAACTTCTTAAGAGTGATCAACGACTGAGTGTTCGAATGATCGCAGAGACTCTCAACATATCGAAAACAACTGTGCACAACATTGTACTCGAAAAGAGATCGCCACTACGTGGCAGCTGCACCACGACAACGCTCCCAGCAATATCGCTCTGCGTGTTCAAGAATTTCTAGCCAAGCACAGCTTGGTAACGTTACCACAGCCCTCTTATAGTCCTGACATGGCTCCAGCAGATTTTTTCCTGTTCCCGAAGATCAAGTCTGCCCTCAAAGGATTCCATTTTGGAACCATAGAAGCGATTCAAATCGCCGTGACGAAGGCATTAAACGAGGTCCACATTAACGCCTTCCAGGATGCGTACCGTGCATGCAAAAGTCGCTAGCAAAAGTGTGTTGATGCCCAAGGGAAGTACTTTGAAGAATTTTAAAGATTTATATCAATAACATAAATACATTTTTTTTACGTACCTAATTGCATTACTTTCCGGACAAACCATGTAAAGTGGTTAAAATTGAAGCTAAATTGGCTGGGTCGTTTCGTACCCCTATGTGACCGTTCAAGAGTTAACAGTATCGTTTGCTTTCAAACTATATTTTATTAATGACATGTTTTCATCATTTTACGGAGTGTGTCGCTTTGGTTTCTGACCAAGTTCGTTTTATAATATGAATACTTCGATTCAACGGTAATATAATAGACAACTTCACGAATATCTGAAGAAGCTAGCACAGTGACAATAATCCAATTTTCCTCTTCGACAAACACGGAGGAAACCCCTATCTGAATCATGTCGAACGAAATTCATCGACACTACCAACAGAGTTGATTTGCGATGCAAATGTTCGAGTGTGTCTTAGCCTTTTGCAATAAAGTTCCAAAACGAATAGTACAACGTGTGAGAAAAGCAACCGTGCGGTTTTAATTAGTCACGACTTCCGTTTTAAATTACTACGGCGAATGTACTTTGTTAATTGAACACCAACATGTTCACTGCGAAAATAAAAATTGTCAACTTTCTCTGGGTGAGAGACTATTACAGTCCTTGTTGAGGTAAATGACCCAATTAATGATCCGGTTCTAATTATTGACACTTCATCCGTTTTATTTAAATACTAACAGTTTTATCAGGAATAAACCTCAAAACCTTTTTGATTTATCACGAATTTGAATAAATTGTATTTAAATTATCATGTAGATGGCTTTGCTAGTTTATATCGCAACGTATGATTAAACAATTAATAAACTTTTTCACGAGTGTCAGCTACATAGCTGTTTTAATCTATTGTTTTATGTAAAAATCGGTAAAATTAGGTTGGCAAATGCATATCTTTATTTTTATGTTAGTATCAGTGACTGTCAATTTGTATACAGCTTCAAAAGAAGACAGTGCAAAATTTCGTACATTTGAATGCTACATTTATCGAAACAAATTATAACGATAATTTTAAATTTGAATCAAATAAGATATAAACATAATTAAAACGTTGACAGTTTATAATATCGAGTTATACTCCGGATGTACATTACAGTTCACGTGACAAACCTTATTTGTATTTCTACTATGCTGAAATTGTGAATTCAATGTTAATCATAATTTGCACAATTGAGAAACGTGACATTCAACTTATACTTACCTTTTTTGTTTTAATATGTTACGTGCGGCGTGCGCGCGTGTAAAGAATAGTCAGGAAGCAATAAAGGGAAAGTTGCAATGAACAAATAACTTAAGGCATGTAAAAGATTAAATTTTATAAAAGAAATGGTTCAAAGGTTGTGTATACAATATATTGCTATTCACAAATGGTTAAATTTTAAACAAAAGAAAATATTGGCTATGTTGACATTAATGTGACGCAATTCCGGATTTGGAAGGATAAACAATTTTCAAATAACAACAAATTTAAGAATTTCCAGTTAGGGAAATCCCACAGTTAGTTGTTAACTACTGGAAACTACTTGCCGAAAATATTCACACAAACTAGCTGGAAGAGTAAAGGAAAAAGAACTCACCCAAATATATGTGTTAGGTTAAATTTAGAAATTATATATGTATATATATATATATATATATATAGCCCAAATATTCTGCAATGCCTGGATTCCTGAAGGAAGAAACACACACACAGTTAACCAATCCACCAGTTAGAGCCTTAAAGAAAACTGAACTATTATGAAATTAAACAAAATGAACTATAGAATTAGAAATAAAAATGAAACAAATATAATAAACAAAATAAAATAAATTGAAATTGAAATTGGAAAAATAATTCGTGAAGATAGAGTCTTTGCCCTAATTTGTAACTCTAACAAAATTAATGACAAACTCGTCTCTAAACCACTTCACGGACCCCCGACACGCACCTCGCGATTGTACATCGAAGAGTGTTGCAACTTGTACCTCTCGGAGAAGACCAGGAAGAGCCTAGTCCGAAATTGTTTACATTGCGTTGATATGCGCCTAACGAATTAGGCTGCGAGGCCAATGCGTAAGGGACCGTGATTCGTTAATTAGGTGGTGGTGGGTGCATGTGCGTTCCTCCCTTTGTTCAGTCCTTATCTTCCTCTCTTTCTATATAGTTCCTTCCTTTACTCTCGAGCCATGGACTGATGTCTTATTAACTATTGAATAATCTTTACAATTATGTGGATTAATTTCGCTCGGTACCTTAACTATTGTAGGACTGACTGGCGTATAAGTACTTACAATATCAGTACAATGCAGATCTATGAACAATTTCTATTGTAATTTAATGTTGCATCGTGGATCCACGAGGAACATTCCAGAACGCTTGGCGTTATCGGACCACACGAGCGCGCTTTTGTTTATATTGAGCGGTTCGAAGAAGTAGATTGATCTAAGATTTGGACCGTGGGACCACGTTAATTCCAAGGAAGGAATGTGCTATATTAAACAATCTTAGTTTAGTCGCCAGAAGATAGCCTATCTAATAAACATTAAAAACCGTTACTGCGTACGATTAGGGTGTTCCCAGAATGCAGTATGCATTATCGATACGCATCCGGTCGGTGAAAACTACAAAGGAAATTTTGAAAATATTTCTGTTCGGAACGTAACAAATATTACAGTAATAATTAGTTAACTCTGACTGACTCAACTGTCTAAGATATTATAGGTTAGGTTAAAATAAATTCTATATTATAGACATCAAGAACATCTAAATGTTAGATATTAAATATTTCTTGCATAATTAAATTAATGTGGCTAACGCACGTTTATATAAACTGAGAAATATTTGTGAAGTCATTATTTAAATAATTATATCAAATTTTGTTGTAAATTCTATAATTACGGGAATCAATAATCGATACTCCAAAATTGTTCCGTAATATTGGCATGAGTCTATTGACTCTATTTCAAGTAAATATAATCAATGTTCGTGTCACTGCTTAATTCACTGTATTTATTCAATTATCCGTAAACAAACAGATTATTATAATTTGCAAGAGATGGAAAGCGGGATTTGAGTTAATAAATTAATATAAAAGTACTACATTGAAACAAGATTTAAACTTTATATTTATCGTCGACGTTTCATCTAATCTAAATTTTATAAATAATTAATTGTTATATTTGCTTTCGAACAATGTTAAAAATTCATTTTATTCTGTACTTATACATTTCATGAGCATTCTTTTCCGATGCAATTATTAAAAGAGACGAAGAAAAGGTGAAAGAGTGAATTATTACTGTGTGTCGTAGTATCACGAGAAGAAGTTTATTATGTGTTCATGAGTCTTTTAATAAACGAATCAATAAGTGTCTAGAAGTAGAGGGTAAAAATTTCGAGTATTTATTGTAACGTTCTTAAATGAAATAAAAAACCTTCCAGTAGAAAGTAACGTTGTCATTTTAATACAAAAAATATTTTTGACATAAACATGAAAAATCAACTAGATAATTTAAGAAATTTTGACGTAAGTTCAATATTGAACTTACTAACAAAAATCGTGCATTTTTTCACGTAGAATATGATTCCGCAATAAAAAATATGGGTTTTTGATAAAAAATGGCAAGATGACCTTGAAGTAACCTTGAAGGCGCCCATGGATTAAAAAATTAGTAATGCCATTTGACTCCCGACCCGAAATCACACGTCTTCGAGATGTTTTACAATGTCAACTTAAATGGAACACCCTGTATATTTTTATCTTCGAGTACTCCATTAATCATTATACTTTTTATTTTATTATATTTACCTCTTATCTTTATTCTTACTCTCAGAGAGAATTATAATGTATTTCAAAGAATTACATACAGCGACAAAGAATCCTAAAGAACTACAAAGTAGTATGATAGGCAAGTAATGAATAATCGCAATAAATATTTTTAGCATATAAATGTGTTAAAATGTGCACTTAAATCTTACACGGTCGCTAATTGCGACACTTGCCTTGTATCTTGCATGATGTAGTGACATCGTAAAACTCTTTAAAAACTGGTGCACAGCATTCTAACGTAGAAATTGTAAAAATGAAATTAATAGTTTAGTGAATATAAGAATTTGAAATTTCAAACGAAACGAAGAAAAGTGATATCAAAATATTACTCAATAATTTCAAATTACTGATTCAAAAATTTTATACACTTTAAAATCCTTTTAATTTCATACAATTTCGTACACTTGTACTGTTTCATAGAAAGTTATTGTTCTTCGTTTTTAATAAATGCAAAATTTAGGTTATTCGTTTTCTGTTACTAATAATCAGAATTATATCTTTCACTAGTATATAAATTTCTCTACGTCAAGTTAATCATTTTAATATCAAAGCATTTGAATGAAAATAAGAGACTAAAAAAGTATAGGAAGCATTTCTATTTGATAAATTACTTTGGCAAATGAATAACTCAAATATTGGTTACGTTTCCTTTAACCATTTTTTGTACCTTTACTGTCGAAATAAAGTGTCTCCAATCAGCGCGTTCTATGCAATTTATTGAAATAAACTCTTAAAAAAAAGGAACATACGATCCTGGGGGATTCGGTTTCACTGGTCGCCATTTGACAAGGATTTAATTTACAACCGCAATATGTCGGAGCCTATATGTGCGAGCGGTATTAAAAAAATTGACAATTTACGTAACTAAAACCTTTATTTAGTGAAATATCATTTTAGGTATAAACGTTATTACAATTTTTTAATTTCATTACAGTACAGAAATGACATATCGAATAAAAATGTTTACTTTCTTTAGAAAAGAAGGAAATTATTTAGATATAAATTTTTATTACTTAAATGATATTTATATAGTATTTTTTCTTATACTTTTACTATTTTAATGTATTTTACTATTTAAATAGTATTCAAATAGTCTTCCAAATGTGTAATATTATGAAGGATATTTAAAGGTAAATTTTAGTATAAATAATTCATAAGCAAATATAATAATTTATAGTTAGTATAAATATAAAATAATTTAGTATAAATAAACACACACTGTTATATTTTTTTAAAACTACGTGTCGACTTATAATTGACACATTATTCTCAATATTTAGCTTGTTGTAATAACAATTCATATTATCAACAAGTTTATTAGGTTATTCGAAACAGAAACAAACTAAAATTTGAAATGTTATTCATTATGTATCATTTTGTATTATATTACGCCATTTGTACTATATTTAAATCATTTAATACAACTTTTAATATCATTAAATACATAACGTCATTTTTGTTAGTGTTACAATAAGACAATATCTATAATTTGGATAAACTCAACAATCAATTTTTAATTTCAACTAATTACAATTAATTACAATAATTATTTATTCCACGTTCAACCATGGATATTTTAACTAGACAATATCTATAATTTGGACAAACTCAGAAATAAATTTTTAATTTCAACTAATTATAATTAATTATAATAATTATTTACTCCACATTCAACCACGGATTTTTGAACTTAAATTAAATACGTTAATATTAATTTATATTCATTATCTAATTGTCAGAAGTAAAATTTATTATTTCAATCAAACTCTAAAATTAATTTTTTTTAAATCCCTGATTGTGATAATATAAAATATCTGACATGGCTTTTAAAATATTTAATTATACACAAACTTCTTTTTCATCTCAACATCAGTATTATTTTTGTTCCTTTTTAGCACCTTTGAATAACAAGAAAGTAAAAAAAGTTCAGGTTATATTAATACTCCTTATTTGAAAAGAAAAGACACGTTTTCCATTCATACAGTTAACGATGATTCGTATTTGTGTCGAGCTCATACTAATTAGTGAACTGGTAATGAGAAATGAATAATATATAGGACAGTAATTACTTCAAATTATTCGAGTACGATAGATAACCCATCCACCAACTTAATTACTTAATTCATTATTACATTAACAGTGCTATAGTTTCGGTTGGATCGAATTACCATTTGATCGTTTAATCTAATTTTTTTACAACAATAGGTGAGGTATAAAATTTAAACTGTAAAAAAATCAATGTAGTCACTGCAACAAAATAAAAGTTAAATTCTAGGATCAATATTTTATTATTTATTAATTTGTCATTTTACATTTTGCTTTCAACAGTTTATTGATTCTGATTGGTTAATATGTAAACAAATTAAGAAATAATATAATGCTCGTTTCATTTTCGTGTTTATTGATTTTATCACTGAAGATCATTCAACAAATGTGCCTTCGAAAGAAAAATAATTAAGATCTTATCCATTATAGACTTACTTTAATTGAAGTGTCATGGTTCTCATGCTGAAAGTTCTGACAGTCGCGATTATGTTCAGGTGATATTTTTTATTAATACTGTACGTTCATTAAAACTTTGAACATTTTTCTAAATTGCTTTTTATGATAACGAAAAGAAAGAAGTGTAGATAACAAATATAGTATCTTTACAGGAGGAGAAATTTGATGCGGAAGTTTACCAGATGTACTATGATTACATTTAACTTTACAACATTAAAAACTTGTAATACATATTAGAGAATATATGTACATGTATGTAGTGCGTTGTAATTGAAATTAATTCAATTAGGAAAATTACGAAATTTTTCAATCTTCAAATTCTCAAATAGTTAGAAACTTTCCCTTCCCGAATTTTGCAATTCCATTCAAATGTTCCAATTTTTTAATTTTCAATTTTTTTAGTTTTCTATTTCTTAAATCCCTGAACTATTCGAATTTTTCAGTTTTCAAATTTTCAGACTTTAAAAATTGTTCAATTCTCAAATTTTCAAGTTCTCCCAATTTTTCAATATCCAAATTTCTCAAATTCTTCAATTTTCAGATGCTTAAATTCTCCCAATTTATTGAACATCCGACTTTCGAATTTTTAAAGTACCAAATTCGCAATTTTATAAATAATAAAATTCATAATTAATTAAATACTTTTTTTTTAAATTTACGAGTTCCTTCATTTCCAAAAATTCTCAAATTTCCACGTTTTCAAATTTACACATTTCTTAATTTCCGAATACACAAGTATGTGAATTTTTGTTAAAGTTTTGGATTTTAAAATTCTCTAATTTCCAACTTCTTAACTTTCCAAATACCTTAAATTTCCAAATTCTAAAATCTTGCATTCCAACATTCTAAATTTTCAAATTTCAAATTTCCGGAATTCAAAAACTCAAATTTTCAAATCCTCAAATTGAGTAATTTTTTAATTTTGTGAGTTTCTCCAATTAAAACACCACAATCGATAACTACTTTTCATATTCAGGTTCATGGTTTTTTTTTCAAAATGCAGCAAAACGTTCAATTTCTTCGCTTCAGATAAAATTTCCGGATAATTGTGCTCTTTATTCTCTACGGAACCCGTTTCACCCAAACGTTTTGCCACTAAAACAAACTAGTTTTCACTGGGTATCACTATATTCATAAACTTTCGGTGCTTCACTTTGCCACGTCTTTTATTTTTACCGCAGTCCTAAAAATACAAACCATTCCTGTTTTCTCTTGTCTCGAATAACGATATAACGCACTGGAATATCACTAAACGCTTTCTGAAATGATGCTGAAATAATTCTGTACACCTTGTAATAGAAGTAAATACTCAGACAGCGACGAGGCAAAATTAATCATAACACAAATCTATCAAAAGTGTATTCTAGGTAATGGTAGTTACATTGAACACGAAATGCAACATATCACTAAGAAATACGGTAAGTAATAGCAGTACGAAATATTCGAAGTATTTCTTCTGTTTTTGACCTTGACCTGAAGACCATCGTATGGTACATGGTTGATCTTGTTTAAATACGTGTTTACGTATAATATAAAAAAATGTATAACGCTCCATTTAAAAATCTGAAGATCACCTTCATTTCTCGAGAAATTACGCAAGTATAAAAATTGATATATGCCCTCATATTGGCAATAAAGTATATTAAAACTTCTTCCTCTTCCATTTTCTGCAATTCCTTACCGTACACGCAGAAAACGCTGAGTAGTAAATGTATGAACACCCTGTATGTGCGACTGAAAATTAACAGATGTAGATATAAAGATATTTACTGTTGTCAAATCAATTTAAGGTGTGAAATTATTATTCTGTCAAGATAAATGTGTTCAGAGGCATGAGTTTTATCATTTCAATTTGAAATTATAAACAATTTCTGGAAAATTGGATTGCATTCGAACCTCGGAATAATTAAAACTTCTCTTTCATAGCTTGAGCTATGTTTATTTTAATGAGAGCATCCAGTTGCAATCACCTCGATGCATACAATTGAATCGGAGTAACATCTGTTCCATGAGCATACACGGGTTCCGCGACGATCAGTGAATGTTTCATCGGACTATTATTAATTTCGTGCTGGGTAGATGGTCAAAAACGTAGGTCAATCATTCCCGAGATACGCGATAGCCAGTTGGATAGAATGAAAATTATTCATTATCGCAAGTTGATTCTGTGCCGTGCATTTCATATCCCTCTAGGTCAATCCAATTAACCCTTTCGTTACAAAAGAGGTACATGTGTGTTATCGAAAAACGATTGTTACCACAGAAAATTAAATGTACACGGTCTGTTGCAAATCGGATTGAAATCGATTACCGAAATCGAAGTTATACCATCGTAACGGGGGAACTTCTGGATGATTCAATTTATTTTAGGCAAAAGAGGTAAACGTAAGACTATATTATTCTGGATGCGTTTGTAAGAAATTTTCACACTTTAATTCTTTTTCAAATATTGCCATTTTTGAAATCTAGAATTTTGAAACAAAGTTTTATGTTTTTAGTATGCGGAAGAGTCTAGGTATCAAAATATTGCTTGCTCCTCAATACTGAGTTTTTAGTTTGCAAATTTTTAGAACACAAATGTTCAAGCTTCTAGATTTTTTAATTTCTACGTTTTCAAATTTGTGAATTTATAAATCTTCAAACTTCCATATTTCAACATTTTTTAATTTCTACACTTTCAAATTCGCGGATATTCAAATTCTCAAATTCCAAAATTATCAACTTTATCACTTCTCAAATCTCTCAATTTCCAAATTTTCAAATGTCTACATTTTGAAATTTCTAAACATACAAATTGTCAAATTCTTTATTTCGAAATTCTTAAATTTACAAAATTAACATTTTTTAAGTTTCAAAACTCTACAATTTACAAGAAGTTTTTAAAGTTTCAAATTTACAAATTTACAAATTTCTAAATTTCCAAATTCTAAATTCCCAAAATTCTAAATTTTGAAACTTCCAAATTTCCAAATTTCCAAATTTCTAAATTTCTAAATTTCTAAATTTCTAAATTCCTAAATTCCTATATTCCTAAATTCCTAAATTCCTAAATTCCTAAATTCCCAAATTCCCAAATTCCTAAATTCCCAAATTCCCAAATTCCCAAATTACCAAATTCCCAAATTCCCAAATTCCCAAATTCCCAAATTCCTAAATTCCTAAATTCTTAAATTCCCAAATTCTCAAATTCCCAAATTCCCAAATTTCTAAATTCCCAAATTCCTAAATTCCTAAATTCCCAAATTCCCAAATTCCCAAATTCCCAAATTCCTAAATTCCCAAATTCCTAAATTCCCAAATTCCCAAATTCCCAAATTCCCAAATTCCTAAATTTCTAAATTCCCAAATTCTCAATTTCCCAAATTCTCAAATTCCCAAATTCCCAAATTCCCAAATTCCCAAATTCCCAAATTCCTAAATTCCCAAATTCCCAAATTACCAAATTACCAAATTCCCAAATTCCTAAATTCCTAAATTCCTAAATTCTTAAATTCCCAAATTCTCAAATTCCCAAATTCCCAAATTTCTAAATTCCCAAATTCCTAAATTCCTAAATTCCCAAATTCCCAAATTCCCAAATTCCCAAATTCCCAAATTCCTAAATTCCCAAATTCCCAAATTCCCAAATTCCCAAATTACCAAATTACCAAATTCCCAAATTCCTAAATTCCTAAATTCTTAAATTCCCAAATTCTCAAATTCCCAAATTCCCAAATTCCCAAATTCCTAAATTTCTAAATTCCAAAATTCCTAAATTCCCAAATTCCCAAATTCCCAAATTCCCAAATTCCCAAATTCCTAAATTTCCAAATTCCCAAATTCCCAAATTCCCAAATTCCTAAATTTCTAAATTCCCAAATTCTCAATTTCCCAAATTCTCAAATTCCCAAATTCCCAAATTTCTAAATTCCCAAATTCCTAAATTCCTAAATTCCCAAATTCCCAAATTCCTAAATTCCCAAATTCCTACATTCCCAAATTCCCAAATTCCCAAATTCCCAAATTCCTAAATTCCTAAATTCCCAAATTCCCAAATTCCCAAATTCCCAAATTCCCAAATTCCTAAATTCCCAAATTCCCAAATTCCCAAATTCCCAAATTACCAAATTACCAAATTCCCAAATTCCTAAATTCCTAAATTCTTAAATTCCCAAATTCTCAAATTCCCAAATTCCCAAATTCCCAAATTCCTAAATTTCTAAATTCCAAAATTCCTAAATTCCCAAATTCCCAAATTCCCAAATTCCCAAATTCCCAAATTCCTAAATTTCCAAATTCCCAAATTCCCAAATTCCCAAATTCCTAAATTTCTAAATTCCCAAATTCTCAATTTCCCAAATTCTCAAATTCCCAAATTCCCAAATTTCTAAATTCCCAAATTCCTAAATTCCTAAATTCCCAAATTCCCAAATTCCTAAATTCCCAAATTCCTACATTCCCAAATTCCCAAATTCCCAAATTCCCAAATTCCTAAATTCCTAAATTCCCAAATTCTCAAATTCCCAAATTTCTAAATTCCCAAATTCCCAAATTCCTAAATTCCCAAATTCCCAAATTCCTAAATTCGCAAATTTCAAACGATCAAATTAACAAATTTCCAATACTCAAATTATAATTATAATTATAATTTCAAATTTCCTAATTTTCTAATTTCCCAAGTTCCAAATACCTACATTTCCAAGTACCCAAAATTTCCAAATGTAAACTTTTACATTTTGAAATTCTCAACTTTCTAAATTTTTAAATTTCTATATTAGCATATCCTAAACTTGCTAATTTCTAAATTTACAATTTCCCAAAATTTTCAATTTTTCAACTTCCCAATTTTCCAAATTTTTAAATTTCCAATTTCCTTTAAAAACTTAAAAAAGAAAACATTTTTATATACTTTCATTCTTTATGAAGTTTTAAAAGCGAAATTGTAGTATCCGGCTCTATACTATAAAGTATATCTTTTAAAAGAAATTATGACAAATTATTACTGTTTGACTTAAAAATCCTCAAATTACTAATTCTCATTTTTCTTCATTTTTAGAAACCAAATATTTGTCCTTGTCCTGACCAATACACTATAAGCTAATCAACGAAACTCATCAATTTTCTGTCAGAGGCCCTGAAAATAATATTTGGAGAATTCGGTCCCCAGACGTGACCCTTACAGGTCAAAATGATTCTATATTCTTCCGTTCGTTACAAAATTTTAAAAAGTTTTGAAAGCGAAATTGCAAAATCCGACTGTATACAACTCTTAAGTAGAGTCTAAAGAATATCTCTAAAAAAAAGTACGTCAAAATATTGCTTTTCAGCTTAAAAATCCTAGAAGTACGAATTCGTGTTCTCCACATTTTCAGAAACCGAACATCTACTGTCGTTTCTCCTGACCAAAACAACATAAGATAAACAATACCCCCGAAACGTATCAATTTTCCTAAAAATCCTAAAAAGTCCCCAAAAACTCATGCGTGGACTCGACCCTTATCTCGTAAATAAATTGTTGGAAACCAGCATTTTGTAACATCGCTGCGCCTTCTGTTTCTACGTGGCTTCCGGTGCTGCCTCTTGCGTGCTAGTTGATTCATGCTTGATCTGTTTGTCACTTCGTAATTCATAAATATTCTCATATGTCACATAAGTTCATTAAAGTTAAGGTTAGTTCAATTCATTTACCACATCCATAATCACTAAATAAATTGATATTCACAACAAATGCGTATGATTGATAAAGGGAGATTAAACGATAATCGGAAATAGAACGCGAACGTCGAAGACGATCGTTCGGTTGGCGCGGAATCGAGGGGAATTTCATTGTGAGAAGAGGGAATTCTGTAAGCAGACGAATTAGCGGTCGTGTCCTCGTTCCATCGAGTCAATTCCCACTGATATTCAACGATGTCAAGTGGTGTTAAGTGTCACGATGATCGTACGATGTACGTTTCCACCAATGAGAATGCTCTTCACTCAGACGAGCCTCCTGAACAGCATTGTGCAATCCGAGGGGTCGTCGATGGTGACGAGGCTGCTCAACCATCAAACCTTTTCATTTTGTTCAACTCGTAAGGTCAACAGATGCACGTATTTCCTTCTAGAACGTTTAGTATTCGTTTGTAGTATTGCAAATCCTTACGCGATTTATTGGGTTATTACGTAATAAATCTCCGGGCACCGATACGTCGAACAGTGGGGCAAAAATAGTTATTGCGGACAAATCAATCTTTAACCTACTTTTGCCACTCGGTTTTTAAACGAAAGCTATCTTAATTTTGTACTAGTAAATTCTTGAAATATTTGTCAACATTTTCAATTTCTCGGCGAAGTGTTTGAAAACATTTTATCAAAAGTAAAGGTTGTTTTGTTTAAAAACATATTTAATGAGTGTGAAAGTTATGTAACAGTAAATTTAAATAGAATAAATAAAAAACTTTGAATAAAAGGTAACGAAATTTTGTACTAATAAATTCTTGAAATATTTTTCAACATTCTTTTTATTTTACGGGGCAGTATTTGGAGACTTATTTTATCAAGAGTAACAGTTATTTTGTTTACAAACATATTTAATGAGTGTAAAAGCTATGTAGCAGTAAATTTAAATAGAATAAATAAAATATTTGTTTACAATAGTTAAATCTATAGTTTTTATAGAAGATGCAGTAGAAATTATTGTCTAATTATGATTAGTAAAAAGTATATGTATCTGTTTGTTAAAAAGATTTTCAGAATAAAATGTACAAGTTAACTATATTTTAATGAATAGATTCTATTTCTGGACAGAATTAATTAATAATGTGCTGCAAATTGTTTTTTTACAATAATAGCTTGTTAATCGTTTAATTGTTTAAACGATTTCTATAAAAAAATATATAGTCTAATTTTTTTAATAAATAACAGAATTTTGTTGCGAATGAAGGGTTTATCCTGTTGTGCAATCAACTAGTTTTCAATGATTTTTAACAATATTTTGTTGATCACCAACAGCAGTTACTTGTTTAAACAGTTTCTATAAAAAAAATATATAGTCTGATTTTTTTAATAAATGAAAGAATTTGCTCTGACAGATTTTTTTTCAATCAACTACATCACATTAAAACTGTTTCAGCTTGGAGGAGTGAATTTCTTGCGACCATGGACCCTAAACTGTAGAATGTAAACTTTTCGAAATTCAAAATGGCGACATCCAACATGGCGGCTCAAAGCTGAAAACCATATGCTATTTCTGATAATTTTTATTGAAACAATATTATCGAACGAATTTTCAGAACAGTTAGCACTATATACAGGGTGTCCACGCCTAAGTGTGATAGCGCGATATTTCATGAACTATTGATGATACGAAAAAGTGTTTATATGGAAATTGCAGGGTAAAAGGGGCTCTATGTTTTGGCACAAACGAATTTTTTATAATGTTTTTAATGTAAAAGATATGATGGTGAAGTTTCGTTTTTTAAATGGAACTATATATTTTTTTTTCGATCATGCGATAGTGTTTTTCGAGACTAATTCATTAAGATTTTATGTATCTACCCGATTTTTAATAGTTTTCGAGATATAAAGCTTAGAAATTTACTGATTTTCAGCAGAGATGTCACGATTTGAGTAGTAAGTCATAAAAACGGTCTTATTGTTGCGGTAAGTGCCGGATTTTTGACTCTGCCTACCGAAACTGATAGCCGCAGGTCTACGGTCGGAACGGCAAGTCCGAAGAGTAAGCAACGTAGAAAGAATTGTCCATTACGGTCTAAGTTTTCCGCATTAAGGATGATGGACAATTCTTTCCACGTTGCTTACTCTTCGGACTTGCCGTTCCGATCGTAGACCCGCGGCTATCGGTTTCGGCAGGTAGAGTCAAACATGCGGTACTTACCGCAACAATAAGATCGTTTTTATGACTTACTACTCAAATCGTGACGTCTTTGCCGAAAATCAGTAAATTTCTAAGCGTTATATCTCGAAAACTATTAAAAATCGGGTAGATACATTAAATCTTAATGAATTCGTCTTGAAAAGCACTATCGCGTGATTGAAAAAAAAATATATAGTTCCATTTAAAAAACGAAACTTGACCATCATATCTTTTACATTAATAACATTATAAAAAATTCGTTTAGGCCAAAACATAGAGCCCCTTTTACCCTGCAATTTCCATATAAACACTTTTTCGTGTCATAAATAGTTCATGAAATAACGCGCTGTCACACTTAGGCGTGGACACCCTGTATATCTACAACCGAATTTTCTGAATTCAAGATGGCGGATCCAATATAACTAATCATTATTCGCTTAATAACTGCTATTATTTTAATAGAAATTGTAAATTTAACTCTCTTAGATATACTTCAGTAGTGTGACACATTGATATCCTGTACGAAATTGAAATTTATATTTATATTTATTTAAACGTATATTAATTTCATTGAAACGCAAACTCTTAGATACTTAGATTGTTAGACCACTTTGAAAATAAATGCCTCAATTAAATATAATGATATACAAATATAAATGCGAATCACTGACCAATAACATTTTAGGATATAATAATATTTATATTTTATGCAATTATACTTCGTTTTACGATCACTTTACGACGTACCTTTAAAGAATCGCTAAAGTTCATTTTACGGACCTGGACATCTTGCTATTGGAACAGAAGAATCTACTTTGTCAAATGTTCTTGGTATTCCAGGTCTCTGCGTATTAAACTTCCCAGCAGAACTTCTGAAAGAAAAATTTCAAGAAGGGAATGAGGTAAATGTGAATTGCAAATGGAACAATAATGTTTAATGGACTTCATTTTATCATATTGGTTTATTCGAGAAATGAAATGTTCAAATATAACGAGTAACGATTAATTGAAATACAGTAGATTGTCGGGTAACTGAGTCGTGATCATGACATGTATAGCAGAGTTTATCTCCGGATTGAATTATTCGTAATCGCCGAATTAATAGCAATATAAGATCATTTGTAATTGTAATGGCTTCTTTCTATTTACAGACATAATCTGTTGACAAGAACAGCACACTCATTACAGCAAAATTTCAAGATCATGAATTTCCAACTTCGCCAAATTTCGAAATTTTCAAACTTTTAAACTTCCGAACTTCCAAATTTCCAAATTACAAGATTTTTAAATTCTCAAATGTATAAATACCTAAATTTCTGACTCCCTAAATTTCTAAATCCTCAAATTTGCAAACTATGAAATTTCTGAATACCAAATTTCTATGTCCTCAAATTTTCAAATTTTCATACCTTCATATTCTCAAATTTTCATACTTTCATATTCTCAAATTTTCATACGTTCATATTTTCAAATTTTCAAACTACCAAATTTCTGTATTTAAAAATTTCTAAATTCCTGGATTTTCAAATTCTGCAAATTCATCAAATTTTCAAATGATCAAATGATTAAATTTCGTCATTCTAAACTTCCACGTGCTTAAATTTCCAAATTTTCAAATTTCTGAACTACCAAATTTTTAAATTTCCAAATTTCTAAATTATTAAATTTCTGAATTCTTGAATTTTCAAATACTTCCAATATCCAAATTCCGAAATTTCTAAATTTCCCAAATTTTCAAATTCCCACATTTTCAAACTTCCCCGATTGTCAAACTCATCAAATTTTCATAGTTCCAAATTTCCAAATATTGAACATCCATATTACCAAATTAGTTTCCACTTTTTCAAATTTCCAATGACAATAACAAAATGAAAATAACAAAGTAGCAAGAAGAAAAACTAGAACAATAATAAAATAAGAATAATAACAATAAGAATAATAATAAGAACAGAGACGAGAACAACAGGAACAAGAATAATAACAATAACGACAGCAGTGACAATAACGACAGTAACTATAGTAATAATAGTAATAATAGTAATAATAGTAATAATAATAGTAATAATAATAACGATAACAGTAACAATAGCGAAGAAGGGGAGAGTAGGATGTAACAGTAACCATACTTTGTTTTACGACACAATATCGTATAAAGAAAATTAACGCTAAAAAACTATTCGCACGTACTCTCGTATACTTCTTTATGACCCTTGTTCGTCTAATGTCATCATCTCAAAGAGTCAGCTAAAACGTGCAGCGAAAGACGATTCCTTGGTTATCACGTTTGCTATCAAACAATAAATTATGCGAAAAATATTACATCAGACATTTCTAGTAGTAAAATGCACATTTTCATTGACTTTGCGAACTTTTTAACAAAGTTTTACTTCAAATATATTAATCGAAATGTCAGAACACTAGTTCGATTATGGCAATATTTGGTTTTTCTAAAGTAACATAAAAATATGGTAAAATCACTAAATATTATAATAGATGATATTTCGGTGTAAGTACATTTAGAGGTGAGATAGGGTTTTCTAGGGAAAATGTAAAATTAAAGATTTTATTATTAATGTCTTTTAATTATACGTAATTTACGTTTTATAATTTTAGTTAATTAAAAACTGTATTTATGTTTTCTGAACAGATATTTGCAAACTTATAGTTTTGATAATTATTGTTCCTTGGACTATTTTTTTTGCATTTTTGCATTTTGGAATCTACAAATCTTGAATCTAGGGATTTAGAAGCCTGGAAATTTCGAGATCCAGGGATTTGGAGATTTTGCGGCTTAGGAATAAGGGGATTTAGAACTTCGGTCATTTACGGATTTGAAGATTTAAAATTTTGCTGATCCACTGATTTGAGGATTTAGAGATTTGAGTATTTAGGGATTTAAGAATTTAAGTATTCTGAGATTTAGGTGAGCAGTTAGTTATTTGTGTATTTGGAAATTTAGGGATCTATAGATTTTTAATCTAGCAATTTAGGAATCTAAGAGAATTTGAAATATTCCAATTTCTGTGATTTTGAAACTTGAGAATTCAGGGGTTTGCATACTTAGGAATTTAATGCTATTGATATTCGAAGGTCTAGGGATATGAAAATACATTTGGACATCTAGAAATTTCTTGCCGTTATGATTGTAGGTCTAGGGCAGGGGTCGGCAACCTGCGGCTCAGTAGAATCATACTTGTGACTCTTGAGTAGTTTAATAGTACATATTGAAAAATGAACTGCAATATTGCAATTGCCAAACAAATATAATAATCCTGCGCACACATCAAAATGCGCGGCAGATCGCATGCATGTAAACCTAGCTTTAGCTAACCTTGCTCTCCACACTCACCGACGCCACACTCAAAATCAAAAAGTGTTTCCGTTTTCTTTAATACGTTCACTTATATGTTCTGTTACTACGCAAAATAGAATGTTTTGATTTCACAATCAATACATGTTCCACAGCAGATATTATATTATTTTTTCTAATACATACCGATGTAAGTACTTATATTTGACTCTTTAAAAAAATAATTTATCGCATCGGGAAAAAAATGGCTCTTAACTCCAGAAAGGTTGCCGACCCCTGGTCTAGGGATATGGAAATCTAAGGACTTGGAGATTCAGGTATTTGATGATCTTCTTATTTCGATGTCGAGAAATATGATAATTTAGAGATCTAGGAATTTGATGGTCTTGTGATTTGACCGTCTAGGAAATCTAGGAACTTCACGGTGTTTGACGACCTTGTGATTTGAACAAATAATTTGGACATCTAAGGATTTAAAGACGAAGAAATTTGCAAATTTAAATATCTAAATGAAATGTAGAAATGTGAGGATTCTAAAATTTAGGAATTTGAAAATTTGGAAAGCTGAAGACTCGAAAATTCGAAAACTGAAGCACCTATAACTGGAAAGTTCGAAAATCGGAAGATTATCAAGTTCACATATGTACATTTATGCAAAAGAGCCTGCGTTGCACCCGAGTGTACATTACGATAAGGCGAGACTGCATACGCCTGTTATTACTCAACAACTCTTAGCACGAAATTTACTTGCCGCAGTCTCATAACCAGCATATTCACACAATCTCTCATCAGCCGACCCTTTTCTGTCCTTTGTCTAACACAGAAATTAAAAGAACGATGTTTCGACACGCGAGGGGCAGCAATCAAGAAATCGCACGAAGAACTGGTCTTATATTGCAGCAAACCGTAATTCGAAATCTACGATAAGCAATACTTATTACGCCACTTTCAAAAGACCAATCAAACTTTGTACATATATGAGTGCAGAATTTTATTAAGATAAATATCAGAGACAATGTCATTGGAGTATGTCGTCAAGATCACTGTTCTCAACAATTTTTTCTATGATTGTTATCGCTGTTGCATCTTTGTTTTTGAGATATTTATAAAAATAATTTTATGCCCGTGTTAGCTTCAGTTTAAGTTTGAGATGAAATATTGAACTTTATTCTCAATTGTTAATAAAAATTGGAAAAAATGTCTGCCATTATATAATGCATATATTAATTTGTTTCATTGTTCTTATTTTTCGATTTTATCTTTAATTTCAAAGTACGTGTGCATTATACGCCGGTAGGTTTAATATTAATCGATAAGTGATTAATGTAAGTTAGCCATAAGCTTAGGTTAAGTAAGGTTCTGTTATATTACGTCATGTCATACTTCAATCATAATATTTACACCATTTTAATTTTATATAAACAAAATTTCACGCTAGTGAGAATGTACATTTAATCTAACCTTACATCAATAAGTGAATAATGCAATTGAGTTACTAGGTTAGGTTATGTAATACTTCAATTCTGGTATTTACCACATTTTAATTGTTTAAAATGTAGATTTTACACTAACTAAACTATTAACCCCTTGCACTATTTTGACGAATCTGACTCGTGACGCACTGGTACTTCAGTTGGGATCAATTTTACTCGAATTTTGAATATGCTTCAATTTGGAGTTCAAGTCCAATTATAATTTGCATAGTCAACGATTGCATAATACCATGTTGTCATAACATTTCAACATTCTTTGTCTGTTTTAATATTGTAGCTGTGTTTAGTTAGTTCTGACTGACGCACCTGACAAATATGTAGGTCATAGTGCAAGGGGTTAATCTAATGTAATATAATTTAATTCATAAGTGTACAATGCAACTAAGTTATTAGGTAAGGTTAGGTTATGTTATTCGAAACAAATATGTTTACATCAGCACGAAATATAATTACATCACGAAACTTAGCTAAAGTGTCTTGCGAATAAATTGATGAAATTGATGAAATCGTTAATTACCAGTGTTAAATCAACCTTTAAGTCACCTTTCGAAGGGTTGACTTTAGTTCTTAAAGGGGGAAATATCTTTAGATAGATGAAAATAAGCTGATATTTGTGAATTTTTTTGTATAGGACATCTTTGTCTTGTATTTTCGAAATTTCAGGTATAATTTATTATAACTATTGCCTATTACAACATATTTTCTTTTTTTAAAAATATTTCAAAATGGCGGAATTACGATAGTCTTTCCTGTAAGTGTTTCAGCGCGTTTCACGAAACGGCGTGACTTCTAGCTTTAGTTACATTGGTCTGAAACAACTTTGCAAACGACGTTTCGATTATTAACATTCACAGTTAGTAGATGAACCTAAGAAATGTGAAAAATATGGAAAATTGAAGAGATGGCGCGCTTTTAAAGAAAAACTTTGAATTTTACTGAAAATTTTCGCAATATTTTGCAATAAAAAAGGACTTTAATGTTAAATTTATTTCGTACATTTAGGTTCATATGTTAGATGATATTGTCATGGATATATGCAAAAAATTTGAGCGCGATTGATAAACTAGTTTTTGAGTTATCAGTCACGCCAATTTTAAAAATGTAATTTTGAGAAAAATGCGTTTAAAGTTTCGATAAGTAAAACCTGAATAATTTCAATGATTTACCAACTAATCTGCGATTCCTACGCCATATAATAATCCTTGGGCTTACTCGTAAAGTTGATTTTTCTCCATAAGCTCATTCTCCGTAAAAATACAAAATTTCAAACACAGCAATGGCATGATAATAACAAATCTGTTACATAGCCTTCCGCACCGAGCGCGTGAATATCTGCGGCGCGATACCAGACATGAGTCACAATAATCGGCCATAACATCAAAAGGGCGCCGTATTACGCTTTAAAATTTTGAGACTATATTTTTGAGACGTTGCACTAACATTTTATAGAAAAAAATTTTGCAATTTGTTAAGATTCTAAAGGTATTGCCCCCCTTAAGGGTTAAAAGCGTACCTTTTGATCGTTAAAACTTTAGTTACACCCGTATCATCATGAAGAATGCCAATAAACGCGTCTGCAACAAAGCAGCAAGTCCATAGAGGGTAGAAGTTGATTCCGTGTAGGAAGAGAATGTTTTCTCGAGAACGAGACGTCGTGAACGCTGTTCCCTTTGACGTGGAACAGGTCGAGAAGATTGATTCGTGGCGACAGGGGTCTGTCGTGTATGTTGTGTTGCACTCCCCCGTAGATTTATGCAGGTCGGGAAAGGAACGCTAGTCGCACGTGCTACCGGAACTTGGGGGTGGAATAATTTGTTAAGGATGCATGCATTCGGGTCCAACCTTTCTGTTTTGTTTAGACGATACAGCCGAAAGTTCCCGGCTACAGGATAACTAGTCTTGCTCGGGTACATCCTCCTGCTTGTACGCTACGTTTATTAGACCATTGAACCCCTGGCGCCCTCTTCATTCGCTAGAAGAGGACGCATTTTACCTAACCTTCTTTTCTATGCTTGCTTTTGTAGCTCATACGACGAAATTTGTTGAAATTAAACCGAATGTTGTGTAGGATATGAGATTGGGAGGGTTGGTGAATATTGTGCTGCTTCGAGTGCGGATTTAATTGTGTTCAACTCAAATCGTTTTTGATGAAATAACTTTCCGTTATTAATTTTTGTCCTCAATATTATGTTCTGATTAGCTGGATAATTATGTTTTGAATATGTTGATAATTGATGGTTAAGATTGTGTTGCAAATATCTGAATGCGATGTGAAAATGTCAATGTAACGCAATATGAAACGTCATGTTAGTATCGATATACGAGGGAAAGTCAAAAAGTAAAAGGATTTCTTTGATTTCTCTTTTCAGAGTTTGGTAACACTTTTTTCCCGACGGAATCAAAAAACTTGTAAAATGTTGGGAAAAGTGCATTGAAGTCCAGGGAGGTTATGTAGAAAAATAAAGTATGTTTCAATAAATGCCGCTTTTCTCAAATGTTCCTTTACTTTTTGACTTCCACTCGTACAATTTGTTAATCTAACATTTTTCTCGGTTATAAAAAACCAGGAAGATATGCAAGATGCTGAAATTAGGTGAACACCCTATACACAATTAAGCGGTTGTGTACCATTAAAGGTTATTTAGTATCATTTTATATCGTTCTTTTTGGTATCATGAGATTAGGGTGAACGAAAGGGGAAATGATTTTATTTTCCTGGCTCTTTGGCCAGTCTAAATTATCCGTTATCTTCATAACTTGGATACATTTATTCTCCGTTATCTCTGCCACTTCGAGCACCGTTCTTTATGGTAGCTTAACTGAACTCTAAACTGGACTACTACAATTTCAGTTCTATTATTATATTCTTAGTTGCAGGACAAAAGGACGGTCATTGAAACTTCGACCAATTTTGAAGTTAGTAATGACAAGGGGAATATTTTTGAAGGAGTTTGTTTAAAATTTTCAAGTCGAGGGTCTAGTCAGACAACGTTAACTACAAAAATTCCTTTCTTGTATTACTGACGGATTTACGATCACAAAAGTCATACAGGTAAATGTTTAGAATAAGGGAGCCACCTCCGATTTGGATCACCTTGAAATACGTTGTCAATGTCATCATTCTAAACAACTTTTTGCTATAAATGCGATAGTCGGACTCCGTGAGAAAGTACAGATACTTTTAACAGAGAATCAAATTTCTCTAGGAACAAAAAATAATTATTCGGAATTATCATACCAACTTTTTAATCCAATTTTTATTCCTTATTAATTACTTTTACTTTTCAATTCGTTCATTTTCGTACGTATAATAGTAATTAAATAACTAATTAGTAGTTACGTATACTGTTGTTTTACGTCAAAATATAACATGGTAGAAAGTTAATATTTAATCATCTAATTTAGGTAATTACCGAAGTTAGTTAATTATAAATTTATCAAACAATGTTGATATCTGTATTTCGGTCGAAAATAGCAGAATAATGTAATTCAAATCAAATGAAATAACAGTGACAGAAAATATAATTAACCCTTAAGGTCACACTTTATCAGAATAACATTCCTGGCACACTGAGACGTTCGAGACCCCAACCGCTAAAAGTATTTCTTACAAAGAAGCTACACATTGTGTTAATTGATAAACTAACAAGAATGAGAAAAGCAGAATCGGGATTAATTAATTACTTTATAGACAAAAAATTATTTAAATACCGAATGTACAAATTATGACAGATTGAATTTACAATAATATAATAGAACGCAAATGTATTACCGTTTATCGTTGAACAATACAAAACGTTAGAAAATATAATCGAGTTTTCGAGATAATTCTATTCCTTGGAAGAGCGAGCAAGGTAACGTCTAACTTCAACAATCGACAAGTTAATAATGAATATTCGGGCCTCGCCCAAGCAATGTTCGTAACACGCTCGGGCCTTTCCGACTTTTCCCGAATACTACCCTTATCTACCATAGTGGCTTACTCCTAGACCAGCCTAAGGCCCCGGAGAACAACCAAGTGGTTCTCCGTCCGCTGTCCCTCACTACCGGAGACGTTCCTCATCTCCCTCTCAGGGTCATACCGGCCTCAGGGCGATACATACAGCACCTCCTCTAGCCGTGACTTGAACGGCCCCAGGTTCGCCAAAGCGCCCCTGTGCTCGCAAGGAGATCGCCAGCTAGGCATCGCTTCTCAGAAATTTACAAATGTTATCTCGCTCGCTCTTTCTTCGCTCTCCGCTACAAATAAACTTATCGCTACCTTCGCAACGACAATACAATCGTACACAATTTACAACATAACGAATAACCATGGCTAATTTACATTCAGAACATACGTAACCCAAACTTATACAATTTTACTTGAATCTAAATAAACTAAACAATTACTCTGGGAGTATTTAACATATTGTTTTAACTTAAAATAATTATAAATAACCTTTGAAAGGTATTTTAACATATTTCACAGTTGATTTCGATAAATTAAAACGTTGAATATGAAAAGAAATTCAGATATGTGAAAAAAGTTGAAAAAATGACGATTTTCACAGAAACATTTAATTTCTATTAAAAAAGATCTTTTTAAACTTGTAGAATGTTTTAAAAATACAGTTTGCGTTCAAAAATTCTGGAAAAATTCACAAACACGTTTCGCCTTGTAACTACCTTTTAAGTAAGGGTAGAGGCTTGTTACTTGGCAAAAATGATTTCCTTTGAACGGTCTATTAACTGATCTGTTCATTGATTAATTTGGTTAAAAGGCACTTTTGACTCCCTTATCCAGCTATACTCTTTAAACGTAGAATACGAAAATAAATTCAGAAACGAAAGAATTGAAAAAATGACGGTTTACACAGAAAAATTCAGAATTTTTTCGATTTTAACATAAACAGCTAAAATTTCAGCTGATTACTCTTCAGATATAACAGTTTGAAGCAAAAAATAATAAAAATACCGGAGTTTCAAAAAACGCATTTATTCAGATTTTCAGGATTAAAGTGGTTAAAATTGAAGCTGAATTTGCTGAGTTCGTTTCATACTCAAGTGTAACCGTTAAGCATTAAATAATGAAATTTGAGAAAATATTATGCATTAAATTATAAACATATAAATGAAATTTCTAATTGTTGTATTATTTATTTATAAATTACGGTACACATTTAACATGCAGTATTAATTACATTTTCCAAGGTTAAAAGATGAAAATACGCATTTTAAACTTCATCTCACTATGGTTCAATATACTCAAGACGTTTAAAAAGAGCTATAAAGTATAATAAAAAAGTTTGATGCTTATTAAAGAAGTTTCGTAAATAATTTGAAGAGGTATTTTATACGGGATTAAAACTCTAAGTTTATTATTTAGTTTTGCCTCGTTAAAATAGGTATAAACTTTTTTTGCTTGAAACAAACTCACATCACTATCTGTAAAATTAATTGTATTTTTCAATATGTGTCTACTGAATATTATGCGCAATTTTTTATTGGATACATTTGTGAACTTCATTATTGAAAACATACTTCCATACAAATTTTCGGGAATACCGAATTATTATAACATTTAAAAATTTATTTGTTCTTCGCAGTTGTAGTATCACAATCGGGATTTATTTTTTTTTCATTTTAATAGTCACTCATTGGACCATTTCGCTTTAAATGTTGCAACAATGTTATGTGTTAACATTTTTGGTATTGCTTACCTAATTTTCATCAACAATCGTATGTTGTTAAATTACTATTTTGATTGAATATTTGAATCTGCATTCTGAAGTTTGAAAATTTGTGGATTTAAAAATATAGAAAAGCAGAAATGTAGAAATGTGGAAAAGTAGAAATGTAGAAATACAGAAATGTAGTAGCAGAGAGATCTAGAAATTCAGAAAAGTAGATATTTCAGGATTTAGAAATTTGAAAATTCGAAAATTTACACATTTAGAAATTAAGAATTTAGAAATATAGAAATATAACAATTTGAAAATTTGAAAATTGAAAAATTAAGAAATATAGAAATTTAGAAATTGGAAAGTGTAGAAATTTAGAAATTAAAAAAATCTGGAAATATAGAAATGAGGAAATTTGAGAATTTAAAAATTTGGGTATTTAGAAATATAGAATTTTAGAAATTAAAAACTTTATAAATTTGGAAAGTTAAAAATTTAGAAATTTAGAAATTAAAAAATTAAGAATGTGAAATTCTGAGAATTTACAAATATAGAAGTATCGAAATTTGAAAATGTTGAAATTCAGAAATTTATACATTCAGACATTTAGAAATTTAAAAATGTACAAATTAAAAAACTTGAAGATTTATAAATTAAAAACCTACTAATCGACACTCAATCTAATACTTTGCTTCCCAAAAACTGTCGTTACATATGTCGATACCGAAACACTAAGGGATTTCGAATCCTTTTGACTGGTTATTGGATTATTCAGGACTGGAGTGTCTTTCAGTCTCGAACAAACGCAAGGAAATCTTGAGAGGTTCTTTTCTTTCGTTACTCAGCAGTCAATGCGTTTCCCAGACATCGGTGTAAGCCGTCTTTGCGACACGAAAGCCACCAGATAATCATGAATAACCAATTCATTTTCGCGACACTGAACGCGTGTCAACTGGCTCGTTGTAACGCGGAAATGGCTTTAGTGACTCTCGTCGTTCGAGGATCCACCCGAAGAGCACTTGAATAGTTTATTAGCGGTGGAACATTGCCCGGATTAGCTTTTATTTCTCTCGTTCTTGGAACGGTACCCTTCTTCAACTCACCGATGAAACTATACAGGGTGTGTCACTGGAACTTCTAAAATCGCGATTTAAGCGAATCTCAACCCTCTGTTAACCACGCGTGGATATACAAAATACATGGTTCACTTCTTGTAAAATAATTACAAATTTGATAATTCTAGAAATGGAAATTGAAACTTTAAACGTTACAAAGATAAGACTGCCCTTAAATTGTGCATAAAAATTCGCATAAAATCCTCTTACTTATTGTGATTGATTCTTATCGAAAACAGACTGATACCACAATTAATAAATATAATATTATTTACAGAAATAGTAAATACGAACTCAATAGATGAATGAAAAAGACATAAGTAAAATAAACGAACACAAACAGAGAAGTTGTTATAAAATGACACAGACACCGCTGAAAAAATAATATTAATTAGTACTGTCGTTTTTCTATATCAATCACATTCTGTTTTCAATTTTCTACAATTTTTGAAAAATGACGTTCAAAATAATATTACATATGTGACGATATTCCTCAAATTAATCTCTAATTAATCTAAAAAATCTCGGAGACGTGGGATTTAAGAAAAACTAACTGGCACATGTCCTTTACGTGTCCTGTCCGATTAACTTGACGCAGAGAAACTTATATACTAGTGAAAGATATAATTCTGATTATTAGTAACAGAAAACGAATAACCTAAATTTTGCATTTATTAAAAACGAAGAACAATAACTTTCTATGAAACAGTACAAGTGTACGAAATTGTATAAAATTAAAAAGATTTTAAAGTGTATACAAGTTTTGAATCAGTAATTTGAAATTATTGAGTAATATTTTGATATCACTTTTCTTCGTTTCGGTTGAAATTTCAAATTCTTATGTTCACTAAACTATTAATTTCATTTTTACAATTTCTACGTTAGAATGCTGTGCACCAGTTTTTAAAGAGTTTTACGATGTCACTGCATCATGCAAGATACAAGGCAAGTGTCGCAATTAGCGACCGTGTAAGATTTAAGTGCACATTTTAACACATTTATATGCTAAAAATATTTATTGCGATTATTCATTACTTGCCTATCATACTACTTTTCAGTTCTTTATGATTCTTTGTCGCTCTATGTAATCCTTTGAAATACATTATAATTCTCTCTGAGAGTAAGAATAAAGATAAGAGGTAAATATAATAAAATAAAAAGTATAATGATTAATGGAGTACTCGAAGATAAAAATATACAGGGTGTTCCATTTAAGTTGACATTGTAAAACATCTCGAAGACGTGTGATTTCGAGTCGGGAGTCAAATGGCATTACTAATTTTTTAATCCATGGGCGCGTTCAAGATTACTTCAAGGTCATCTTGCCATTTTTGATCAAAAACCCATACTTTTTATTGCGGTATCATATTCTACGTGAAAAAATGCACGATTTTTGTTTGTCAGTTCAATATTGAACTTACGTCAAAATTTCTTAAATTATCTAGTTGATTTTTCATGTTTATGTCAAAAATATTTTTTCTATTAAAATGACAACGTTACTTTCTACTGGAAGGTTTTTTATTTCATTTAAGAACGTTACAATATATACTCGAAATTTTTACCCTCTACTTCTAGACACTTATTGATTCGTTTATTAAAAGACTCATGAACACATAATAAACTTCTTCTCGTGATACTACGACACACAGTTATAATTCACTCTTTCACCTTTTCTTCGTCTCTTTTAATAATTGCATCGGAAAAGAATGCTCATGAAATGTATAAGTACAGAATAAAATGAATTTTTAACATTGTTCGAAAGCAAATATAACAATTAATTATTTATAAAATTTAAGTTAGATGAAACGTCGACGATAAATATAAAATTTAAATCTTGTTTTAATGTAGTACTTTTATATTAATTTATTAACTCAAATCCCGCTTTCCATCTCTTGCAAATTATAATAATCTGTTCGTTTACGGATAATTGAATAAATACGGTGAATTAAGCAGACACGAACATTGATTATATTTACATAAAATAGAGTCAATAGACGCATGTCAATATTAGGGAACAATTTTGGAGTATCGATTATTGATCCCCGTAATTATAGAATTTACAACAAAATTTGATATAATTATTTAAATAGTAACTTCACAAATATTTCTCAGTTCATTTAAACGTTCGTTAGCCACATTAATTTAATTATGCAAGAAATATTTAATATCTAAAATTTCGATGTTCTTGATGTCTATAATATAGAATTTATTTTGGCCTAACCTATAATATCTTAGACAGTTGCTGAGAAATTTATTGCTTTCAGAAATATATTGAGAAAAGTTGTAGAAAAGAAGGACTAAAAATATAGAAGTAAGCAACGCATTGGTATTATAAACAATTGAACAAGATTTTTCATCTTTGCCGTCTGCCATAATCGCAGCGTCTCATTCTTTTTCATTCGCTATTCTTCTTTGCGTTCGAAATTTATTATCGCCAATTCAATGCAGATTATATCACGCTTGCCACCATCTTACACAGAAAAATTAAAATAATCTATTGGTAAGAATTTGCTAACAAAAAAATCAAAAATAAAAGAGTTCTATTCTTGTATTGGTATTGTCTCACGAACACACCTTAACCCGAATAACGTTATATTTCTCGACGAGCGGATTTATATCGTGATGACCATTTTTGCTTCTATCTAGACTTTACTGTAAATCGAATCTGGTAGCAGGAAGGAAAAATTTGTTGTGAACAAAGTTGAATAGTATAATATCATTCACTCTTTTATGACCCCATCTTCTTCTTGAGCGCAACGATACATCCAAAAAGTGCAAATGTTATTTCTTAAAATGGAATCGTATATTTTGTCTTACATCTATCTTTTGGGGACATTCTATTTATAAATATATAAAAGTATAATTTTAAAATACCAATATTTCGTGTGAACGTTCATGCTATTTGCTTTTGTGTAAGAATTATTAAAATAGCACATATCATTTGTAGGTTACTAGGTTACTAGCGATTTAGGGACTTAGGGAATTAGTATGCAAGTACTAGGAAATATAGGAATATGGGGATATAGGGATTTGGGAATATAGGGATTTAGGGATATAGGGATTTAGGGTGATAGGGATTTAGGGATGTATTGATTTGGGGATGCAGAGATTTGAGGCTGTAAGTATTTGGAAATCTAGAGATTTCAGGATCTTCTAGGGATTTAAGAAATTAGGAATTTGTGGAACTAAGGTGTTGGTGAACTAGAGATTTGGAGATCTATGAATTTGAGAATTTTTAGAAATTAGGAATTGCGAAATTTATATTAGATGATGTGGAATCATAGAATCAATTTAGAAATTTAGATGTTTTAGAAGTGTAGAACCTAGGGAATTTACGAATTTAAGAGATTTGAAAGTGTAAAAATTGAAAAATTTGGAGACTTGGGAACTTAGAGACCCTTTTTGCGTTACATCACCAGACCGGAAAGACCGAAAAGGTTTGCTGCCTTCTGTTTACCATATTTATTCTAGGAAAGTCAGATTTACTGTGTGACTGTATATACGTAATATTCCCCACGATGAATACAAGAATATGATACACTTTCTAAGATTAGTAATGTCCTAAATGGTGCAGTTCTTGTACGGTCAAACGATATTGGAAAAAGCATAAATATACTGCAATCTCATCTTACGATGAACGAATCCGTTCAAGATATTTGATTAATTTACTTACTACGTAAGAAGGATTATGTTATAGCTGAAGATATAAAAAGGTGTATACAGAGTGTCCTAACTTTTCGCCAAACTTTATTAATATATCGTATTCGTAAAAATAAAAGAGTGTTATATCAATATACGTTTTCAAATATTTTATTAAAAAATTATATGAAAAATACGACATGACAACGGACTGACACGGAATGACTGAACGGAATGAAATAAAAAATGTTTATATGAACAAAGCTCTTGAATGCATTATTAAAAGTTATTAAAAGAAATTTGAAAGTCAGCAATTATTCGTAGCGTAGACAACCCAGGAAAACCCGTAAACAAATATGGAGTAAAGAAGAATTGAAATTACGGTATTTAAAATTGAATAACAGAGGATTGTGACAAACTATAACTGAGATAGTTAAGTAGATGGAAATTGTAATGTGTAGAATTAAATGAAGAAAAAATAGTAAAAAAGAAGCCAACAGCACGCGGAGTTCCCAAGTGGTCACCCATCCAAGTACTATCCGCGCCCAACTTAGCTTGACTTCGGTGATCGGACGAGAACCGGTATTTCCTAAGTAGTGTGGCCGTTGACTGGTCAGACATACTCAAATTTTCCTCCTAAAGAATTATCGCAAGCTTAAATATTACATATTGTAATTAAAATATACTTAAGAACTTCTGCTGACACATTGACTGTCGCGAGGATCATCAGTGGTGGATCACTAGTTTAGTACCATCGAATAAACGATAGAAGAAACATTAAAAGACAAGTGGAATAGCATTGATGTTATGTTTCATTAAAAAGGTGGCAAATAGAAATTTTAAATCGAAAAACGAAAGTTTGCATTATGAATAATTGTAATAATAGCGTGCTTTGTCGTACACTTTATACGAACACATTCAAGTTAAAAATGTTGAATAAATAGATAGTGTTCATTGTAATCAAAATATATTTCGAGACTTTCCCATTTAAAATATTTAAAATTGAATAGAAAGGGACAACGTTGAATTAGAATTGAGATAGTTAAGTAGATGGGAATGTTATTGAATAGAATTAAATGAAGAAAAAATAGTAAAAAAGAAGCCAACAGCACGCGGAGTTCCCAAGTGGTCACCCATCCAAGTACTATCCGCGCCCAACTTAGCTTGACTTCGGTGATCGGACGAGAACCGGTATTTCCTAAGTAGTGTGGCCGTTGACTGGTCAAACATATTCAAATTTTCGTCCTGAAGAATTACCGCAAACCTAAATATTACATATTGTAATTAATATATACTTAAGAATTTCGCCTCACACGCTAAGTATCGTGAGGATTATCAGAGGTCGACCACTTTAACGCATCTTTTGCGGGTGACGTGAATCACAATCCTACTGCGGCCCGCGCCCGCCAAAGATGTGTTAATACAATCGAATAAACGAAAAAAAAAATAACATCATTAGGACAGAATTGCTATTTTCTATTATTAGATACGTAGTAAATAGAAATTTTAAATCGAAAAACGAAAGTTCGCGTTCCGAACAATTGCAATTATAGCGCACTTTATCCTATACTTTATACGATTCCATTCATGGGAAAACTTGAAAAATTTAATGATACGCATTGTAGACAAAAAATATTTGAATACTTTCCTATTTGAAATATTTAAAATTGAATAGGGAAGAATTTTATCTCGTTGAAATTAAAATATTTAACATGTCATAAAGCATAGTTCTATAGAATTTAACTTGAAATACTTAAAACTGTGTAGAGAAGAATTCAATCGAACTGAAATTAATGCATTTAAAATTGTATAGAAGGGCACAATGTCGAAATAGAATTAAAATAGTTAACTAGGTGGGAATCTTATTAAATATAATTAAAATAAAGAAAGGGTAGCAAAAAAGAAGCCAACAAGCACGCGGAGTTCCCAAGTGGTCACCCATCCAAGTACTATCCGCGCCCAACTTAGCTTGACTTCGGTGATCGGACGAGAACCGGTATTTCCTAAGTAGTGTGGCCGTTGACTGGTCAGACATGCTTCTACAATTGAAATGATCAGTATAAACTGAATCTACGGGCAATAAGCGAATATCAAAGTTATGTCGCAACTCCTGTATTTTCCGTTACAACTGAAATCGGGATTCTCTAATCTGATTATAATTGATATGATGCTGCAAAATGGTGTTGATATTTATATGTAAAATTGTTTAAAATTGGGCACTGTCACGAAATCCTTAAGGTGTCAAAAGACCTCATGGTAGAAATAAGCAAATGCACATTTTTAGATCTAGGATGAGCTGGAAGAAACAGATGTAGCTGAATTAATTTAACGACTATTGTATGAAAAGTCAATAAATTTATTGTAGAGAAATGATTCAACTTAGAGAATAATTTTATGTTAAAATTTGAAAGATGTCTTTTGACACCTCTTGGTAGAAATAGTGTTAATATCGATCGCTTCCGTAAATAAATGATCAGTTTGAACCATGCATTTATTGAAAAGCGTCCAGATTGGGCCAGAAGACATGTAAAAGTGATTTTGGAACACGACAATGCTGCATCACACACAGCGAAAACGGTTAAAGTCACAATTTCTGCACTTGGTTGGGAATTCTTGCCCCACCCGCTACACTCGCCAGACTTAACCCTTTCGGACTACCACTTGTTTTCATCAATGACTCACGTATTTTTCCAGGAACGCTTTAACAGTTATGAAGATGTCGAGAAATGGTTCGATGACTGGTTTCTCTCAAAATGTGAACAATTTTTTGGGGAGGGCATCCACAAGTTAAAGGACAGGTGTGAAAAATGTATAGCTGAGGATGGTGCATACTTTGTTTAAAATTCAAAAAATTTAAATTGTTTTCTTAAAAAGAAATTAAGAATCCTTAACTAACACACCTGATATTATCGAAGGAGAAAATCGATCATTCTATACTTCATCTCATTTTTGTTTTTTGATAAAACATTTATTTCCTGACGAATCCTAAAATAAGTTAAGATTTTTGTAGAAAGAAAGAAAAAGCAGATTTTATCTTTAAAATAAATTGTTAGAATCAATTGTATGAAATTTTACAAAAATTTAAAAATATTTTTGTGTCTAACTTAGCTTTCTCGAAGATTAAATCGCGAGTTCACGTAACCGTTGTTGAACGCCGTCCTTTAAATCATCGTTTCTTACAAAACGTTTTCGTAAAAGCATTTTCAATTTTTCAGAAAGATAGTAGGTAATCATCTCAGCACCTACAATTTCAAATATTCAAGAACATTTCAGAGTCTGAATGTGAAGCGATCAGAGGGAAAAGAAAACGAAGAGAATGAAGGACGGAGAGGTGTGAAGAGAAGAGAAAATGATGGAATGGGCGAAATACAGAGAGGAAATGTGAGGAAAATGGTGGGTGATGAGCTGTAGACGTGAAGTGAGATAAATGCGATTATGTTAGGTATCCTATTCTGGATCGAATCGTAAGATATCATATCGCATAATGTATGTCGTAATTAAGAGAAACTGGAGATAAAAAATACAGGAAATTTCGTAAAACTTTAAAAGATACAATAAACCAATTATGTATTACCAGCATCATTTTTCATTTCTTATTTACTTTAAAACACAGGTGTATACAAATGTCAGGTAATTTTTCCAAACTAATATTCAACTCTTTTAAAATTATTATAAATTAATATTATAATTGATATTAATTTTCTTAAAGAATTAATAATAAGATATAACAATCTATAACTCATTGTTGACGACAATACTTGCTCGTCATTAACTTCAGTTGTCGTAAAATCAGTAATAATCGTGAGGTATCGTTTTCGATAGTTTCAGACACGTTTAATCGTTTGGAACAACTTTAAAATCTCTACATCTCATTTTTGTTCTACCTATATGTTTACGATAGGTACTCTAAATCTGAAATACACATTTAAATTCACGTGACTTGGCCTGTAAACCCACTAGTTTGTTATTAAATTAGTAAAATTGTTTTGAATGTTCTAAAAAAGCTTACCGTTGGATTTATTTTCTTCTTAGTGTACTTCTTATCTGTTTTTCGAAGTACGAATGTAGTCAATGTGGAACATGAGTACGTAATATGGAACATATTCCATATCCATAACATACATGTGCTGAGTGCACGTCCGTTCTATTACTGTGTAGTATTACTGTGTGGTATGTGCTGTATTTTTGCTGTCATGAATACTATAGTATGTTAATACTATGTAGCATTACTATGTGGTGTGTATTATATTTTTACTACCATAAATACGTTATATTATTGTACTACAGTTTGATACGTACCATTATATAAATACTGACTTTCGTTTGAGGGCTCTTCACCTCCCTGATCCTTGTAAGCCACCTTTCGACTCTTTTGCTCATTTTTCTGGGGTTTTTGCCCATTTTAATAAAGTTTGATTCTCTGACAAAAAGTTGTATCTGACACGGTTTGTCCTGAACATTTATATACGTGAGTGAGTGATCAGAACGGGGTTTTATAGCATTTTGAATTAACAGATGAAAGTTAAACGAGGTTTAACTTAAGTTCTGAATTCATTATCTTACAAAACTTCATCTGAAGAAAACTTCGATATAATCAACAAAAGAAGGAAACATTGTAATAGAATGTATCTGAAAGTTGCAACTGAAAATCTTTGAATCAACTTTGCTCCATGACATCCTTATCCACTCTTACTGTTATTTATTCTAATTTGGAGGTAAATGTATGTTTAACAACGCTTGTTCGAATTCTAGTGTTAAAGCATCATGTCAAGTTTCCGTTCTAGTTTGTTTAGGTTACAATGTATTACATCACTCCGAGAGATTGCTCTGATATCGTCTCCAACCCAAATCATCGGTTGCGACGTGGACACTGTGCTGAGTGTGCCATTTATAAACACTAACTGGTCCAAGTGACAACACGTAGCTTTCGGGAAGTATGCAGAATGCTTCAGCTAACATCAGCATCTTGCACATCTTGTTTATTTTTTATAATAAAGAGAAATGTCAGAAGAAAATATGATTTTGTTCGAAGAGGCAGATTTTATGATAGTTAAGAATTTGTTCTTAAGTTCACTTTTTACGAGACTTCAAAGTTATCGAAATTCTCTTAAATGGAACAGCATATATTCATCACTTTGATATGATAACTGATGAGATCACAACGAATTCAACAACTTATAATGCTGCGAACTTCAAATGATCTTGAGTAAAAAAAATTTATAAATACTAGGCAATTGATGGACTGAGTGAAAAAATTAATAGAAAGATTAACGGAGGAAATATTATTGCAACAGGTACTCGAAACGATGCCTTGCATCTTCGCCTGATCTTGAGAAATTAAAAGTCCTCATATTTTCAAATTTTCCAAACCTTAAATTTCTAAATTCTCAAATTTCCAAATTCACGAACGTCAAAAATTCTCAAGTTCTCAAATTCATACATTTACAACTTTCCAAATTCTCAAGTTCTAAAATCCATACCTCTTAATTTTCTGAATTCAATACCCACATATCCAAATTCTCAAATATCTAAAATCAAGTCTGGCAACGTTTCTACTAATTTATCAATATGTAATTTGATTATATAAATTTCTTTTAGGTGAATTTAACTAAAATAATATATATTTACGGGCTGTAAGTGGACTTACACCAATTTCAAGATTAATCAATAGTAAAAATGATTTAATTTCAATTATGAAAAATGAAATATCGCTTAAAATATATATGTTGTATTAGTCCAATTTTGTTTATAAATAATAACAAGAAATAAAATAGGAGTAGTATTTTTTATTTTGAAAGTTAATTATATTTATATATTGTTAAACTTAACATAAGATATTGCTATTATTTATTTACGCTCTTCATGTGGCAGTGTTTTGAAATAATCATGATGCACCGAAAGTAAGGTAATAACTGCACCATATCCTTATATTTTTCGTATGTAATAGGTATGGCATCATTATACAAAGGCACCAGTGCGATTCTTTGAAATTTTGGCGGTCTTCCCCGACACGTAGGTGACAAATCTGACGTCTTTCAATTCTGTATTCTCCATCGATGTTTTATATAAAATAGTATACGGTGCACTTCTGCAAAACCTCATCCAACATATCTTCAGCCAGTTTACCTTTTCTCCGTTAGTACTCTTTCTTACCCGTTTTTGAATCACGTTTTGTAGATTTTTTGTTGACACGAAATTCTCTCGTTTCGTTTTGTATAAAATAAACTTATTATTTCGTCTACGTTGTTTTATAACACCATAATAATCCTGTGATGTGAAATAAAATGTAACCACGTGACTTCGCCACCTATGTCTATGGAAATTAGACTTACACTACTTTCATAATCAATGACTACACAATTTCTTTTATCAGCTAATTTTAAATTGAACAAACCATTTTTTAAGATATTAAATATTAACTAGTTATAAACAAAAAGACTTATACCACTTGTAAAATAAATGGTCCATATGCCGGAAGAATCGCATTGTAAAGAACCGGTTATTGTGCTTCAACAGGTTACCTCCACAAAATGTAGACGTTAATTTATTAGCAGTTAATCGGAAGAGATTAAAATATTAGTTGTTATTAAACTGATTACCCAGTGTATTGCTAAAACGATGTCAAGGTTAATTCCGGATTATAGCAGATCCTTTGTGCTAATGAGTCGTCATAGGAAGAGAACAATGAGAGGAGGTGGGACACCTGTCGCATGTAATTAAAGAACTATCTAACGAGTACGTACTCTGGACAAAATTATCCTGTAGGATTTTGGGATTAAAATCGTGAGATCGCTTCCCTTCGTTCTTTTTAATTCATTAAATAATGCGTACTTTTTCGCACCAAAAGGACATTGCGAATTTTAATGAAATATGTATGCAGCGTTTCGTAACGACTTTAAAGAAATCATACATCATTTGATGTTAATGAATCAATGAAGTAAATTATTTAATGCAATTATCGGTCTGTTTTATTTTAAATCTACTATTCGAAATATTTACTATATATTAGGTTAGGTTATCTACTCTTCGAAATATTTACTGCATATTGGTTTGGTTGAAAAGTTTCATTCTTTTTCTAGGAGATATTTCGTTACAAATCTCACGTATGCAAGCAACATTTTATTGTACAACATATTAATTACTTCTTCAATGTATAAAATTATTGTTTATCAAGATCATTGTTGATCAAGATTTTCATTTAAAGGTCACTGATCATCCTTAGCTATATTTTTTAGGACTAGAACAGTATCGATAGGAATATTTTCAATACATGTTTTGCACACCGAAATTGAGTATTATAATCACTTTGTGCAACCTTACTATATGCTACACATGTCTCTTTCATGTTTAAAAAACGTTATAACCTTTGTGAAAATGGTATAACATAATATTGAAAAATTCAATTATAGTTGACATTAAAACAGAGTTGACATTTTTTTAATAAGATGTACCTATGTATTTATTTAAAAATAAATTTTATTTCAGTTATAGAGCAGTACTCTGTTGTGATAATTCTATTATTACTTTTCAATATAGTATTTGAAACCTTATGTTGAAATAACACTTTTTTATTTTTGTGAATAGAATATGTTAATTAAATTTGGCGATAAAAACTGGGATATTCTGTATAACTGATTGAAGATAATGAGGATAAATAATAATTAAGGTTAACGCGAATTCAATGGTACTATTTTAAATATGTACCTATATAGGCCTGTTTATTAAACGAGTTAAGGAACTTAACTAGCTAGAAGAATGTCCGACATTCTCTTTCACATAATCACACCGTTGTATCCTGGATTTCGATCAAAGTCCAAGATAGCATTCAAACGGGAAACGGGGTTACGACCCGAACCTTATTTGAATGCCAACCTTTGGAATAAATGGAAAGCTATGCAACGTTCACGGAAGTCTTCCGTCGAATTTCAGCGATATAAAATATGAATACCGTAGGTCTTTCATACATTTTCGAATGGAACAAGAATCCACGAAGGAAATCTACCGCATTCTAAAATTTGATTGGGAATTAGCATCTGAATGTTTTACAACAACTTATTCATGCTTTTCATCTAATTTCATTATTACATTCTAAGTTTATTGTTATTTTTTACAATATAATACCAAACAGAGGATTAGATTTCCAAGTTTTCTATCGATACAATAATATACCGTTTTTAGTTTCTCCGGACACTTTGTACAGTTTCAAATCAATAGGTTCTTTACTCGCAGCAGCAATAACACCCAAGGAGTCGTTACATTCTATCTAGTATTTTTAGTTCATTACAATTCACACCTGGTTACCGGAATCCTTAATCTTAGCAGGGAGTCCTTTAGTTACAGTTTTCTATTCACGTCGTGGGATTGCTTGGTTTTGTTACTTGCTACGGTCACATTTTGGGGAAAATCTAGACCCATCACATACGTCACTCGGTCTTCCATTTCCACTCAATTCTGTTGCCCCGATAGAAATCAAGAACTGTTTCCCTCACCCTTATTCGTAAAAATTGTACGCCTACACCGAGCCTTCATCTTTGTAAAATAATCATTCGAATCTCAACAACTTTAGAAACAAGTCGTCACATAGTTAACATAGTCTCCAATTTGAACTGATCTTTCAAGTAATGCACATACTTATAGTATAGTATAGAAACATAATTAGTCGACACACCGTGTGCAATATTCAACGAGGCTCCAACAAATTCATTTCAATCACATTTTAACACATTCAATATAGTTCACATATGTATTAATTGGCATATTTATATATAATATATCATGGACAAGTCCTATGTCATTGCAGATGACGTACCCGTACATGTCATCGAATACAGCAAGTAACATGTATGCTCACATCATTCGTGTTTTATACAATGTTTCAGTTTTGCTTCAAATCTTTCAATGTGTCAAAAGTAGATCTGCAATATAGGGGGTGTTCCAAAAATCGTGGTACAAATGGTCAGATGATTTTTAATACAAAAATAAGTCAGAAAAAAGGATAAAATCTTCTCGTATTTGTCATCGTCTTTAAAAAAATTAAATTTGAGAATGTAGAATAACATATATAAAGGAATTTAAGTAGCAATAATGTAATATACACTCAGTAGCATAAAGTAGCATTAGTATTAAATTTGCATGGAAAAAAAATTTCCTTTTACACCGATTTGTCCAAAAGTTGAAATATACAATAATTAACTAATACATTTCTGTTTGACATATTTTTATATGTTAATGTATTTTTAAATACTGTAAATGTATTTCTGGAAAACACAATGTGGTCTGTACTACATGGATCTTGAGAATTTCGAAATAATCATCTTAAAAAAAATAGTTAAGACCACATAACGATTCTCTTCTTATATTGCAACTTTTATTTAATATTTTTATTCCAAACTTCGATAATTTAGAAAATATCCTAAGTAATAATTTTTACTGCTATATCCCGAATTAAAAATCTTGATCAAATGTTCGTATACATTTATTTTTATCCAATATTAAAGTTCAGATTAAAATAATGTAAATGTTGTACAACTTTTTATATTACCAAATCGTATCAGATTTTCTGTTTCGAAATGACGTTCCACGTCATTCAGCGAAAAGTCCATGAATGCTTTATTAAAAAGTTGAAGCGAAAATATGAAACGTGAAGTAAACATTGTACCTGTAGAGGCTAGTTCCATGAATAAAGAAAAGCGGGTTCGTTTGACGTGAACGACAAAGCTTCCTACACAAAGTTTTTTTATGCACACTGACGCTATTTCACCGACATTCTGTTTTCACCATTATACATGTATTTTCACATTGTTCTCTTCAACGACAGATTGCTCGTCTCTATATTAATACAAATTCGTGCATGTATTTGGATAAATTATTTTGTATGTATTCTCACAACACAACGTACACTTCATTAGAAAGGTATGCGGTAATTAAGGTAAATGTCCTTGTACTCAAACGAGACATGGTAATTAATGATCGAGTGGGAATTTTGTTAATGATAACATTTCTGTTTATTCGGAACGTTTAAATTAGTCAAAATGTAATTGCAATTATAATTAATTATAACTAGAATACCAGGTGCCTCACGCGAATATGAATGTGCATTTAAAATTTCGAGTACCTGCCGTAAGCTAGGTAGAACATGAATGACATGTAGAGATTCAGTTCATCTCCAATCCAGTATTTATATAATGGTACGCATCATGCTGTAGTACAATAATATGACGTATTTATGGTAGTAAAAATATAATACACACCACATAGTAATGCAACATAGTATTAACATACTATAGTATTCATGACA